>OY744550.1:42416754-42434254 GCA_963556195.1 Sepiola atlantica
ACGTCTGTCTTTACTGCCAGTACAGACTGGTGTGGTTCCAGGTATTCAATTAATTCTCACCACATGGATATGTGGCACAAGGACGAAAGGTGGGGAAGTGTCAAGCCAGCGCCCCTAAAGGAGGAGCACTCTGGCCTTACAAAAATTGCCTCGTCAGCCCCGTCGACATTCCACGGTCAAGGCGTCTCATGAAGTAAGCAATACACTTACTCCACCACAAAGAGAGGAGGCAAGGCCTGGGAGGGTGGAGCTCCTAGGACTACCCAGGACCAATACCGTAGCTCTAAAGTTAAAAGGAAACCGAAATGACCCAGTCCCTGCCGGACCGATTGTAGGTGACACAAGGGCGGAATGTGGGGGATGATAAAGCCAGCACTCCTAAAGGAGGGGCACTCTGGCCTAAAACAAAATAGCCTGGGTAGCCACGTCGGCGTTCCCCGGTCAGAGCACCTCAGGCAGTAAGCCATGAACTTACTCCACCTCAAAGAGGGGAGGCAATGCCTGGGAAGGTGGAGCTCCTATGACTACCCAGGACAAAATACCTCAGCTCGGCACATAAAAAGCCACCGAAATGGCCCACTTCATGCCAGACTGATTGTTGAGAACCAAATCTTCGACTGGTATTACCTGTCCTCGATCAACGAAGTTACTGAGAGACTGAACGGGCTGAGGAACCCACCACTGAGAAGCAGGTGCTCCCAGTATTTATGGTGAGTGGAAAAGTTCAAGTAGTCTGTATAGGTAAGCTACCATACCCTCTCCCAAGCCTTACCTCCTCAGGAGTCACAGTATCGTTTCCATTTTAGATTGACGCTATTCTAAGGATGCTTGAGGTAGCTGTATGTCAAAAGTTTCGTATCTGGTAACCATAACTTTTTCCTGGGGAGTGGTGTCCATGTCTTCCGATAGTCGTTCCTTAATTTAATTTTAGATTTGATATTCTCCAGCTTTTTAATTCTATACTTCTGATTTTGAAGCACACCTTTAAACTTGGAAAATATCTTCTTTGCTTCGACATTCAACTTCAAAACAAGTCACCTTTCATAGTCTTTAGCTCTTCTAAGACATTTTTGAGTTGCAATTTTAGTGATTCCAGTATTTAAACAATGAGTTAATTCTCTTTAACCTTCAGCTGGTTGTCGAAAGAATTTGACTTGATATTTTCATTTTGGTGTTAGCTATTTTCGCCGTAAATTTCGTGTCCTTATGTGCTTTAATTTCTGCAGACAATTTACTTTGTGTCCATTTCATACAATTTTTAATGGTTAAATCAAATTGCTTCTTTCTTTTTTCTGACTCGTTCTGGCTAAAAATGTTGATTGGTAAACCCCATAAGTTGAACCGCCGCATCAAGTCTGTGCCAAATCAATTTTTCATATTTTTTAAATACGAACATTTTTACTTTATTTGTAGTTCTGTTTCAAGTAATGTCGGTAATAATTTCATCCTTGAATTTAATTTTTTCACCAGTCACCGTTCTGGCTATTTTGTTGGTTCTTAGCATGGTCGGTTAATCAAGTGTTCTCTATGTATGCATGTTGATAATCGACATATCTGAACCAGAATACAATTGTAATTTTACATTTGAATTCATGATTTTTACCTGTAATATATTTTCTAATAATTGTGCCGTCCTGTTCGTTAGTTTTTGTGGATTTTACCCGAGTTTTATTTCCATCTATTCGTCTTGCAATGTGAACTCTTGTATCCGACTTTATTACAAGTTTTAAAACAGTATTGGCAGTCCATTACTCAATGAAGGGCTTCACAACGGAAACAGGGGCTAGGCGGTAATCGATCCTGTTTTTTATTGATCTGGCTTGTTTTTGTAAGAGCGTGAAAATAATTCCTCTTTTTATTGATTTTGAAAGAGAGTTGAAATGTTATTTCTGACGTACTCTTCAATGTCTTTAGAATCTTGTTTAACATCCACAAATCTCTGTCAGTCTTCGGCTAATTATTGTAATGTTAAATTTGGTTCACATTCTAACTTGTTTAGAACCCTACGTCTGATTTCTGCGTATTTTCCTGATACAAGTCTTTGAAAAAATTAAACATTTAAAGTTATTTACGCTAAGTTCAGCTAATTTGAAATCTTCACAGTGTTTATTAATGAGTGACGCAAATGTTGCGTAGTTTGACTAAATTACGAACACTTTTACCGTTTGTGGAACAGAGAGGTTTTTGGACTGATTGATTCTGTTAAAAGTTTAACCGCTTCAGAAAAAGTCAAGTCTCTAGTTTTCCGGGGGGAAATATAGTCCACAAATTTGCCTAATTTTCGGAGCAATAGGCACACTTTTTAGAGTCTGCCCAATTTTCACAATCTATTTTGTATATATCCTTATACCTTCTGAAATATGAAGCAAAGGTTTTATGCTAATCTATGGAATAAGTGAAATTATCAATTGAACGCCTAACGACATTCCGCGAGAAAGAATTTTGGTTAGTAGTATTTTGACTCCTATGCGATATTGTTTGCATTAATACTTCAATCTTTTGACCGGTTTCTCTTTTTTGTTCCAGTAGTTTTTCATCAGATTTTTGCTGTTGTTCAAGTAAATATTCCTTCATTTTTCAGTTGTCTTTTGTTGGCTTCTTTTTTGGTTCCAGAATTCTTCTTTATGGCGTTTGTTGCCTTTCGTCGGCTTCTTATTTTTGTTCCAGAAGGCTTTCCTCTGTTTTCTGCTGTGTTGCATTTGGTATTTCACGAGTTTGCTGTAAAATCCTCCATGTTAAAAATGTGTCTTCATAGAATACGGCTTTTAGAAGTTATTTCTTTTATATCACGCTGCTAAACGTAATATTAGTTGTAACAAGAGAAAGAGATCATAAAATCTTCTTTTTTTTTCGAATAATAAAAATCACTTTTTTCTAGTACGCTTTTCTCGTAACCGTAAAATTTACAGTCAGCACTTTAGTCAACAGAAAAAAATAAGGTTTTAATTTTTTCTTTTGGTGGCAGGACTTTTATTTTTGAAGAAAAAATAAAATATTATGTATTCCCTCTTTCTTAAAAATTAACACAGTGCCGGAATAGCCATAAAAAACCCACTGACCTTTCATCTTTGAGAGAGAAAAAAAGTTGGTCTTTTACGTGTTTTTTCTTCTTTTTGGTCCGCCGGTAAAGCCACTTTTCAGAACTAAGACATTGTCGGGTGAATTTGCCGTTGATTACTCACGTTTGTGCTATTTTCAAAGTTCTAAAAAAAACTTAATATACTTCGTCGCCAGTTGTGGCGTCCATTTTAAAGTTCTGAAGACTCCCTTATTATACCTCGTCGCCAGTTGTTGTGATGTTCTTCTTAAGGTTCTCAAGAATTCCTTAGTGTACCTCGTCGCCTGTAAAAGGGTTCGGAAGAAAAACACGAACTCGGACTTTAGATAAACAAGTGTATTGAGAAGGTATAATACAATAGAGATCAAGAGTAGTTGTACGTCTGTCTTGACTGCCAGTGTGGTTCTAAACACTGAGAAGCAGGTTCTTCCAGTATTTATGGTGAGCGGAAGAGTCAAAGTAGTCCATATAGGTAAGGTACCATAACAACAATTTAGGAAAATGAACCTGATTTCTAACATTATTTATCTGATAAATGTTTAAACATATTTTCATACATTTCTTCATTTATTTGTTATTTATAAATTCGTACGGCATATCTCTGATGATTGTTACTTAAAATATATAATCATAAACTATACTATAATAAAACCGCTCTAAATATTTGGAAAATTTAATTTGCTCTTTTAATGAACATTAGTTTCGTATTTCTCATACAAATTACTATAATAAATCCGCTTATATGGGATATTTTATAATCATAACCGTATTATTATGTCAAATGTTAGTTGAAATATCATCTTAAACAAATGAAGCTGATTTTATTAGCTCTTTTAAAATTCAAAACGTTATTCCCTTTGATGAATGTTCTGTTTTTTAATATCTTCCCATATACGTTAGAAAAAATGAATCGACTTTTAGTGGCTTTATTTTTTTTTTTTACTTAATTTCCCTGATGAATGTTATTTTATATTATTACTTTTTAGGGGACAATTTACAAAAATGAACAGGCTTTCACTTTGTTATTTTAACATTCAAACATTATTGATCTACAAAGCCGCTTTCTCAATTAGGACCCCTGGACTTTGGAAGAGACTTCCGTGAAATGTAATAAATGCGCCAACAATGTAGCAATTCACATTACTTTGAACGGGTGCTGGGCTACTGTATCCTCTTCTGCGTAAATTTCTACCACTCTTTCCCTACATGGCAACTAAAACATGCTTGTTTTATTTTTTGACAAATTAATTGAATTGAATTTGGAAAAACTAGCAAGGGAAATAATTCATATTCTGTGTAAATTTCTACCACCCATTCCCTACATGTAAACTGAAACAGGTTTGTTTTATTTCTTGACAAATTAATTGAATTGAATTGGAAAAAATCAGCAAAGGGCAATAATTCATATTCTGCGTAAATTTCTGCCATCCTTTCCCTACATAGCAACTGAAACAGGTTTGTTTTAATTTTTGACAAATTAATTGAATTGAATCAGGAAAAACTAGCATGGGAAATATTTTATATTCTGTGTAAATTTCTACCACCCTTTCCCTACATGGCAACCGAAGCATGCTTGTTTTATTTTTTGCCAAATAAATTAAATTGAATTGGGAAAAATCAGCAATGGGAAATAATTCATATTCTCTGTGCATTTTTCGCACCCGTACATGGCACCTGAAACATGCTTGCTTTATTTTTACCAAATTAATTAAATGGAATTGGAAAAAAAATCAGCAAGGGTAATAATTAATATTCTGTGTAAATTTCTACCACCATTTCCCTACATGGCAACTGAAACATGCTTGTTTTTATTTTTGTCAACTTAATTGAATTGAATTGAATTGGAAAATATCAGCAAGGGAAATAATTAAAATGCTGTGTAAATTTCTACCATCCTTTCCCTACATAGCAACTAAAACATACTTGTTTTATTTTTTGCCAAATTAACTGAATTGGATGGGGAAAACTAGCAAGGGAAATAATTCATATTCTGTGTAAATTTCTATCACCCTTTCCGTACATGGAAACCGAAACATGCTTGCTTTATTTTTACCAAATTAATTAAATTGAATTGAATTATAATTAACTGACTTTTGCTCGATTAATTTTTCTTACGTTATTCGCGTATGATTGTAAGTTGGAATATCGCAAGAGAGTATTTACAAAAATGACCCTACTTTAACATTACAACCAGCAGGTGTATCCGTCGTTGTCCGGAAAGGAAAGGTGTCCTAACGTATATTAGAAGACAAAGCCGAAAACAATGCATCTATTATATAAAATAAAGTTACTCTGTATATCGTTTCTTTGTCATCGATATCTTTCTGCCTACAAAATTAACGACAATCAGCAACAACAATCTTTGCCACTTCTACAGCACGACAACAATGGCTTCCATCATAATCACTATAAAACAGCAACTAGAACAGATCGTTTATAACCAACAATAAACATCTGCAACTTGTTTCTCCGTCCAGCCAAAGTTCTACAGCAGTTATGCCATTGCAGCATTTATGTCTGTGTCTCCTTTCTTAGTTGTAACACCGATCACTAGCCCCTGTAAAAGGATCATATTTTGAATAAAATAAACCATTAAATCATGAGAAAAAAGTGTTTTCTTTTCGTTTGTTGATGTCTTGCCGAATACTACAATTTCCATTTCTTTGTTGAGAAATACAACTTTTAATTTTTCATCTGATTTTGAAATAAAATGAACATTCCGTTCATTGGTAATATCTACAGTTTTGTTTCATTTTACTTCAGTCGAAGTTCTCAGAAAGCAAGGGGCACTTTCCTGGGGCTAACACTTGATCTCCATATAAGATACATAGATATTCAAATATTCCATTAAAGTTCTCCTTTATCTCTCAAGCGTTGAGTTTGTATAGAAGTTATGAACATTAAATTTCCTCTCCATAATTGACCCGTGGACTATGTCATAGTATATATTTCTTGTGGTCTCTTGGTTTTACTGGATTCCAGGACAAGAATTCATCTAGTCTGGTGGAGTATCCATCTTCGTGCTGTTATTTGAGGTAACATTACTGGTAGAAGGTGCACCATACCTCGCATGAGCCAATGTATAGCCGTGTTGAGGGGATCTTATTTGCGCTTCGAATACTATGTTATTTTGAATATTTGGTCAGGGTTTACTTATAGGGTGAAATATCCTCATGCCAGGTTGTCCTGACAAACCCTTGTACAGAGAGATTTAAGCCACTCGATGATAGTATTTAGTAGGTAATTGAAACTCCCCAGTAGGTAATTCAAACTATCTACCTTAATAAATACTATTGGGTATCTTTTGGATATTTTATTTGTTTTTTTTTGTGGATCTTTTCATCATGTTGTTTATTAGACTAAAATCTAATTGAATTTAATTTATTGTCTAGAATATACTTTGGAAGGGATCTGGAAGCATTTAAACTGTCGAATAGAAAGAAATAAAGGTCCCCGGATGTCGGATAGCTTTTTACTCTAATAGTTTAATCCCTCGAACTGCTAACCTTTCGAATCCCCTCACCTGTTCCCTGCTTAAGTGACTGTACTAAAATGGAACAAAATTAAGTATAATGTAAATAGACATCTCGCTGCTCAACTCCCCGCTTAAGATGCCCCCCCTATGAATCTTGACACTAATCGCAGTAGCCCCATACGTCTCAGTGGCAATGTACCTTGTTTTGGGTCAATGAAAGTTTTTTTTTTAAACTCGTTTAAACGGGTTTAAATATTTTCAGAAAATCCTCATGCATTAAAGATTGAAAGTTTACGAAGTTATTCACATCCAGTAATTTTATAAAAGTTTTGGAAGTTATTTACATCCAGTAATTTTATAAAAGTTTTGGAAGTTATTTACATCCAGTAATTTTATAAAAGTTTTGGAAGTTATTTACATCCAGTAATTTTATAAAAGTTTTGGAAGTTATTTACATCCAATAATTTTATAAAAGTTTTGGAAGTTATTTTCATCCAATAATTTTATAAAAGTTTTGGAAGTTATTTACATCCAGTAATTTTATAAAAGTTTTGGAAGTTATTTACATCCAGTAATTTTATAAAAGTTTTGGAAGTTATTTACATCCAGTAATTTTATAAAAGTTTTGGAAGTTATTTTCATCCAATAATTTTATAAAAGTTTTGGAAGTTATTTACATCCAGTAATTTTATAAAAGTTTTGGAAGTTATTTACATCCAGTAATTTTATAAAAGTTTTGGAAGTTATTTACATCCAATAATTTTATAAAAGTTTTGGAAGTTATTTTCATCCAATAATTTTATAAAAGTTTTGGAAGTTATTTACATCCAGTAATTTTATAAAAGTTTTGGAAGTTATTTACATCCAGTAATTTTATAAAAGTTTTGGAAGTTATTTACATCCAGTAATTTTATAAAAGTTTTGGAAGTTATTTACATCCAATAATTTTATAAAAGTTTTGGAAGTTATTTTCATCCAATAATTTTATAAAAGTTTTGGAAGTTATTTACATCCAGTAATTTTATAAAAGTTTTGGAAGTTATTTACATCCAGTAATTTTATAAAAGTTTTGGAAGTTATTTACATCCAGTAATTTTATAAAAGTTTTGGAAGTTATTTACATCCAATAATTTTATAAAAGTTTTGGAAGTTATTTTCATCTAATAATTTTATAAAAATTTTGGAAGTTATTTACATTCAATAATTTTATAAAAGTTTTGGAAGTTATTTACATCCAATACTTTTATAAAAATAACATTACCTTAACACACGTTAGTTATATTTTGATGACAATTTTTTCAAATTAATCATTCAATGACCAAATTTACCACAATAATTAAATTTAACTTTCAAAATCCTATTTATAAAGCAAAATAATTCTGTAACAAGAACGATTGAAACAAAAATGAACAACACCGGGTAAAAACAGCAAGTTGAATAATAAAAATGATAGCAATGATCTTGTCTCCGTTAATGTTACAGATTATTACAATTAAATAATACTATATATTTGTTGTTTGGTTGTTTTGTTTTACGGCATATCAACCCTTTTCGGGTTATTAAATGCCGAATCTGGTCATTTTGGTAAAAAGTTTTTATGCTTCAAGTTCTTTATATCTTCAAATATGTATTCATGGTGTTTCATTCGGTTGTTTTGTGGAACATTGTTGTTGTTTTTTTGGCTTTGCAAAAAAATGATTGAGTTTTGCAATAGGAAAGGAAAAGATCAATAAGGTCAATGTTTCTGAATTTTTGAGATGAGGATTGATAATTTGCATAATCTGGAGTATTCAGACTACTGTTCTCATCCTGAGTGTTATTCTCATAACGTTTCGACCGATGTAACATCCGGCCTTCCTCAGGTGTATCTTTTCGTATCTGGGAATATTTCTGTCGAACTCGGGAATCATGACCCGTGGTGCAGTGTATATATTACTAAGAAGTTCTAAATGATAGTCATATGAAGGTTGAAGGTTCAATCTTCGGCGCGAGCAATACGAAGAATTACGAATTACTGAAGTCATGGCTGATGGAACGAGAGCATGCTACCACCGTGTATTAAATAAAGGGTCGGTTCGAAATTCTGTCTAGATTCCCGAGTTCAAAAAAATATTCCCGAGTTCGAAAAGATACACTTGAAGAAGGCCGGTGGTTACAGCAACAGAAACGTTGTGAGAATAACACTCAAGATGAGAACAGTAGTCCGAATAATCAAAATTATGCAATAACAACAATGTATTTTTTATCAGGAAGCCAGTATCTTTAGACAGCTTGATCTGGTAGCATCAGGTGCTATATATCAAGATTTTTTCATGTTAGTTATCTTGATAAACGATACAAGTTTTTTAATGAAGAAGTCTCTTATATAAAAGAAAGTCATATTACTATCTTTGTATCCGTTTTTGAGACCGAGCAGGTTGTATGAAAAACTACTTTAATATCAATATGCAATGTTCAACAGCGAACAGATTCGTCAAGAACACATCTACCTTTTTTTTATCAATTGTTGTAAAACTAGTTTTAACAGAACATTTTATTTAGGTCAAATTCACCGGCCACAGTACATAAAGTAATGAATTTGAAAGTAAGATAATGTCGACATACGTCAGTAATAAAAGTAATGTAAAACGTTCTTTTTGTGTGTGTGTGTGTTTCCCGCTTTCATTTGTTAACGAACCTGTGGATGAAGAAGATGCTTCGGAAGTGCCATGATGATCCCCTAGCGTAAAAACAAACAAATAAGTGTTTCTTTTTAATGTTATGTAACGTGACATTATCAACGTATCTCCGTTACGCATAACTATAAGAAGCGACGTCACACGTTACACGGACAGCTCATTCTACAGATGAGTTATACGTCATAAGATTGGAGGTTAGGATGGCTAAGTGCTTAATGACACGAACTGACGACCTTGGTGTACCAACTTCGAATCCAGTTCCTTCCATAGAAACACTTTCACTTAGAATGTTGGCAACCTTCACGTGGTTCCCCCTGTAAGTACCCGATTTCTTTCTAGAAACAATTCTCACTAGAAAGATATCTGAGAAACCAATGCCAACAATAAAATCATCTGATTCATACGATAGGAATAAATGACGTCATAAGTCATCGTAAAAAAATCTAAGTGAACTCTGTTTTTTTTTTTTAAAAAGAAATAAAGACAGCCAAAGGTTTGGAAAAGCGATACGGCAAACCCAGTCTAGCCGACCTGCGACACTAACTTCCTTCTCGCCCTTTTTAAGGCTTTAAGCTGAACGCGCCTAGTTGCCTAATCGTGAAAAGAGGATCGAAAGAACTTTACTTCGTAACCGTGTAAGCACATCTAATAATGAAAGACTTATATATAATTGTTTTAGAGCTACCATGTTTTCTGTGTTTCTTCGCTTCCGGCAACCTGGGTATACATCTAACGATGATGTCTACTATAGTCCGAATAAAAACAACGCTAATTGAATATTCTTACTTCGTAATATTAATTAACAAACAGAAAAAAGCCAAATTATAATTTAAGATAATAATTCATTTGCACGTGACCGAAACGCCGGAAGTAAAGACAATTTGACGATAAATGTAATTATCCTTAAAGATCGCAATCACCGAAGCATACATAAATGGCTTTTCACTTCTTTATGCTTCAGTGATTACGATCTTCTGTTGAAGAAACTTGCCGTTAAGTATTTCCACTGGTGAGTTTTAAGCCTGCCTTCTATCTAAATGAGATTTATGACATCTTTACCTGACGACGCACAGATCAGATGATGAAGTGACAAACCTGTCATTATATTCCATATCCTCTAATCTGATTATCAATCGCAAGAGTGGTCATCATTCGTGTGTGATCTAAAATCACGAAGTAACATCACGCCAAGTTAAAAGTCCAACTTAAAATCTCAAGAGAGTTCCACTGTGACACATCTTACGAATGTATTTAAAAGTAACAACACACCATCTTCAGTTCGCATGAGGATTCAGTTGTGACATTCAACGAATGAACTTTTGATGTTTCACTGACGACGACGACGACGACGACGATGATGATGATGATGATGATGATGATTGTGATAATGATAATGATGATTATGGTGATGATGATGATTGTGATAATGATAATGATGATTATGGTGATGATGATGCTCATGATGATGATGATGATTATGATGCTGCTGCTGCTGATGATGATGATAATGATTGTGATCATGATGATGAGTATGATTATGGTGGTGATGATGCTCATGATGATGATGCTGATTATGATGCTGATGATGCTGATAATGCTGATGATGATTGTGATCATGATGCTAATTGTGATAATGATTATGATTATGGTGATGATGATGCTCATGATGATGATTCTCATGATGATGATGATGATTATGATGATGCTGCTGCTGATGCTGATGCTGATGCTGCTGCTGATGATTATTATGCTGCTGATGATGATGCTGATTATGCTGCTGCTGCTGCTGCTGATGATGATGATGATAATGATGATGACGACGATGATAATGCTATTTCATTGTATCTGGTACTTACTTGCTTCCCATTATGTCATCCCATATTTGGAACACGTTACCGCGGGACTACTTCTTCGTGGGATACATCATGGTTGTATTCAAATCCAATGTCACCAAATATTTACATAAACCGTCTTCATGAGTAATTAAATTTTGCTTATTCCATTCATTTTGTTTTCAATCCTCTCATAATATTCTTCATCAGTCACCTGAGACTCTATCCATCTCACTAACCCTTAACCTTGTGACTTTTAACCTTGATAAGTGTTGACTCATCAGTAAAAAGAAAATAATAATTTAAAAAATAACCCTTACCCTAACCCCTAAACTTTAACCCTATCCACAAAACTGAAATTTAATTCTTCTAAAAATAACTTTCTTTGTCGACAAAATTTACGGGCTAGAGCAGTAAGAACGAGTTACGAACATGAGACAAGATGTGAAATAACCAACGTCGCCCGGGACTGATATGATCCCGTAATGAATTTAAAAGTAACATCACACAATATAAACAGTTCAACTTAAAGTCGTAGGAGAGTTCCACTGTGATATATTCAACGAATGCATTCAAAAGTAGCATCTCACCATGTTAAAGATTCTTGGACCACTTTAGTCAGCACCTCCAACTCGGAGTTTTTCGTTTGGAATGACCAGTTCTCTTAATGATGACAGTTTTCAGTATATTGTATAGATCCTTATTAGGTCAATCTTCTAATGAACCTGTCACCGGGTTTACACTCTCAGATCTCAACACTTGTACAACATTGGCGAAATTCTTGCGCTGTGAACGAATATGTCGAGCTGTGAAGATGGCTCCTATTTGAAAAGACAAAAACAAAACAAACACAAAACAAAACAGACTATTTTTTGTAGTTTTAACAGGGTCGATGTGTCAATTCTTGTGTACGGTTCAAAATCTCCTCGGCTGTCTCCATTGAGCCAGAATTAGCTGAAAATCGCAAATATGTGAAAGAAAAGGGCAGTGAATCGTTTTTTCTTTATTGCAAAGAGGGTTAAAATATTATTGAGTGATAGAATTACTATCGTATACCAGGAGGTCGTGTAGAAGAATGAGTTTGTTTTGGGTTTTTTCTTTTTGAGACGAAAATGGTGCCCGCGGCAGTCTGACGTTACTATCTCTTGCAGGAATAAAATCGAAAAATTGGTCCATTTTTTTTAAAGATGTAGGTTCCAGCCGTGTAATGGGGTTCTATGGATGTGGCGTCTATGCGGACAGTGACTATGAATATATATTATTAATGTTTGTATTACAGAAGATCAGAACAACATCGGTACCGTCGGTTTTAAATCCTTACAAAGGGGACCTATAAAAGCCTCTTTATCGAACTCTCTTCAGTCTCCGTTTATGCCTGTCTCCTCGGAATTAGATTTTATCCTACATTTAAATTTAATATAAAATTATACATTTTAATTAATTTAAGAGAGTGTTGTCGTTTGCTTAAAGCGCTGTGCGTAGTGTATTAAGATACTTTTTATATTTTAGAAGACTGTGACAATACGGAAAGGCAGTATAGGAACTTAAATAACTGAACAAAAGAAAGAAAAAAAACTAAAAACAACAGCAGAACATTATATGAAGATTTGTCAATTACTATTACTTCCTCAATTTACAGAGTGTAGACCGATTCAATTTTAATATTTCGAGGCATCATCTCTTTATCAAAGAGGACTGGTAAATGTGTAAGCAGTCGGATGTTGTGCTAGTACTGTAGCAAACGGATTTCAGAAGTCAGGCCACAAGTTAAACTATAGGCAAAGTTGGTCGGATCATGGGCTCTAATTGTATTTTTTGAAAATGTTATATCTATTTATTCGATTGTTTTCGTCTTCCTAATATCATTTATCTCCATGCAACGCATGTCCTCAACCGTCACTGGCCAAGTTTAACTTACGATACTTTCTATTTAATTTATATTTGGGTCCTGACAGATACTACACTTCTTCAGATCAGAGTGGTCATGGGAGTAATGGTAACTAAAGATCGACTCCACACTATCCAAAGCGCCCAAATTTCTGTCTCGCCAGCGAATGCACTTTAAGATCATACCTGTCAATAATGAATTGAGTCCGAAAAGTACTTTTAATATTTTGAAGCATCACCTCTTTATCAAAGTGGCCTGGTAAATGTGTAAGCAGTCGGATGTTGTGCTAGTACTGTAGTAAACGGGTTTTAGAAGTCAGGCCAGAAGTTAAACTATAGGCAAAGTAGGTGCGATCTTTGGTTCTAATTGTATTTTATTTTTATTTTATATCTGTTTATTTAATTGTTTCAGTCTCTCCTATTTTTTAAAAAGTTTTAATTTTTGTTATAGTGTTCGTATATTAGATTCTTTAGTTTTATTAGAATGTTAGTAGTTCTATTTTTGTTTTTAAATTTCCAGTGTTGTTAAAGGAAATAGGGAAGGAAGTGTGGTTGTTTTCCTTGGTGGCTGGAAAGAGGTTAATTAATTTGATTCAATGAATGTAATGCTAAATTTAAAATAAATATTAATTAATTACTTATTTGAATGAATTGAAATGCAATTATTGAATCTTATTAATTTACATTAAGAAAAGAAGAAAAGAAGGGTGGAATTTATATTTAATACAACAAATTAAAATTAGTGTAAAAAAATAAACGGACACTGAACTAATGAAAAGAAAACATTTTATAATTGAACGATTACTTTATTGTTATTTCTCTTTTTTTTGTTTCATTTTACTTCAGTCGAAGTTCTCATAAATCAAAGGGGTCCACACTGGGGCTAACACTTGATCTCCATATGAGATACATAGATATTTAAATATTCTATTAATTTTCTCCTTTACCTGTACAAACATTGAGTTAGTAAAGAAGTTAAGAAAAACATTAATTTTCCTCTCCGCAATTAACCAGTTAACTATGCTATAATATATCTTTCTTGTGGTTTTTTAGTCTTACCAGATTCCAGGACAAGAATTCATCTAGTCTGGTGGAGTATCCAGCTTAGCGATGTTAATAGATGCAACATCATCGGGATAAGATGCATCATTCCTCGTATAAGCCAGTGTGGTTAGCCATACCAAGGGGATCTTATTTGGGCTTCGAATACTATGCTATATTGAATATTTAATTATGGTTTACTTGTAGGAGGAAGTATCCTCATGCCGGGTTGCCCTGTACAGAGAGACCTTGGACACAGTGTCTGGTAGACATTCAAGTTCTCTCCTCGTCATTCAAGTGATCTCTTATAATCCATAATAATGGCATAAATATGTGTACTTGTGTGTGTATCATGATTTTATTGTATATCTTAATTGAACAGTATAGATATGTGAGCGGTATAAATAATATATGACATTATTTCTCTCTTTCTCTTTCTCTCTTTCTCTCTCTCTCTCTCTCTCTCTCTCTATATATATATATATATATATATATCTATATATATATATGTGTGTGTGTGTGTGTGTGTCTGATTGTTGCGTATATTAATTGAACAGATTATTAAAGTAAAGTCGAAAGGTGAATAATATATGACTCTCTCTCTCTCTCTCTCTCTCTCTCTCTCTCTATATATATATATATATATATATATATATATATATATATATATATATATGTGTGTGTGTGTGTGTGTGTTTTGTGCACGATGATTTTGTTGTATATCTTAATTGAACAGAGTATTAAAGCTAAGTAGATATGTGAACGGTGTAAATAATATATGAGATTATTTCTTGATGATTCACAATTTAAAAATAAAATGATCTGAAATAAGAGTTTAAAAACATTAGGCAAGTGTGATATAACTAGTGACGGAATTACGGTCCCAAGCAGACAACGGCATAATTTCCTATGTGATAATATATATATATATATATATATATATATATATATATATATATATATATATATATATATATATATATAAGAGGTTTATGTAGTTTGCTTGAAGCATTGTTTATATGGTATATAGAAATGTGATATTTAGAAGGCAATACAATGCAGAGGTGTGACGGATAGACACAAGTTGGAGCAAATAAGACATATAATGGTGGAACAAATGAATTGGTTTCAACCTTAATACAATGTGTACATAGACATATATATATATTTATTTTTTTCCTCTCACAAACACATATATATCTGTCTATCTAACACAATGTTACAATGTTATGTAATACCTGTATCAAGATGGTCTGGTGGAAATTCCGTAGGATATAATATTTTTTATTTTATTTTAATAAAGTAAATAGATGAATAAATAAATTAGATAAAAAGTAGATAAATAAAATATTAATAAAAATAAATAAATAAATAATAATTAAAAAAAAGTTTATTTTATTTTTGAATCATGTTTGGAATTTAAAATTTAACCGGTATTTTCTGCGAGACTGAATCTTACAGCCACCTTCATATGCACGCTTGAACTTGCCGTGCTCGGTTCTGAAGAAGAAAAGAGTTCCCGAAATATTAAAATTAAAAATAAATATTATATCATACGGAATTTCAACCAGACCATCTTGATACAGGTATTACATAACATTGTAACATTGTGTAGATGGACAGATATATATGTGTTTGTGAAAGGAAAAAAATAAATAAATATATATATATGTGTATGTATACATTGTATTAAGGGTGAAACTATTTAATTTGTTCCACCATTATATGTCTTATTTGCTCCAACTTGTGTCTATCCGTCACACCTCTGCATTGTAATGCCTTCTAAGTATCACATATATATATATATATATATATATATATATATATATATATATATATATGATGTTTTGTGAGGTTTTAAATAGCATTTTAGATTACATGTCAAACTTTGATACCAACTATACAACTTTCATTTGTTGTTGTAGCATGTTATTAGCACTATAATAACCTACTTCGCTATAGTTTATTTAAAAATAATGTGGTTCCACTCAGACAATTGGTAATGTGGAAACATTTTTAAATTATAACAGAAGCATAACAATCTACAAAAGTAATAATTCATATTCTTAATTGAAGAATATAAAAAAGTTGTCTCCTTTTCATCTAATATGTTATTTCTTTTTCTGTATAAGTTTTAAAATGTGTAAACAAATAAGAATTAAAAACTAAAATAACTACACTGCATCCGGGTATCTCGGAATGTGTATATGGATTTAATATAGATATAATATTACTTAAATATTAATTTGACTCCGTATTAATAACTGCAACAACCATAATCTATGTCTGGAAATTAGAAATTAATAACACAATAGCTAGTAACCGAACCCAAATCTTTTTCTGTATGGCTAGGCTTTAGCTTGGATTAAAACCAATTGTATTTGCTATATAAAAGGCTGAAATCGCATCTTCTTGCTTACACAAATGACATTTATTTTAAATATAACGAATTAAGGATTTTTGAAATAAATTTTAACTAAATGTTGTATTAAAATAATATAATAACATGAAATAATGATGATTTTTTAAATTAATTAGTTATTTAATAATTTATCTCGGTATGAGTAACAGCAAGCAATATAATATATGCCTATGATTAGTGAAAAATAACCCTAATTAGTCGCATATATCTCCTTTTAGATAATGATACTTAAATCAACTATAATACTTGGAATAATCGAAAGTAACTCAAAACCTGATAAGATATTAGTTAAAATGTTTCATTTAGGAAATACAGGGTTTTCTTAAAATATTAAAAAAAAAATATATCTTTAATATAATAAAAACCTTAATTAAATAAATGTTAAAAAAATATATGAACTATAATAGACATTTCTTGGTTATGAATTAACTTCAGAAACTTATTCCCTGATTATGTAAATAGTTTATTAAAATTTGAACGGCTTATTTGGGGATTCCATTTTGTTTAGAAAATCCTAACAATTATGTTAGCCGAAGTTCCTAAACAAAATACGCTTTCATAATTCTTTCATTTCTTTAAATGTTCATGGTTTCAACACTTTATGCTAACATATCCGTCTACCTGTGGCATCGTGCTACATCCACACATCACACAGCCACAAAATGAGGAGCAAATCTTCATGTGAATTACAAGACTCTCTCCTATAATAATCCGTAAAAAAAGGATTCTTAAAGAAGGGAGAAACTAGGCTTTTCTATAAACAGACAATTTATAAAAATATATGAATATATATTGCATACACAGTTGAGTTTATGTGACCAGAAGTAAGAATTGTTAGAATCTGAATTATCTCCATTTAGTTACGAATCAAATGACACACCATTTTGTAATGTACTTTCCTTGAAAAGTACTGTTCTTCCAAAAGTGGTATTTCAGTTTTATTATTGTACTCTCTTATAAAAAAAGTTATTCTAAGTTATTCTTTAAGGGCACACGTCTTTTCTTTACGGCTTTATTTGATATAATATATGAAATTAAAATGAAAAAAGCGGAAGATCTGTGAGCTCAACGTTTCGCACAACTGTTACGTGGGCTTAATCAAGAGCG
>OY744550.1:42439254-42451754 GCA_963556195.1 Sepiola atlantica
AGCCTTGTCATTGAGATTCCATGGAACACAACTCGTTATAGCCAGTGAACCATCACTAACGATGACTTGTGTGAAAACCTCGTGTGTGTGAATAATGTGCACTGCTACGTTGCCCGGAATAAAGAACTTTACAGTCTTTTTTTTTAATAATACTTGGCGTTGTTCTGGAGCAATAATAATAATAATAATAATAATAATAATAATAATAATAATAATAATAATAATAATAATAATAATAATAATAATAATAATAATAATAATAATAATAATAATAATAATAATAATAATAATAATAATAATAATAATAATTCACTAAAACAAATATATGTTTCATTATATTATTAAGGGGGTAAGAGATAAATAATTCAACGTTGCCAGGGAATATATTAAAACAAATATAGATTTGATTATATTTTTAAAGGAAGGGGCAAAAACTTAGAGTTGCCAGGGAGCGAAATCTTTAGAATCGACAGCTCCGATAAATGACTTACATTATTAATATTATTTTAATACATTAAAACAAGAGAGAGAGAGAGAGAGAGAGAGAGAGAGAGAGAGAGAGAGAGAGAGAGAGAGAGAGAGAGCAATGAGCTGGGTGGAGGATAAATAGGTGTTTGGGGAGCAGGAGAGAGAAAACGGGGGAGGAGCAAAGAGTAAAAGATAAATAGACGGAGACAAGGATATAACGAAATAAAAGTTTCAAATAGAAATATGTTACACTTTTGAACTTCTTTTTTTTTTATAGCCCTAGGCAACGCCGGGTAACCCTGCTAACCTTATATATAAAATAAAGTGAAATGTTCTTTTATTTCATTGGCCGGTATAGCTTTCTACTCCCAAACAGCATATACAGATCTGCTTTCGTATCGATTTAGGTCAATTATTGATACGTGTTTTCAGAAACTATGCGGGTTTCTTTTTTGTGTACTTTCATCGATTTTTACATTTAATCCTGCTAGACATTTTCCTTTAAGATAGTCTTCTATACAAGAAGTCGGAGGAAATTTCACTCTCGCACTCAGATCTACTAACACTTTCATCCACGTTCATCAGTTAGAATTCTTTATACTATACAAACGTTGACAGCACCATTATTATTTCATCTTTCGATCTTGCTAAGTAATCTACATATTCAACCTAAACATGAGACGTTCCCTCTACCTACACTACATTTTTCCTCAGAAACGTTTTGATTGGATACTTCAAATAATTTCTTTTAAATTCACAATTACCGAAATATCAGATCTACAGACTAACATTCGACGAACACTATTAAACACTTATAAAGTCAATGAGACAATTATTCATTAATATCCGCTTACATTATTCTAACATAAATGTAATTTTTTTATCTTTATATGCTTTTAATACATTTTATATTATACTTCTCGAAACATAAATCGCCAGTTACATTAAGCTACGTACTAATTTTTTTTCTCATTAAGTATTGATTTTAAGGAGTTAAAATAGCAATGTAGTACTTTCATTCACTACACACGCTTACCTTTTGCATTCTCGGCATGCCGGAATATACAATTAACAGATTTAGATTCATCAAACACTTTCTACATCTGATTATTACTTCGCGAAATTCAATATGATGTCTCAAAAATGCGCACACCATAGACACCGCTGCTTTTGGAATACTTTTCTCTTACTATTATATAAATGTAATTTATCAACATTGACAGTTTACCGTCCTTTAAAACACGAAAAATTGTCCTTCTCTACGATTAACTAACTTATTTCTAATCGATATTACTACATTCCGTTCTTCCACAAACGATAAGGTTAACACACACAAACATGGCGTACGCCTCATTTTAAAACACGCAGGGAATTACTTAGAATAGTCATTCTGTTATTCGGTTATTCCGTTTTCAAATACTGCTATGTTTGTCGCAATTGACGTTGCAAAAGACATTAGCAGTTCTCCCGTCACTATGCTCACACTAAATGTTATCCTCCAATTAGCTGCCGTTGTACTGCGCGCATAAACATTCCGACGCACACACTAATAACTGCTATTACATAGTGACACCTGTTCACGATAGGCGTTTAAAAACACTCCAGCTATTTTGATGAATAAAGTTCTGAAATAAAAATCCTATTTGGAAAATATAACTTTTTTACAAAGAATATTTTTCTTATTAAATTAAATCTACTAGAATGCATTTCGGTTTATTTATAAAAAAAATATAAGACAAAAAATGTACTTATTACATTAAATGAAGTAGATTGCTTTTCGCTTTTTCAGTCATTTTCCTGATTTTAAAATCCTATTTAGGAACAATCATCTCTTTTTTATGGAAATCGCTCAAGACAAGGCATGAAACCACTTGATTTAACGATAAAAAAAGCACTATTTCATGGTCAAAAGCTAGCCAACGATAAATGTTACATGGATACATTTCAGCCCAGAAAGCAGCAATTCTTCCCCCTTTGTCTGAAACGTCGCTCATGGAATGTGATGACTAAAGGACAAAATAAGCTAAGCGAGAGTTACGAGGCAGCAGAAAGTAAACCCAAGGTCCACTTTCTACTCTCCTTTACATATAATAAATTAATGATTACATTAAATCCACTGCAATGAAATTTCGACACATTCAATCCACCGCAATGCAGTTCGGTTTATTTCCAAACAATACGGCCATTTCAATGAATTACTTCCTGAAATTCAAATACTATTTTTATAAAATATTTAATTTATTAAATATTATTTCACTGATTATAATGTTTATGATTATAAAAATCCTATATAGACTGACTTTTTATTTCTTCGAAAATAAGTCAGCCATCTGAATAAATTACTTTGTGAAAGGAAAATCCTATTTAGACTAAATAATTTACTTACCAAATTTTATTTAGTTTTTAATTTATATCCACTAAGCTGCATTTGAGTTTCTTAGAAAACAAGTTAGCCATTTTAACCAAATACTTCATGAAATTAAATTTTATGGACTTTATATTATGGGCTACTTCGCATGTAATATTTTAAAAACACTAAGTTAACTCTCAAGCAGAGAAAAAAATTTTCTGAAAGAATTGTAAATTATTTTGATATGTTATTATCTATGTACCCTGTCATATCTCTAATACAAAACTGTCATTTATATTATTAATATGCAATCCAGATCTTAAATATAAACTAAAGTAATATTTCTTTTATATTTTTTCATGATGTAATGGGTTGCAGTAAGAATGCTTCTGACAGAGAGAGAGAGAGAGAGAGAGAGAGAAACAGAGGCGGGAGTCATCTCTTCCGACTCCCTCTTTGACATCAGTATTCAAAACAGAAACGGTTGAACAGCCAACATATAAATATAGCTAAATAAAAACAAAATGTAATTCTTTGCTGACAGAAAACAATTTAGATATGAAACAGTCTTCGGGTTGTAGTTATGGTGTATGATGCTATACTGGCCAAGCAAATAGGGGGAAATCTAACTTTACTATATATATAAATATACATATATAAATTATTGATTTTATTTGTATTATTATTATCATCATTATTATTGTTATTATAATAATAACAATAATAATAATGATAATAATACATCATTATTATTATTATTATTATTATTATTATTATTATTTTTATTATTGTTGTTGTTGTTGTTGTTGTTATTTTGCAGTTCTACAATGTCTCGGGGCAAAGTCGGTGCACTTATCCGACTAGTAATATATAGATCAATAAATGGTCGTTACCGTACCTATTAAATTATGTGTCTAATTTACATGATGATTGTTCAAATCAGATTTTAGAAAATAATTGCCGAGTAACATGGATTTTAACTTGCATTGTTTTATTTTCATATACATAACCAACAGTTCTGTGCCTACAGTTTATTAAAAATGAAATGTAAAAAATAAAAGAAAGCCATAATCTTTTTATTTACACAAACGTTAAAAATTACCGTAATATTCGGATACATCATAAGAGTTAGAATAGCACACACACAAATATATATATATATATATATATATATATATATATATATATATATATATATATATATATATATAATAATAATAATAATAATAATAATAATAATAATAATAATAATAATAATAATTATAATCCAGGTAAAACATCCATAGGGTAGTAATCCAAAGAATTTCCACCGTGTTTATAAAAAGTCCTCAATATCAAATAGAGCTTTTATATATGATTATTTTTATTTACATTTATTGTATTTTATTTTATATTTTATATTTTATATATTATCTTTTATATTAATATTTTTTTTATTGTGATTTGGATTTTAACATTTTGATTCTTAACGGTCCCAACCACGTGACTTCCCAAATTCTGATGAGATCTCAGTTAATAATAACTGTTTATCGATAACATCGACATGCCAGTGTCGCAGATTTTGTACATGTCTGTGTAAATAAAAGTAATCATATATATATATATATATATATATATATATATATGTATGTATGTGTATGTGTATGTGTATGTGTATATGTATATGTATATGTATATGTATGTATGTATGTATGTATGTATGTATATTTAGAGGAAATAAAACAAATAAAATAAATTAATTACAGAAAACTGAAACCGCTGCTTTGTTTATTAATCCCTCTCTGGCATTTTTTGCACTTTTAGAAACACGGATTAATATATTGTAGTTGTGTTTTTTTTTCGCGGGTGTGGGAGAAAAAAAAAACAATGTATTAAACTGTGCTTCTAAAAGGGCCCAAAATACCAGACAAAAATTAATAAACAAGGCAGTGAGTTGCAGTTTTCTGTAATTAATTTGTTTTTGTTTTTATTCCTTCTGGTAATGTCTAATACATGAAACATAGTATATACGCAAGTATAATATATATATATATATATATATATATATATATATATATATATATATATATATATATATATATATATATATATATATATATATATATATATATATATATATATAGAGAGAGAGAGAGAGAGAGAGAGAGAGAGATGTGTGTGTATATATAATATATATGATATATATAGATATTTATATTATAAAGAATAGAGGTCTTTAATGTTACCAGTAGCGTTGAAAATATGTAAACAAAGAAAATACATAAGCGTTATAATTTCATCTGTTATCAGTTGTCTGATCACAGTTAGAAGTGATCTGGCGTTCGGATTTCGGATTTCGAATCTCAGTCTGTAGAGACTTGTTATCTCTAGTCACAGCGAAGAGTCGTGATACAACGAAACAGCTGTCTGCACATAACTTGATTGGTCAATAGTTTCGTCAACTCTCGGGCGCTTCCGAGACCTGCCCGAACGTTGACGGCGCGAAGTCACGGAAACGCGGTGCGTTCTCTATAAGAGTACCGACGTTTCAAGCAGAACATTTTGACGTTATATGAATATTTGATTTTCATGTTATTAATAGGTTGTGGACGATTAATCAAAATCGGAAAAATCGGAAACTTTTGGGGTATCGGAATCGTTTTTGGAATCAGAAAAATGTGAGCTGGATTTACGATTCCAAAAACGATTCTTTTAATTTTTGTTTGTTTATTTAAAACTTAATTTTCCATTGCTGGTAATAATGATAAAATAATAAATATTAATATATTTTTAAACTACCGGTAAAACTAAAATCTGTGGATCATAATAACGAATTTAGGTAAAAATTGAACCGAAAATAAATGTCCCGTTCAAAATGGTCTGTTCAAAAAGGTCCGTTCAAAATGGCTCGTTCAAAATTGCCCGGTAAAAATATCACAGGTAAAAATGGCACGAGTAGAAAAATAGGACAAAGTGGCACAAGTGAAAAATATGGATGAACATCTGACAATGAGTTTATCAAAATCTTGGATACAATACATAAAGGGAAAACTTTCAGAAGTTTGTCAAACTAAAAAGAAAATTATATCTACATTTAAAAGTAGAAAATCCCCCCTTCCTCCCCCCCCCCCAAAAAAAAATTAAATTCTACCTATTTAGGCGATTTAAGAATCTGAAACCGGAATCGGTAATTATATTGGAAACGGGAATTTAGAACAAAATCAGTAATTGTATCGGAAATGAGAAAAATATTGGAATCGTCCCATCACTAGTTATTATATTATCTTTATATCTAATATATCTGATATATAAAGAGACACCAGTCTGACTCCTGGTTTGTCATCGATAGGTTCGGTCATACATCATCCATATTTTATTCTGAATATCTACCTTTACTTTTTTTTTGTTCTCTTCCAATAAAATGTATTTCGCTTGAGTTAAAAGAAAAATTATTCCAGCCCGGACAATGGTACCCTGGGGCCATTTTTCATAAATGACCCTCACGACATCAGCTTCTTACGTTATTAATACAAAGGAAAGTTCCCTTTCTTTAAGTATCGCAGCCTTCAGATAACAAATTATATTTGTTTTATATAAATATTGACGTATTTATTTATTATAGTTACTTGCATATCAAATTAATAGATAGAATAATTTTATTTCTAAGATCAGTTTATAATGCTCCCTTAATGAAGATAAGCACGTACATATCATATTGAGAGGTAGACTTATTTAATTTGCAAAATCAATTTATAATGTTGGCTTAATGAAATCTTGCAAGCGGCCTTCGGAATTCGTGAATATTCGCTTTTTATTATGACATGTTGAATTCAATTTTAATTACTCCCGCAAATCATATATAGACATCCGTACAAAATATGTTCAATTTCTATTTAATTTGGAGAGAAAGGGATTTTTTCTGATTTCCTGCATTTCGTGCTGGGATCAAAGTGAATATATCTCTGTCCTCGCTCAGCGGAGAAGGCAATTTCTATATTGTTCCCAATCCTAACTTGTATACGATTCCCGAAATTTCAAGGCTTAAGAGAAAACGGAAAATAATAGATTCTGTATTGTGTGACAGCGTTTGTTGAAATCGGGTAGAAATTCAGCAGTTAGGATGGTTGCCATAGTGACTGGTTTTGTGCGTGCATTTATTAGTGTGTAAATATTTGCCGTCAAGCGAGTACCGGTGTGATCTGAAAATACGTTCCACTCTCCAACAATTACTGGTGATATATCTCGGCAAACAGAATGAAACCGTTGTGACACTTAGATTAGAAACAAGTAAAACCTATAAATAAATAAAAAAAAGAATTTGAATGAAATTTAGCATAAAAACAACAAATCACAAAGACACTTGCCCAGAACAGGTTCACAAATTTTTATTTTAAAGAAGATAAATATAAACTTTAAATTTATTTCTTAACAAAATAAAAAATGCATATTGTTCACTAAAAGGATTCTTATTGTGTTGATTCCATGTATTCTGGGCTGAGATCAAAGTGAAGTATATTTCTGTCCTCGATCAGAAGAGGAAACGATTTCTATGTTTTTACAATCCTTTTCGTGGAAACTGGATTTCCCATAACTTAAAACTTACCTTGTCTCTACCTTCGGTCTCTTTGCAGGAGGCAAGTAATAAGGGATACGTTTAGAATTGGTCGCTGCCAATCCAATTGCGTTCCACACTGTAGCTATCACTGGCCACACAGGTTAAAACCTTTTTTAGGGAGATAAGAGTAAACTTTTGATTTATTTCTTAGCACGTAATAAACTGAATATTGTTCAAGAAAGTGATGTTTCATCTATTAATCATAAGCCTTTCGAACTGGGTTCAAATGTTTAGTACCTTTTTCTAATAATGCTTTGCGCTTTCTTAGAAACCAAGTCAGACATTTTAATGAAATAATTTGTGAAATAAAAATCGTATTTAAAAATAAAATATTTACAAAAATACGTTGATGCAACATTAAATACACTCGAATGAGTTTAGAATTACTCGGTGAAATAAAAATCCTATTTACAAAAAAATAATTTATTTATAAAAAATACGTTAATGACATCATTACATCTACTCGAATGAGTTCAGAATTACTTCGTGAAATAAAAATCCTATTTACAAAAAAAATATTTATTTATAAAAAATACGTTAATGACATCATTACATCAACTCGAATGAGTTCAGAATTACTTCGTGAAATAAAAATCCTATTTACAAAAAAATAATTTATTTATAAAAAATACGTTAATGACATCATTACATCTACTCGAATGAGTTCAGAATTACTCCGTGAAATAAAAATCCTATTTACAAAAAAATTATTTATTTATAAAAAATACGTTAATGACATCATTAAATCCACTCGAATGAGTTCAGAATTACTTCGTGAAATAAAACTCCTATTTACAAAAAAATATTTATTTATAAAAAGTACGTTAATGACATCATTACATCTACTCGAATAAGTTCAGAATTACTTCGTGAAATAAAAATCCTATTTACAAAAAAATTATTTATTTATCAAAAAATACGTTAATGACATCATTACATCCACTTGAATGAGTTCAGAATTACTCCGTGAAATAAAAATCTTAATAACAAAAAAATATTTATTTATCAAAAAATACGTTAATGACATCATTACATCCACTCGAATGAGTTCAGAATTACTCCGTGAAATAAGAATCCTACTTATAATAAATGATTTTTTCTACAGAAAATAATTTACTAATTAAACTCTATACACTAGGATGCTTTTTCTGCTATTTAAAACATGTTAGCCATTTTAATTACTTACTTCCTGAAATTCTGTTTTGTAGGTTTACATTTCTTTTCTTTTCCTCGTGTATTATTAAAACAACATAAACTTTACTCCCGGTCTAAACTGGGTAGTGCCAGCTAGTATGAAACTAAAAGTATACTTCTATAGTGAAATGGTTTAAGCTCAATATACGTGATAGAGCAATTATAAAGAGAAATGAAGGAAGAGAAATAAAGATGTACGAATGACAAATCTATTTTAACTTCAATTGTTCAATGCAAGGTGTACTCGATAAAAACATGTTTATTTTTCTTTCCTTAAGCCAAGGCTTTTCAAAGATTAAAATCCATCTTTAAATCTCCATTCAACTGACATTTTATCAACGGATATTCAGAAACCGGACTGACTCCATACCTTTTTACACGCATACTCTCACTCTCCATTACTTTATATTTTTTCAAATTTTGAATTTTGGCTTTTCCACTGCCAACTTATCGATCTATGTAATTCCTCTGATGATAAGGTTTGGCCTTAGTCTTGAAAAAAACAACAAGGTTATAGGTAGGAGGAAAACAGTCAGTAGGAAGAGAGTTCCACAAGCCTGTACTTATTGGAAAATAAGCTACTGCAATAGAAAGTTGTATTACAATGAGGTATTAAAACAACGAGTCAAACGAGCTGGAAGAAAAGAAGCGGGAAATAGAACACATGTCATAATAGTATTTATAGAAAAGATTGAAAGATTGAAACCAGCAACA
Organism: Sepiola atlantica; assembly: GCA_963556195.1. NCBI lineage: Eukaryota > Metazoa > Mollusca > Cephalopoda > Sepiida > Sepiolidae > Sepiola > Sepiola atlantica. The sequence continues at coordinate 42,448,575 of OY744550.1, forward strand.
TCACGTATGTGAGAGGCCAATCAAATTACAGACACGTTTCTGCACCTTATCAAAACCCCTCAAATGGGAGAGAGATTCCCCAGCACAAATATGACAACAGTAGTCCATGAGGCAATGAAGCGCCCCTCAGGCCTGGAAGTTTGAAAATAATACATTTTTCTATATTTTTTCGCGATAATCTGAAAGTTTGGCATTTAATTGATATCAATTCAAAAAAAGTCAGCCCACACTGGTTTTGAGAATGACTAACACTTAAATTCGTTTTTTGAGAATTATCGCTTTTGTGTGAGCCCGAGCAGTAACGTTATATAATGTGCTTCTACTGTGGAAAACAACCGAATAGAATTATTAGCGTCAATATTTTAAGTAATAAGATAAAACACTAAAACTAATGAGTCCTCCAGAGCTCTGTTAAATGCACCACTTCCGGGGCCTCTTGGTAGGCTTGTTCCTGCCCCGGAGTTAGGTGGCACCGACTTTGGCTGCACCGATAGATAAGGACCGATTCTGCCAGATTTTTTTTAAGTCATCGCAGGACAGACCGGCCAATGAATTCCAATAAGCGCTGAAACAGCCTCAGCAAACACAGAAGAAAAGATTAAAAAAAAAAAAAAAAAACGAAAAATAAATCTTTAGTAGGACGATACAGAAAACCGTCTCAGCGGGAGACATTGCGGATTGGTTGGTGCTTACAACCGCAGCAGTTAGCGTTCGGTGGGAGGAATAAATAAATAAATAAATAAATACCAATTCTATAGACAGGCGGCAGTATTGGCTTCCTTGGTGGTCACGTGATCTGTCTTTTATTTATTTATTTTTTTACGTCTTTCTTTCTTCTTCCAGGGCGCGGGACAGCGAATCGGAGACGCTGTGTTCCTCTTAGCAGTTGTCGACGCTCGTGATCGTCTGTTTTGCGTGTGTGCACACTACGATGAATACCGCGTCTCATCCTTGGAACACGCACGAATCTCTCGGCGTACGAGTTCGTTAATAGCCTGTGTTGTGTCCGTACACGATGCGAATATTTCTGTTAATTCTCTATTTCGCTCCCTTTGATGATGATGATGATGATGATGATGATGATGATGATGATGATGATGATGATGATGATGATGATGATGATGATGATGATGATGATGATGATGATGATGATGATGATGATCATCATCATCATCATCATCATCATCATCATCATCATTCTGTTAATTCTCTATTTCGCTCCCTTTGATGATGATGATGATGATGATGATGATGATGATGATGATCATCATCATCATCATCATTCTGTTAATTCTCTATTTCGCTCCCTTTGATGATGATGATGATGATGATGATGATGATGATGATGTCATCATCATCATCATGACGACGACGACGACGATGATGGTGGTGGTGGTGGTGGTGGTGGTGGTGGTGATGATTACCTGTTAGGAACGGCGAAAGTATTAAAGTACATCTTGAATGTCTAAAGTCAAGGGAATTGACCTGATGTTCAAAATAAATAAATAAATCTAACTAAAAACATCCAACAGTTGAGACTACTATGAAACAATAATAATAATAATAATAATAATAATAATAATAATAATAATAATAATAATAATAATAATAATAATAATAATAATAAATAATTATAGTAATAATAATAATATTAATAATACTACTACTAATAATAATGATAATTATAATAATATTAGTAATAATAGTAATGATAATAATAATATTAATAATAGTAATAATAATAATATTAATAATAGTAGTAATAATAATAATAATAATAATAATAATAATAATAATAATAATAATAATAATAATAATAATAATAATAGGGATAATAATAATAATAATAATAATAATAATAATAATAATAATAATAATAATAATAATAATAATAATAATAATAATAATAATAATAATAGGGATAATAATAATAATAATAATAATAATAATAATAATAATAATAATAATAATAATAATAATAATAATAATAATAATAATAATAATAATAATAATAATAATAATAATAATCAATGATTGATATAGCCTGCCTCTTCGATACAATAATGCAGAAGAAAGAACTCGAAAAAAAATGATCAAGATCTAAAATGGGAATTCGTTAGACTATGGAAATGTAAAGAAGTGAAGGTGATACCTATTGATAATGGAACGCTTGGAACCATAACAGAAAGCCACCATAACTGGCTTAAACAGATTGACGAGACAATTTCTCTTCCAATTCTACAAAAGACTTGTCTGTTAGGAACAGCGAAAGTGTTAAGGTACAGCTTGAATGTCTAAAATTAAGGGAATTGACTTGCTGTTCAAAAAATAAAAATCCAACCGAAACATCCAAAAGTTGAAACTACTCTGAAATAATAATAATAATAATAATAATAATAATAATAATAATAATAATAATAATAATAATAATAATAATAATAATAATTAAACGTTTCACCAATAGCAGGCACCGACGGAATGGACGACGTGATCCTGCTCCCAGTCCTGAACCCGATATTACCATTTTAATTAATATTTTTTTAATTTCTATAATTGTCAAGATAGAAATAAAAGATGAAATGTCAGGCGCGAACGGAGACCCTACTATATAATTGTAAGAATAAAAAAATCTAATACCGAATTATTAGCATCATAGGATTACTCGTACAATTTTATTCTGCTTGCTGTTGGTATAAGGATTTCTTTTTATTTGTATCCCGGGAAGCCGCGTTAATAAATGCATTTATATAATAATAAATGTTTGTGTGTGGTAATCATTACTATTGGCGACATAAATTATTTTTAAAGGAAATAGCGTTGCTTCATTAGTAAAACACAATTTATTTTTGGTTTGTGACCTATTTGCGTTATAAAGATAATATTTAAAAAGAATGTTAAAAGCATTTAAAGTTATCGTAAATATCGGTTCTGAGCAAAGTAGCCATTTTCTTTAGACACGTGTTTACATCACAGACTTTACTTCATGTGAATAAATCAGAACAGATATTTACGAAACCATCAAATGCTTATATCTCAAATTATTTTTTTTACACGCAAATAGGTCACAAATTAGTAAGAAAAAAGCAAAATAAATTGTTTTCGATTATTTCCTTTAACACAATTCATGTCGCTAATAGTAACGTTTACCGTAGGTGGCTTCTATTTTTATTTGGCGGTGTG
>OY744550.1:42464254-42469254 GCA_963556195.1 Sepiola atlantica
AACAGTGTGTCAAAATTACTCATCATGTTGCTTAGAATACGTATCCAATAATTCACCATGATATATTTATTAGTTTATGCGTTTAGCCAACACACGCATGTTATTGACGCTAACACACACGCACACCGGGGCGGTTAAAATTTGATAACATAATATAACTCAAAAATTGATGTGGAGCAATTTTTTTTTGTATCTCGCTTATTTGAACAGTTTTTCATTAGATGTGAATGTTTCGGAGGCAAACGCCATAAGTTGTAAAGTTTACATAATATTATGCGCCCACGTAAACTACCTTGAATATATATTCTAGAATTTATAATGATAGGTCCTTATTTACGGAGTGAATCATATATATATATATATATATATATATATATATATATATATATATATATATATACATACATAAATATATATATACATACATAAATATATACATACATATATATGTATATATATATGTATATATGTATATATATATATGTATATATGTATATATATGTATATATATATATGCATATATATGTATATATATATATATGCATATATATGTATATATATATATATATATATATATATATATATATATATATATATATGAATGATTTTTATTCAGACATGTACAGAGTCTGCTACACTGGCATGCCGATGTTATCGATCTACAGCTATCAAGAGCTTAGGTCTCATCAGGAAGAATGTTTTTTTCTGATCCAACCCTTTCGGTGAAGTCACAAAAAAAACCTTCTGCCTGATGGGACCTCAGCTCTTGATAGCTGCAAATGGATAACATCGACATGCCAGTGTAGCAGACTTTGTACATGTTTGAATAAAAAATCATTAATAATACAGCTCTATATTTTTATTGAGCACTTTTTCATGAGCCCGGTTTGATTCCCTTTGGTTTCTACCCTGCGGATTTTTACCCTACCTGGATTACTATATATATATATATATATATATATATATATATATATATATATATATATATATATATATATATATTACACTATATATTAGTTCAATCGACCATTGATATCTGCGATTTTACGGAAATACTGTAAATTTGGCCCGTTGCGCTAAAGAATAAAGAGTGAAGCCGGTATTTAGTCACAACTTTTCGTGATACCGATCAAATTAATGTATAAGGTTATTTGTAATGAGATATAGTCTTGCATAAGTAATTAAGCACAGCACACTGGTCATATCTCCGATACAATAACGCCACATTGCACTATATATATATATATATATATATATATATATATATATATATATATATATATATATATATACTTCTCTGTTTTTTTGGTCTGAAGAGGTCGACTCTCTGTGAAGAGTACAACTGAAACATGTATGCACATATGTAACCAATAATGTTTGTATAAATAAAAATTTATACTTAAAAACAGCTCTACTTGTTATTGAGCACTTTTTATACACACTGGAGTTTAAACGGATTTACACATACAGAAACTGATACAATACGCGCCCTATATATATATATATATATATATATATATATATATATATATATATATATATATATATATATACATATATATATATATATATATAATATATATATATAAATAATATATATATATAAAGAATATATAATTATATATATATAAATAATATATATATATTTATATTTATATATATATATATATATATATATATATATATATATATATATATAATATTTATAAATAAATATTAAGTTATTTATACCTACAGACGCTAGCGTTTCAAGCTTATTGCTCTCATCAGTGCAGGGAAGTAACAATTTCAGACGGTCGGGAGGCGCGAACCCGGTACACAGAGTCAACCATATCCACTCGGTCACGGAAACTGTCACGTAAATTAGGGAAATTAAGATCTATATGTACCTAGAAGCGGGCACAGATAGAAGACTAGTCGAGAGTGTTCGACGAACGTATTCGGAACTTTGCATTAGAGCTTTTTGATATATATATATAAAAAATTAATTATAAAAATTTATAATGATAACGAAAAGTTAAATACCCTACAACTGAAAAATGAAATCGTTTTAAAAAATGTTTGCAAAAACTTTTGTTTAAATTAAAACTAAAATCACTTAAACACATTCTCAAATCTTTTAATTTTTAAAAATTAGTATTTATAATAGTATTTGAAACATCTTATATCAAAAGTGTTTTCCCTTCCGACGAGAAAACATTGTTTTAGAAATGTCCGGATCTAACGGGTTATATATCATCTAAAAGAAATACGTTACAGAATGTATATTTTTTAAACACGCACTTTATATTACCTCTTGTAAAATCTCTGATCGAGTTTTTTTCAACTAACTTGTATCATATATATATATATATATATATATATATATATATATATATATATATATATATATATATATATATATATATGTATATATATATATATGTCTGCGTGTCTGTGTGCGTTTAATATTGGAGATTTGTAAAATATTAACATACTGTAATATATATATATATATATATATATATATATATATATATATATATATATATATATATATTGTGTGTATTTAGGCAGCATTTCCAATTACAGTTTAATTATACGTTTTTTATTTTTTCAATTTTTCTTATGGTCTTTTTTGATTTAAAATTTAAAAAAAATAGTAATAAATGTTCCATATGGTTTCACAGGTTTCACGAACGTTTTCGATTCTTCGTCGAATCATCCTCAGGTGTCAAAAGCAAATAAACAAAAAAGCTGGAGAAAGAAAAGAAGTGTAAAAGGACAGCGAGAAACGCGCAGACAACGTTTTCGCATTGTTCCAGGAAGTCGTTGACGATTTAAACCCAGTAACGCTGGATGGCATCACAGAACGAAAACTTTTCATTTTTTTGATGGTCTTTATTGTATTAAAATTAAAAAAAAAAAATAAATGTTCCATAGGTTTCACGAACGTTTTTATTCTTCGACGAATCATCATCAGGTGTCAATATATATATATATATATATATATATATATATATATATATATGTATATATATGTTGATATGTTGACGTCATATATATATATATATATATATATATATATATATATATATATATGTATATATATATATATATATATATATATATATATGACGCCAACATATACACATAATATTAAGAAATAAGAAAAAATATATAAACATTTATATATTTTACACAGAAATTTATATATATATGTATACATTATTGAATAAAAGGGCATAATTATGCTTGATAAGACTTTTAAAATTTTTTCAATTTTCCGAATAGTCCATTTAGTGTTTCAGTCAAATTGGTGTATGTAAGTTCCGTGGGTTTCTTGATCCATTTTTCTTTTCTTGTTTCGCGAGTACTTTTGATTTCCATTTTTATTTGACGAATCAAATAGTTTGGGTCAGAAGAAGTAAACTCTTTATGAAGTGTACAACCGAAACATGTATGCACATATGTAACCAATAATTTTTATATAAATAAAAATGTATACTTAAGAATAGCTCTACTTGTTATTGAGCCTTTTCTATAAACACTGGAGTTTTAATGGATTAACATCTATAGAAACTAATATAATACATGTACTATATATATATATATATATATATATATATATATATATATATATATATATATATATATATATATATATAAATATATATATATATACATACATGTATATATATACATATATATATATATACATTTATATATACATATATATACATAGATATACATAGATATATATACATAAATAGATACATATATTTAATATATATTTTAATATATATATATATATATATATTTATATATATGTGTGTGTGTGTGTGTGCGCGCGCGCACGCGCGTGTGTGTGTATGTGTGTGTGTGTGTGCGTGTGTTTGTAATCTATAATATTATTTTATTATATTACTCGGAGAATACCCGTCCCAGGTAAAATTTATTTACCGAACAGAACAGGTTTCCACCACTTTTTAAAAATCTCCTTTTACGAAGATTTAGATGAAGATATAATGATACTGCACCTTATGGCTAGAATAATTGTTTCAATTCTTAACTAAATTCATTACAATATTTTAATTCTAAGAAATGTCTAAAATTAAAGGCACAAGCATAAGTATCGTAAAGAAGAAATTGAAATTCAGGCAATCTTGTTTAATGCAAATCTTAAATATTTGAATTTATGCTCATGTTTATTTACCATTAAATCCTGTAAAATACCAGAAAGAAACTGCAATTTCAGCAATATCTATTAATTGGTGTCTAATCTCTATAGTTCACGAAAATTGAATGCATCTGAACTTTTATAAAGAACTTCCGCTCTTTGTACCACCTATCATAGAACTAAATTAAACTAAATATAGTCTACATTACGACCCCTTACGTCCGTCAGTTGTGTTCCAAAATTCATATCTAACTTTATATAAATAGAGATAATATAAGTGCATATACATGAAATAGTATATATATATATATGTGTGTGTGAAATGAAAAAAGGAAAACCAAAAATATTATTTATTAATGTTTTGTCTTTATTTCAAGACTTCCTCATGATCATTCGTCTGAAGAAATAACACACAAGTACAAACATTTGAAACTGCAGCCAATATATATATGTATATATGAAATCATCAGAAATATATATAGTGGTAGGGTTCTGAGTTTTGAATTTGTCTTCCTTTGGACCCCCTTTCTACTCTTTATTCTTTTCTTTTCTTTCCAATTACAATTTTTTTTTGCTATTTATTTATCTTTGACTCTATACATATTTACATATCTTCCCTCTCTACATGAACCCTACCACTATATATATTTCTCATAATGTATAGACTTTCTCGTCTTTTGTCATTTTTTGCATTTTTTTCGTTCGCTCTTGACAAAGCCCATATAACATTTGGGCGAAACGTTGAGCTTTTTAGGTCTTTCGTTTATACCATTTTAATTTCATACCGTCGGATTATTTTATCCTTTCATCTATTCATATATATATATATATATATATATAT
>OY744550.1:42471754-42474254 GCA_963556195.1 Sepiola atlantica
GGTCGCTGTAACCTCTGAAGACTTCTCCCAGTCATGGCTGACGGAAAAAAGCATGCTACCCCGTGGACTAAAAAAAGGGGTCCGTTCGAAATTCCATCCAGATTCCCGAGTTCGACAGAAAGATTCCCGAATTCGAAGAGATACACCTGAAAAAGGCCGGAGGTTACAGCAGCCGAAACGTTTATGATGAGAAATGTAGTCCGAATAGCCAAAATCAAACTAACCTATCTCTGGCCAGCACTTTATTTATCCCTCTTTCTGTCAAGTCAATTCTTATCACTTCTTCCCATGTTTTCCTGTGAACTAAGCCTGCTACCTCAACTGTTCTACATCTGCTAACCCGAGAACTCTCATTCATGCTTTCAATATGGCCATAACATCAAAGTCTCCTGCTCTGCACACATCTCTCAATACTGTCCAGATGTAATCTTCCTCTGAGCTCATCAGACCTAACCCGGTCTTTAAGACCAGCATTACACCCATTTCTCTCCATGCAACGCATGTCCTCAACCATTCACTGGCCAGGTTTCCATTTCATACATCATAACACTCTGTGCACATCACTCTTACAAACACATTCTATAGGAATTGTTATTTTATGATCAACATTATTCGAAGTACAAGTGCAGCCAGCCATCATAGAAATGCATGAAAAGATAATGACTATGAAAGTTAACTTGACGATGATGAGGACGAAACAAGGCCCTACATTAACATTGAACCTTAACCCATAGTCTGGTCAAAATTCTAATTCAGAGGTGGCGATTGAGAATGCCAGGATCGGAACGGAACCCTAAATTCGGCTTCGCCTCATAATACAGAGGTAACCGTCGCTATTAAAATATACAAATACTGACACAAACCTTAATAAAAACATGCTGGAGGGGGGGGGGCAATAATGAATGTTTAGTTTTTCTCCCATCGATTTCAGTCCAGTTTGGTTTGTTTTGTTTTATGGCATACCAACCTCTTATGGGTCATTTAATGCCGAAAGATTAATTGCAGTATGGAGAACAGATTTTATGCTTCAAGTTCTTTATATGTTCAAGTATTTGTTCATCGTGTTTGGTTTGGCCATTTTGTTTTACGGCATATCAACCCTTTTCGGGTTATTTAATGTCGAATACGGTCATTTTGGTAAACGTTTTTTATGCTTCAAGTTTTTTTTATTGTTCAAGTATTTATTCACGGTGTTTAGTTTGGTTGTTTTGTAGAAGAAAATTATTGTTTTTGTTTTTGGCTTTTGCAGAACATGATTGAGTTTTGCAAAGGGAAAGGAAAAGCAAACAATAACATCAATGTTTGGTGCAAAATTAAAAAAAAAACACCGGCATTTTTTTATGTAAAAAAAAAAAAATCGCCCGTCACCGAAACTAATAACCTAACATGAATAGCTTGGAGAAGTAGAAAAAATGAATTGTAGGTTTCTAAAAAGAAAGGGTTAATTTTATTTTAATCGAGATTTTATCAAAATAATCCAAAAGATTATGTTTCTGAATTTTTGAGATGAGGATTGATAATTTGCATAATTTGGATTATTCGGACTACTGTTCTTATCTGGAATGTTATTCTTACAACGTTTCGGCTGCTGTAACCTTCGGCCTTCTTTTTGTACTGAGGAATATTTCTGTCGAACTCGGAAATCAGGACCCTTTTCGGGTTATTTAATGCCGAGTTCGGTCATTTTGGCAAAGGTTTTCGTGCTTCAAGTTCTTTAAATGTTCAAGTATTTACTCACTGTGTTTCGTTGTGTGAAAGGAGGGGGAAGGAAGGGGGGGAGGAAAGGGGGGAAGGAAGGGGGGAAGGAAGGGGGGAAGGAAGGGGGGAAGGAAGGGGAGAGGGAGGAAGGGGGGAGGAAAGGGAGGGAAGGAAGGGGAGAGGGAGGAAGGGGGAGGAAAGGGGGGAGGAAGGAGGGGGAAGGAAGGGGAGAGGGAGGAAGGGAAATTGTTGTTTTTTTGTTTTTAGTTTTGCAGAACATGATTGAGCTTTGCAAAGAGAAAAAAAAACAATAAAACGTCAATGTTTGGTGAAGTTTTGGTCAGGAAGCCGATATCTTCAGACAGCCTGATCTTGTAGCACCAGGTGCCAGTCCGGAAATTATCATTCTAAGTGGGACAGGTTAACCCGATATAAAAATTAATATATAAAAAAAAAAGCAAACAAAACTAAGTAATTAATGGTGATTTCTAAAGTTAGTTTACAGTTTATGTTTTTATTTCAAGGTGCACCAAGGATATATTAATCCCTATTTCTGTATGCGACCGCATTCCCCTTTTAACTCGAATATTTATGATTGCGAATGTGCTTGCATATAAAGCGTAATTAAACATGGCACTATGATTTATCAGCACATTTTTTTATATAATTTATTAAGGTCGAATAATTAATTATAAAATAATGTAATGAATTTACTTATAAAGTATATGTATGAGTTAATATATATATATATATATATATATATATATATACATATATATATATATATGTATATATATATATA
>OY744550.1:42484254-42501754 GCA_963556195.1 Sepiola atlantica
TAAAATGTAATTATTGAAAAAAAAATGCACATATTTATACTACTAATAAATATAGGCACTTCTTTAGTTTAGCTGTGAATCACTGTGAATCAGAAATCAAAATTAAAGAGTTCCATTCACTCAACCCAATCAACCGGAAGTGGCTTAGACTGACTATTTTTATCCAAAAATGGAGCTTAATGACAGCTTCATCCTCTTTACTAAAATAAAATAAATCAGACATCCCAAAGTTTTAAATTATACAAAAAAAATCACTGTTGACTGTTTTTAGAAGTTTTAAATTGTACCAAAGGAAAAAATATCACTGTTTTATAAAATTTTACATTATTAAAAAGCACTGTTATAAAGTTTTAAATTATACAAAAACATCATTATTTTTATTATTTTTATAAAATTTTACATTATTAAAAAAAAAAAAAATACTGTTCGCTGTTATTATTGTTCGCTTTATTGATTGTTTTGGATAAAAACTTCTAATTCTATGTTACTTCCGGTTGATTGTCTGCCCCTGTCTTAGAAAAAAGGAAAGCAAATAAATTGTGATTCACAGCTAAACTAAAGAAGTGCCGAAATATACTCCCTAATCGCATAAGTTGTGCTAATACATTTTAAAAAAGATTTCCATTAAAAAAAACAAACAGTGACATAGTTTCGTTTCTTGAATACATGAGAAAATTAAATAATAATAATAATAATAATAATAATAATAATAATAATAATAATAATAATAATAATAATAATAATAATAACAATAACAATAATAATAACAATAACAATAATAATTCTAACAATAATAATAACAATAATAATAACATAATAATAATAATGAAGAGGAAGAAGAAGAAGAAGAAGAAGAAGAAAGAATATATCGTTTAGATTCTTTCTTCTTCTTCTTCTTCTTCTTCTTCTTCTTCTTCTTCTTCTTCTTCTTCAATCGTCTTTTTTTTAACAGTGTGACTTGCTACAAAGGCTGAACAATACAAGGAAGTTAAAATAAACCAGATCACTGGAAAAGTAATTAAAATAAAAATAAAAAATAATAATAATAATAAACTTGACTGGGGTTAGTTATTGAAAAACATGATAATAAATTAATTCATGCTGTTTATTATTTATCCTAAACTGCGTTTTCACAGAGAAAATTCTACAGGATTTTATTTTTACACTTAATCATTTAGAGGATTCATGTCTTTCTTAAAGAGAGTAAACGTTCGCGTTGGATTTTGAATTCGGTGTAGTGACTGCATTGTCCGTGCTTAAGGCCACTGCGCAAACACCTTAAATTTACTAAAGAAGAAGAAAGAAAGACAAAAAGTGTTTATGTAGGGACGGCCAATGAAAGTGAAAATCCTTTGTTTTGTTTTTTCAACCAAAAAATGAATACTCTGGATTGAAAAAAAAAAAAACCTAAAAAAATCAGAGAATCATCCGATCTTGATGAAATTTTCAGTATTTATTGATTAATAAATGACTGTGTATAAAAGTATTTGTGCTAAAATTGTCGTTTCCAAAAAAAAAAAAAAAAAAATGGCGGACAATAAATCGTCTGCAGTTTTCTGAGTTTTTTTCCGACCTCACAAATGAGTAAGTAAACCGAAATAAATTGTGTTGGACTAATTTCCCAACTGTATTTCCTTTAAAATAATTTAAGGTAAATTTTAAATTAGTCCCAAACAATTTATTTGGGGTTACTTACTCGTTTGTGCGGTCGGAAAACTGCAGACGATTTATTGTCCGCTATTTTGGTTGGGAAACAACAATTTTACCGTATTTGTTATTTATTAAAAACAAAAAAAATGTAGACTTTTACGGTAACTTAAATCACTTCATTTCAAATATACATTTTGGCTAGCAAAGTTTTCTGATACTACACTTCATCTTTTCTGTCCTCGGTCAGTGAAGGAGAAATCCTTCTGGACTGAGGTAATTAAAAAAATTTTTTTGTCATAATCCAGAGTGGCCTTTCTGACGGCAGCTGGTTTTCCCACATTAAAAAACCGACCATGTGTCTAATTTTGATCTGATGGGGAGGCAAGTGAATAGGTAATCATAGTCTAGTTCAGCCGGTATTGTCCGGGCCTTCGGGTCTTGATTTACGCCGGTCTATCGGTTGTCCGTCCTGTGCAGTTCTAGGAGGTTCACCCTCCCAGGCTTTGCCTTCTCGTCCTTTGAGAAGGGGTTAGTTTATTGCTAATCGCCTGAGGCGCCTCTATCGGGGAATGCCGACGGGGCTGCCCAGGCAATTTTTAAATGGCCAGAGTGCTCAAATTCTCGAGCGCTGGTTTTTTCCCACTTTCCCGACCTTGTGTCACATCTTACATTGTGGGAGGAAGATAAATAGAGGTATTCATAGTCTAAACTCAGTGACCACGTTTAGAAAGAGATAACACTATAAAGGTACGAATGAAAAAAAAAACATTTAAAAAGAAACCTTAAGTGGAAAATGATACTAAAAAATCGGAAGTTTAAATGTAAAATTTGTTTTTATAATGAAATGTCTTGGGAGCTTTGAATAGTAGTTGTATTTTAAAAAATGGGAACCTTTTTAACAAGATCCAACAATACAAAAAGGGGGTGAAAACAACAAATATCCAACAAATAAATGTTACCTAAGGCAAGATGAGTTACTCTTCTACTTACCCGGATAATTAATTTTGTGTTTTAACTTATTTTAAAGCGATTTTAGTTGAATACCAAACTAGTGTCAACTCTGTTAAGTTAAAACGAAACAAAAATGGCTAACATTACACAGTCACGTAGAGTCTCGATAATCGCTCAAAAATCGAAAATTAAACAAAATACTGGTAGAACATTACATTTTCGCACGATTGGTAAAATTTATTGGATGTGTTTTTACCAGTATTTTGTTTACTTTTCGATGTTTGAGCGTTTGTCAAGGCTCATCGTGCAGACCTCATGGCCAGCCAGTTTGTTGTGAACAAAAAAAAACACGTTAAAATCAGTTAAAACACAAATACATTTATCAAGGTAGGTAAAAGAGTAACTTATCTTGCCCTTGGTAACATTTATTTGTTGGATATTTGTTTATTTTTTCACCCCTTTTTTGTTTTGCTGGCTATTGTTAACAATGCCTCAAATGTTTATTCGCTTCTTAAATGTGTTATCTTTTTTGCAAAGGTGGTCACTGAGTTTCTACGTATTTAGTCGTGGAAATGAAGGTGTGTGTGTGTGTGTATGTGTGTGTGTGTGTGTGTGTGTGGAAGAGGAGTAAATTAATTGAAGTGACCTAAACATCTATACGTTCGTTTTATTTATTAATTAATAAATACTTTATATTAACATTCATTTATTAATTAATAAATACTTTATATTAACATTCATTTATTAATTAATAAATACTTTATATTAACATTCATTTATTAATTAATAAATACTTTATATTAACATTCATTTATTAATTAATAAATACTTTATATTAACATTCATTTATTAATTAATAAATACTTTATATTAACATTCATTTATTAATTAATAAATACTTTATATTAACATTCATTTATTAATTAATAAATACTTTATATTAACATTCATTTATTAATTAATAAATACTTTATATTAACATTCATTTATTAATTAATAAATACTTCATACTAACATTCATTTATTAATTAATAAATACTTCATATTAACATTCATTTATTAATTAATAAATACTTTATATTAACATTCATTTATTAATTAATAAATACTTCATACTAACATTCATTTATTAATTAATAAATACTTTATATTAACATTCATTTATTAATTAATAAATACTTTATATTAACATTCATTTATTAATTAATAAATACTTTATATTAACATTCATTTATTAATTAATAAATACTTTATATTAACATTCATTTATTAATTAATAAATACTTCATACTAACATTCATTTATTAATTAATAAATACTTTATATTAACATTCATTTATTAATTAATAAATACTTTATATTAACATTCATTTATTAATTAATACATACTTTATATTAACATTCATTTATTAATTAATAAATACTTTATATTAACATTCATTTATTAATTAATAAATACTTTATATTAACATTCATTTATTAATTAATAAATACTTTATATTAACATTCATTTATTAATTAATAAATACTTTATATTCACATTCATTTATTAATTAATAAATACTTTATATTAACATTCATTTATTAATTAATAAATACTTCATACTAACATTCATTTATTAATTAATAAATACTTTATATTAACATTCATTTATTAATTAATAAATACTTTATATTAACATTCATTTATTAATTAATAAATACTTTATATTCACATTCATTTATTAATTAATAAATACTACATACTAACATTCATTTATTAATTAATGAATACTTTATATTAACATTCATTTATTAATTAATAAATACTTTATATTAACATTAATGTATTAATTAATAAATACTTCATACTCACATTCATTTATTAATTAATAAATACTTTATATTAACATTCATTCATTAATTAATAAATACTGAAAATGTCATTAAGATCGGATAATTTTCCGGTTGTTCGCGGATCTTATTTCAATCAGGGGAAAATTCATATTTTGTTTAAAACAAATTTATTTAACTTTCATTGCTCGACTCTTTTTTTATTTGATTTAATAAAAAAAAACACATAGATTTAATCGCAATATTAGAAAATAAATCCTTGTTTGATCCAACATTTTATCTGAAGGAAAAAAGGAAAACATAAATTAGAATTCGAGTATTAAACACAAATTGAAATAAACGGCATTCATGCAATATAGTTAACAGAGGAGAAATAAGAAAACCTCCAAAATATACAACAAATAGCTTTTACTAAACACACACACAAATTTTCTACCGACCTGAATAATTTTTAAGTGTGAAAACTGATTGTAAGAATTTGTTATGGTCACTTTTATTAAACCAAACACGAGTAAATAACAATGGCGGTCGATTTTGTTTGGACATGGTCGGTAATTCCAGGCTTAAGAGGTAGTAAAAAAAGGCTTTACTCTTCTACCAACTCTAAATTCGGGGGTTTGCCAGTCGGACTCAATGTTAGTGGTAAGATAAGTCATTTAAAATAAAATAAAAACTATTTTTAAGTAATTAAACACTAACACCAATACATAGTCGGCCATTTTGGATTTTTTACTGTCTCCGAAAAACGGGATATCGACGAAATCTTATATTGAAATTGAAAAAAAACAAACAACAACTTTAAAACATTTTCAGCAGACGTTTAAAACTATGAAGATGGGTAGGAAAGTAAAGTTTCTTGCGTTTGGTAAAAGTTATTTGTTGTATACTGATTATATTAATACTAGATGAACGTGTTTAGATTACAATCAGTATTCGACATTAGTGCACTAAAATCCGTTTAGTGCACTAATTTCAAATACTGACTGCATTTAATTTTTAGATTGGGGTTCACTTTTTTATTTGGAATGATTGCTTCCGTACCAGCAAGCGGTGAGAGAAACATACAACCATTCGTTTTTATTTTTGCATTATTTTATGGTCTGAGTCAATATTTTTATTTTTTTAGTCGCCAGAGTCACCTTTGTAGTGTAGGGCGAAGCCGAATTTAGAGTTCAGTCCCGATTCTGATATTCTCTGAATTAAGAGGCAAAATCGAATCTATCTGCACAACTTAATTTTAAAAAATAGATCAAGCTTCTCGGTCGAATTAAATTGACAATGAAAGTAGTCAGAGTTCGCCTTAGGTACGCTAATATTGTAACTTTTACTTTGACATACTCCTGTTGATGTTAATTTTTTTTATTCGTTATAAATAAAAAAAAAAAACTATTACAGTTAATATATTTTCAGTAAAATAGATATCAGCTATAAAATATATTTTTTTTTAAATGAAAAAAAGTTTCTCTTTTTTATATATAGATTTTATAACATTGTTGATGAGATTACGTAGCATACTTTAAAAATTTCAATGAAAGTAAAAAAAAATGTTTTTAAAGTGTTACTAATATTACCTCGCCTTTTTTTTCAGTGAAAATGTTACAATGTTTCTAATGTTTCCTATCCTCTTCCTACTCTCCCAACTCACCCCTCTTCCTCTTTCATCTGATCGTCTCCAGATTTCGCTCTTCCTCTTCATCTTCCTCTTCATCTTCATCTTCATCTTCATCTTCATCTACTAACAAAGACATAACAAAAAGTTACACTTGTATTAGTATATAAATGCTTCACGTTTAATAAATAGTAAGAATAAATGAATGCATAACAATAAAGCATTTGATTTAAAATAAGTACAAGTGCCCCTGCAAATGTCACCCATAAAATCGTCAATAAAATCACAATACTTTCTGTCATTCAACCATATTTGGTACAAATAAACTTCAGTCTATCTCTGACTTGTCCACCAAGTTTCGGTCATGAATGTCCAACAGTCTTTGTTTTTTCGCCGTTCAATGATTTTCTCCAAATGTGTACCTATGCATCGCAAGTGTAGTTGGATACCACGTGCAAAATTGTCAATAACTTACACACTCCTCTCTTTCTGCAATCCAACTATATTTGATAGAAATGAACTTCAATCTATGCCTGACTTGCCCACCAAGTTTCAGCCATGAATGCCCAACAGTCTTTATTTTTTCGCCGTTCAATGATAAGCACACCTTGCAAAATTCTCAATAATTCTGACACGCTGCTTCTTGGTCTTATTTTCATTTGGGCTGTGATGCTACCTCTTTAGTTCAAGAAAAGTCTGGGGATTGTTTTAATAAGCATTATGTTTGAGATAATTCCACAGATAAAAAAAAATCTTGGGTCTTTAGGCCCAGTGAGTGTGAAACCCATTTAGGATCACACGTTTTACTGATGAAATTATTATTAAAGCATCCCTACATACCATTGAACAGAGATTAAAAAAAAGACTGTTGGAGATTCATGACTGAACTTTGGGTGATAAGTCAGTAGAGTTTATTAGTATCAAATATGGTTTAGTTATAGAAAGGATTTTGAATTAACGTAGTTTTGTACAGTTTGAACTCTCAAGTGAAAAACTGCCACCCATGAAATCGTTAATAAAACTCACTATCATTTCTGCAATCCAACCATATTTGGTACAAATAAACCTCAATCTATGTTTCTGACTTGCCCACCAAGTTTCAGTCATGAATGTCCAACAGTCTTTGTTTTATCGACGTTCAACGATAAACACACCTGGTAATGATGTACAAAATTGTCAATAACTCCGACACGCTCCTTCCTTGGCATTACCCCGATTTTGGCTGCGATGGACACCTTCAGTTCAGAAATAGTCTGAAGATTATTTTGATAAGCATTATCTGTAAGATTACTCCATAGGGGGTCGGGGGATTATGGTCCGGTGAGTTAGAAACCCATTCAACTGATGAGACGATTACCAAAGTATCCCCGGCATAGCATAACAGTGTTGTGCTAAAAGATTAAATTATCTTTGACTTAAAAACAACAGTGAAATAAATGAAAAATAATAATGTGAAATCAGAATTTGGTTTTTGAAAAATGTTGACCAATTTTCCGTTTAAAAATCTCAAAATCAATTTGATTTATATGACAAGTATTTTTTCATAATGTTGTATTCCCAGAGTTTCCGAATCCTGTTGGTGCTGCAGTACTTGGAAGTCGGAAAACTGATTTAACACTAGATTCACCCATAAGCGGATTATCCGGACAATTTTATCGGCCTTCGGATTAGCATCAAAGTACAGTATCTGTTCTGAATATGGAATCTTGCTCCCTAGCATTACCTCGTGTTTTCAAAGGCCATGAAGGGGTTACCCCCACCCGTCCCCTCCCTTAGGAGGGAGGGTGCTTATTGCAAGTAGCTTGAGGCGCCCTGGTCGACGAGCGATGCCTACATGACGGACCAGGCGATTTTTGCAGCCGGACCAGATGCTGAATTTTAGGATTTGTCTAACCTTGCCGCTATGGGAAGCTAATAAACTAATCCGGCGTTCGGGCTAGGATCAAAATGTAGTATATGTTTTGTTCTCAGTCAAAGAAGGAGAATCCCTTTTAGACTGGGGCAATTAAAAAAAAATTTGTCCTATTTCAAAGTGCCCGTTCTTGGTGAAATAGATATTCCCCCAAAACCAACCTTGTAAGGAGGAGGCAAGTAATTAGGCAACATGGTCCATCAATGTTGTTCATTCTTGCCTCAATTACATCATCCAGATGTTCGCCAAAAAACGGGGAATGCCGAGGGGTCCGTTAATGTCTATTATTAATACTTACAGAGTGCCCTCTCGGGAGAGCTGGTTTTACCTACATTAAATTGACTCTGTGTCACAACTTGCTGCCGTAGGAGGCACGTAAAGAAAGGGGGAATTCAATGGTTTTGAGCGTCACATAGTTTTTCTTAAAAAGTCATGGGTTCTCGAGATAATATACAATATTTAGCATTACTTAACAAGTAAACAATACATTTTCGACACTATTTTTGTATACGCAACGCCATTTTCAATGGACACGCGTTTTTGCGTAGTTAATAGTCACAATACTTTTGCAGTTGTTGCTGAAACGGGTTATTGGATATATGTTTGCTTGTAACAACAACAACAGCAACAGCAACAGCAACAGCAACAGCAACAATAATAATAATAATAATAATAATAATAATAATAATAATAATAATAATAATAATAATAATAATAATAATAATTTGTAGAGGGTAGAGGAGGATGAGAAGACCGAGGAGGGACAGCACAAACCAGACCTCCACTGGAAAAGTGCGGAAAATGCTGAGACCTTGGAGAGGCTTATTGCCACCCAAATCCCAGAGAAGACCAATTGTCCTTACCAGCGAGAAATCAATGGTAAGCGGCTGTTGCGATACCGCAATGTTATGTGCGGTGATTATCGAAAAGAGGTGAAGAATACTGAGGAGGCTTGTTGTCACTCAGACTCTAGGAAATACCACTGGTTGTTGTCGGTGAGCAATCACTAACGATGATCGGTGTGAGAACTCCTAGGGAGTAGAAATAATAATAATAATAATAATAATAATAATAATAATAATAATAATAATAATAATAATAATAATAATAATAATAATAATAATAATAATCTGGTTTATGTTTGCACCATTTATCCGCGTGTTGCATATCGAATACGCCGAAAAATGGTACAAACGTAAACCAAAGACAGTCCGGAAAACGAAAATCACAAAATCTTCTGTGATATGGAGGTACAAACAGATAAACTTATACAAGCAAGGAGACCGGATGTCATAATAATCGCAATAAGGAAAAATCCTGCCAAATTGTAGACTTTGCCGTTCCAGCAGTTCACGGAATGAATATCAAGGAGATGGAAAAACGAAGCAAATACACGGAACTTACCAGATAACTGAAAGACATATGAAGCATGAAGAAAGTCAATATAATAGCAATAATCGTAGGAGCACTAGGTACAGTTTCAAAACACCTGGAAAAAAAAATTGGAGAAATTGGAATCAAAAGGATCACTGAGACCATACAAAAGACGGCAATGATCAAAACAGCTGCAATCTTAAGGAAACTCCTCGAATGCCGAAACCAACCCGCATAAGCCACGAATGGTAACCAGTCACATGGAAGTTACAATAGGAAGAAAACAAAACCACAGAAAAAACACCACCCACCGAATCAAGAAATAGAAACTGCAAAAAATATCATAAGCTGCCCCCTCCCTCAAAAAGATGGCACCGGCTTCGGCTGACACCACACAAAATAGTCGAAAAGGGTCAAAGAGGATGGGAAGGCCGAGGAAGGAAGTGCAAACCAGACCTCCACTGGAAGAGTGCGGAAGGTGCTGTGACCTTGGGGAGGCTTATTGACACCCAAATCCCAGAGGAGACCAGTGGTCGTTGCCAGCGAGAAATCAATGGTAGGCGGCTATTGCGATATCGCAAGGTCATTTGCGGTGGTAATCGAAAAGAGGTGGAGAGTACTGAAAAAATCTGGGGAGGCTTGTTGTCACTCAAACTCCAGGGAACATCACTGACGATGACTTGTCTGATAACTCCTAGTGAGTACAAATAATAATAATAATAATAATAATAATAATAATAATAATAATAATAATAATAATAATAATAATAATAATACTCACAAGCGATGAAGTCAATGAAAACAGCTGGGCATTGCTAAGAAAAGGACACTTGAACAGAGAAACGGAATCTCTGCTGACGGCCGCACAGAACAATGCGATTAGGACAAACTTTATTAAAGCAAAGATAGATAAAACCCAGGAAAACAACAAATGCCGATTGTGTGGACAAAGAGACGAAACGATAAATCATATAATAAGTGAATGCAGCAAGCTAGCCCAAAAGGAATACAAGAACAGCATGGGGAAAGAAGTACACCGGGAAATGTGCAAACAACTGAATTTCGAATATGCAAAAAAAAACGGTACAAACACAAACCAGAAACTGTACTAGAAAACGAAAAACACAAAATCATATGGGATATGAATGTACAAACAGACAAACCCATAACAGCAAGGAGACCGGATATGATAATAATCAACAAGAAAGAAAAATCCTGCAAAATCGTAGACTTTGCCGTTCCAGCGGACCACAGAGTGAAGATCAAAGAGACGGAAAAAAGAAGCAAATATACTGAACTTGCCAGAGAAATGAAAGGAATATGGAACATGAATAAAGTCAGTATAACACCAATAATCGTAGGAGCACTAAGAACAGTCCCCAAAAACATGGAGAAAAGACTAGGAGAAATAGGAATCAAAGGGATAACTGAGACCATACAAAGATCAGTAATGATCAAAACAGCTACAATCCTGAGAAATGTCTTCGAATGCGGAAACCAACCCACATAAGCAACGAATGGAGAACAAACACATGGAAGCATAAGACAACAGAACCGGGGAAAATACAACCGCACGATAGAGGCACAAGCATAGGCTGACACCACGAAAATTATGGACAGAGGGTCGAGGAGGGAAAGCGCAAACCAGAGCGGACAGCTCTGGGACCTTGGGAAGGCTTGTTGCCACTCGGGCCCCAGAGGGGACCAATGGCCCTTATCAGCGGGAAATCGGTGGTAGGTGGCTGTTGCGATACCGCAAGGTCATCAGCGATGATGAACGAAAAGAGGTGGAGCATACTGGAAGTCTGAAGAGACTTGTTGTCACTCAGACTCCAGGGAATACCACAGGTTGTTGGCAGTGGGCGATCACTGACGATGACCAGTGTGATAACTCCTAGTGAGTAAATAATAATAATAATAATAATAATAATAATAATAATAATGATAATAATAATAATAATAATAATAATAATAATAATAATAATAATAATAATAATAATAATAATAATAATAATAATAATAATAATAATAATAATAATAATAATAAACCCATAACCTGACACCCTCTTCAATTTCCCCACAAATTGGTTGTGAAGTATTCGAATTGGCACGGAGAGTACTGAAATTCTGAAGTGGTTTATTGTCACTTAAATTCCAGAAAAAATACAACGACCGTTATCAGCGATATATCAATGGTAAACGGATGTTGCGAGAATGCAAAGTGATTGGCAACGGTGATCGTTTAGTAAAACTATGCAACAGCGTACATCGTTGTTCTATAATCTAGTTAGCTCTTCCAAAAGGGGTGGTCCGAATGTCTTATTAGCCCTATCAAAAGGGGTAGTCCGAAAATCTTATTAGCCGTATCAAAAGGGGTAGTCCGAAAGTTTTATTAGCCCTACAGAGAGTCGCCCTGAAAGTCTTCTTATGCCTGCTAAAAGAGATTGTTGAACTGTCTCGTTAAGCTCTACCAAAAGTAGTGGTCCGAAAGTTTTGTTAGCCTTACAATGAAGGGGTGGTCCGAAGGTCTTATTAGTCCTAGAAACGTGGGTGGTACGAAAGCCTTCTTAGACCCACGGAAAGAGGTGGTTTGAAAGTCTCGTTAGCCCTTCCAAAAGGGGTGGCTCGATAATCTTGTTAGCCCTACCAAAATAGCCTGTCCAAAAGTCTAGTTAGCTCTACCAAATCATCTGAAAGTCTTGTTAGCAATACCAAATAGGGTTGTCCGAAAGTCTTGTTAGTCCTTCCAAAAGATTCAATCCGAAAGTCTTCTTCGCTGTACCAAAAGAGGTGGTCCGAAAGTCTTGTTAGCCCTACCAAAAGAGGCTGTCTGATAGTCTAGTTAGACCTATAAAAAAGATGGTCTCATAGTCTTGTTAGACCTACCAAAAGAGGCGGTTCGAAAGTTAGCCTTACCAAAAAGTAACAACAATAGAGGAACAATCACAAAGAAGCATCCAAGTCATAGCGCCGAATGATCCTGCCCCACAAAAATGATGGCGTTCATACACACCTTTTCGATGTATGACAGTGTCAATGCAAGTGAATAAACTGAATTTGTTAGATGTCCTTTTTATTACTGCATTGTTCTATTGTTCTTATTTTGTTTTACTGTTCTTAACGTGAATACACTGAATATATGACATGTGTTTTTGGATTGCGGTATGATTTGTTCTTCCATTGTTCATGCAGATCTTCTCAATGTGTATCAGTGGCAATGAAAGTAAATAAACTGAATCCAGGACATGTGTTTTCTATTGCTATATTACTTGTTTCCCTATTGTTGATATTATTTTAGCACCTTTCGGACCACTCCGTATAGTCTGTAATATTCTAAGATTATATAGTGAAATCTCAGTGAGAGTCGCGTTTCATTTACTTTTTGCAACATGTTGTTAAAGGCACATTTGATAGTAAAAGTCTTAGTAAGTTAGCTTTACTGGATTCAGTTTAGTAAAGGTATGTAGCAATGTAGATTATCGTTATAATCACCCGGTGTAGACATGCGATTTAGCTAGTTTGGCTTGAAAACCATAATCCTTTTGTGCCGAACGCTGACCCAACTATAAACCATTTCTTTAGACGTTGATGTTTAAATCGCCTTATATCTCAAGTTAAATAGAAACAGTTCTCTTTATCCTTTTTTTGTTTCTTTAATTATATCGTTTTCATCATCCCTATAATTGCAAAAAAAAAAACCGAATATAAAAACAAAGTGATAACAAAATTATAAATAAATAAAAAAAATTTATAAAACAAGGATAAAAAAAACGGCAGCAGCAGCAGCAACAACAACAACAACAACAACAATAACAACTTACTAATTCATTCATTCTTTCTTTCATTCATTGGTTTTGATGTCTTACATTAAACAGGTTTCTTTCTCTTAAGATCTCTTTTTTAATGAACGCCTTAAGAATTTCTTGAGATAGTGCCGTAAGGTTTAAATGTGTGTACATTTTCTTATCGTTAGAAAGTCAGGGAAATTGCGTTTAATTAAGAGGAGAGAAAAGAAACGAGAAATAATTAAACGGAATTTATTTATCATTTAAATAAGTATGCATTTAACCGAATACAACAAGAAGAAAAAAAAAGAAGCAAAATGTCTTCGTGTCTACTTTGCTTTAAATTAATTTTTGTAAACCTAATTTTCTTTTAATGCCTAATTAACTAACTACGATAAAGAATCGGCGTGAACAGAATATTTTAAAAATTCTACGGCGTTTTCGTAATGTTTGAACATGTCTCTCTCTCTCTCTCTCTCTCTCTCTCTCTCTCTATATATATATATATATATATATATATATATATATAATATATATATATATATATATATAACTCAATGTCTGTGTGTATGTGCGTGTATGTTATGTTTGAGTGTACCCTATAGAAAGAAAGGTAAGAGAATCTACATAAAATCTAAAAGTGTATTCCTGTGTAAAATTTATAGGGGTAGACGATTGAAGTGTTTCCGATAATGGGACTATAAAGGTATGATCCCCTTAAAACTTTAAATATATCTTATTTTTATAAAATTCAAATCATATGTATAAAAGTTTATGCGGAAAAACATTGAAGTGGTTCAGAATCTCCAAGTACCCACCTTAACCCAAGGAAACTATGGGGGCCGAACCTCTTTTAAAACTTAAAAAAATATATTCTATTTTGATGAAATTTATATCATGTGTATAAATTCCATCGGAGAAAAGGAAGACAATGGAAGTGGTACCGAATCTCTACGTTACTTTCTATGTGCAGAATACCTTCGTGACCCACCTCTATGTGACCGCTGGGAACAAACCCCCTTACAACTTCAAATACGTTTATCCGATTTATTAAACTTTAAACTATTTACAAGACACTAAGTCACAAAGTATAATAACATTTTATGACTATATTAGGGGGCGGCGAAACAGAAGAGGAGGCAATAAAAACAAAGAAAGTAAGCAGGTCTTTCTGCTAGTATATATATATATATATATATATATATATATCATCATCATCATCATCATCATCATCACACTGAATAAAGTCGCAGGTAGCGGCCGAAAATTCTGTTTTAAAATCATTCTGTATTCCTATGCGTCAATGAATGAGAAATAAAATACAAAAATATATAAACACACACTTATATTTTTTACATGTATTATCTCTCTCTCTCTCTCTCTCTCTCTCTCTCTCTCTCTCTATATATATATATATATATATATATATATATATATATATATATATATATATATATATATATATATATATATATAGTATATTATTATTATTATTATTATTATTATTATTATTATTATTATTATTATATAAAAATATTATTTTTGATTATTCTTATATAGAAGTAAAAAGACTTATTATTTTTTTCATCTAATTTACATAGGTGTTTGTGGTGTGTACAGTCGCCCCAAAAAGTGAGTCACGCTTTCTCTAGAGGTTCCCAGAGACATTTAGAAATATTAGAGTGGTTGAGTCAGCATAGAGTGATAGAAGTAAGAAAATACACACACAGCTAAAAGAGAGATGCGCGACTTGTTCAATCATTTATAAATTACGGCTAATAAGAACAATTAAGACGGATTTATTTTACTAACATAATCAAATCCCAGAACTAAGCTATATTTAAGCATGTGTTTTGTGTTGTTAGAATATATAAGACGTGTTTATACGTCTTAGTGAAACAAACGCTGCTTTAATCATATTAGTAGTTATATTCTTTTCCATTCGGAAGGGAGATTTCGCGCCAACTTACTTGTACGTTGAGGCAAATATTGACTGACGGTTTCACAGAGGTGAAAATGTACAGTTTTTTTTTTTTAATAAGAGTTGAATTTTCATTTTCATTCCGTTTTTATCAAAGAATACATTTTTGATAAAAAAACGGAGTGTCGTTCGAAACATTAAAATTTAAATTATAATAGCACCTATCATTTTTACGCTTTTATCTTATGCAATTTTTTGTTTCTCAAGACGTGTAGAAATTCATGATTTTCAGTCTTGAAACACACACACTATCTATCTATCTATCTATCTATCTATCTATCTATCTATCTATCTATCTATCTCTCTCTCTCTCCCTCTCTCTACCAACATTTGTAAAAAAAAAATTTTTTAAGAATTGCTTATCATTGTATAATTTTATGATTTTATTATTATTATTATTATTATTATTATTATTATTATTATTATTATTATTATTATTATTATTATTATTATTATTATTATTATATAATCATATAAAATGATAAAATAATAAAATAATAAACAATTGTTGAAAAAGTTTTTTACAAATGTTGGTAGCCTCACTTCTTTAAATATACATTTTTCTCTCGTTGGAACTGCACTGATGCTGCGCTATCGTCTACTCTCTCTCTCTCTCTCTCCACATATATATATATATAGTTTAATATATATATAATATATATATAATATATATATATATATATATAGTTTAATATATATATATATATATATATATATATATATATATATATATATATATATATATATATATATATATATATACGTATACAAATAGTGTAATTTAGTTTTATAGGAGAAATAACCTTCAAGATTTCAATTACTTGTGCAAGAGCATATATGTTATTTTTTAAATTTCAATTGATTGACACTATACATTTCCAGCGTTCCCCTGAAACCGAAGGTATTGATAACAGATTAAACTAATGTAGCGTGTCAAGTGAAATAAATAAATAGCAACAATAATTATCAAATACAAATAATAATAATAATAATAATAATAATAATAATAATAATGATAATAATAATAATAATAATAATAATTATTATTATTATTATCATTATTATTATTATAATATATTATTATTATCATTATTATTATTATCATTATTATTATTATTATTATCATTATTATGATTCTAATAACGCGTATATTTTTTATTTGTCAAATGTGAGCAATATCATTATTTTTTATCAGAAAAACACTTAAATTTACCAGAAAAACATACTTAGATCTATATGTATGCACACACACACACACACACACACACACACACACACACACACACACACACATGTATATAATTTATTATTATTTCATGCATAGACACATTATATATAAGGTGATATAATATATTGTGTGTAGATTTTCAGTGTATGCTTCAAAAGTGCTCAATACGTGAGTAGAGCTTAGAAGTAGTAATGTGAAAATATATTATGTCTATTAAGCTACACAGAGGCGTCCATGTTTTATCCACGCAGGGAATCGTCAGGTGCTGCGCGGAAGAAATATGGACGCAGCTGTGTAGCTGAATTTCCATAAATTTATTTTTTAACTACTATATATATATATATATATATATATATATATATATATATATATATAATGTATTTTTATGTAATTATTTTTATTGGTGATTGCAGCGTTCGTTGTTTTTTTTTTGCTTACTATTATTTCGATTGTCTCACTCCCTAAGTGATTAAGATGCAGAAAATTGCATTATTAGTCGCCCTTAACTTTATAGGACGTACTTTTCGTTAATATATATATTTTAATTTATTTTAGACGTGCATAAAAGTAATCCATGGACACGTGTTTCTGGCTCGCATCTGTCATCAGCATGGCTAACTTACACAGAGATCGAACCTTCGATATTGATGTCTATAGTCCAGCGTTTTACCATCGGACCAAGACGATTTTTATCACCTAAATATTTAATGTATTTTTATGTAATTATTTCTATTGGTGATTGTAGCGTTCGTTGTTATTTTGCTTACTATTATTTCGATTGTATCACTTCCAAAGTATATATAACATATATAAATAAATATTAATTATTTATTACCTACATACATCGATGTTTCATGCTAACGCAATCTTCAGTGCAGGAAGCTAATTCCCAACAGTCGGCGGACTCGAACTCCGATCACAAATCGCCACTGATTCGTAGCCAAGAGCGTTAACCCCATCGGTCATAGGGAATTAGCTAATAATTAAAGAGGAATTTAACTTTGTAAATAGCAAGTCGGCGGCTAATTCACACGAGCAGTTAAAGTGATCAACAAACTGTGTTTGGATCTTGCAATATATAACTACTTCTAATATATATATATATATATATATATATATATATATATATATATATATATTAATATTTTTTATTCTTGTAGGCATGTACAAACGCGAC
>OY744550.1:42506754-42594254 GCA_963556195.1 Sepiola atlantica
TGTACTGCGGTTTGATAAATTGCAGTGTCGTGCGACAGAATAATTAACTAAGTTATTTCTTATAATGTTTTCATGGTTGTTAAATCTTAGGTGGAACTGGGTGACAGTCTCTCCAATATACCCCGTTTATTGCAATTGGTGCAAAATTTAGTAGCTTACGTTAGGGCTATAAAAAGTGAGGTTAGTGGGATCGATTTTTAATTAACATTTTTGGTAGAGTGATGGTGGAATATGTGATTACATGTTCACAGACTTTGAAACGATCTTTGTAACATGTATACTTTCCTCGGTTGTTAACGGATTGTAGTTTGGTGTTTGGTGTTTGTCTTCTAGCATTGATGGTCTGTTGAACACGGAGTTGACTTCGGTGTCTATTTTAAGGTGTTTAAAATATGTTACTAGTACGTGAGGAAATTTGTATGTGTTTTTGTTGAAGTGGAATACAATTGGGGTTGTGTTGTTGGGATTTTTTTTTTTTTTGTGTTTCTGTCTGTTTAGCGTTGAGGTTTTCTATACGGCTACTTTGATGAATTTGAGGGGGTGATTGCTATAAAGAAACTGACTGATAAGTAGGCCGATATTAGCGTTGTGTTGAGCAAATGCGTTTGATGCGTATGCAAACGCTACAAATGACTGCCTTCTTGAGATTATTGGGATGATTGCTATTGAAATATAGATATTTACGGCTATCTGTATGTTTGATGTATAAAGATGTCGAGATGCGGACGTTGCTGAATCGCACTAGCACATCGAAGAAAATAGATGATTTATGAGAGTATTCGAGTGTGAGTTTGATAGCATTGTGTCAAGTATATATATATATATATATATATATATATATATATATATATATATATATATATATATATATATATATATATCTTAGAATGTAATAAGACTTGTTTACTATGTGCCCGAGAAAACATGTCCATGCATTCATAGTAGTGTCTGGGTTTCAAGTGATAATTCTGTAATATTTTTCTTTTATGTTTATGCATGAATATATTGGCGTAACTGAGGGCACTTTTCGTTCCCATAGCAGTTCTTCACATTTATAAGAAACTAGCAGGACTACTCGGCGTTTCCCGGGGCCATAAAAAGTAGAAGAGCTTTAAAAGTTTGTACAACATCTTTATATTAAAACTTCTATCTCTCCACCTCTCTCGATCCGTTTCTCTATCTTTCTCTTTTTCCACTCCTTACCTGTTTTTCCCCATCCATATCCATCAATCCTCTTTCATTTCTGCCCAGCCCATTTCTCTCTCTTGGTTCAATGTATTGAAAATAATAATTATGTCAGTCATTCACCTCTCCTTTATATAATATATAACATTTGAAATGGCTGAAAAACCGACTTCCAGCTGACCCCAAAAGAATTAATAAATTTGTTTAAATTTTTAGATATTATTCTCCAGGACAACGCCGATCAAGAATATACCAACTTTGTGGGTGTTTGTTTTGTTGTTGTTTTTACTTTTAGCTGGATGCACACGCAGAGACAACTTCCATATTATATAATAGACTAGCAAAAATATCCTCCCTACGGTCGTATATTTTTGCTAAGCTGCCGCGTCACCCGCTACTCTCTCGCTATCTGCGAGAAGGTGTTCCTGTTAAAACCATTAGATTCGCCCGTAACATACACAATTTAGCCGATCTAAATCACCAGTTTATAACAAACTGCGCATGTTATTCTTAATTTTTACTAAAAATTGTCACATTCTGTCTTTCTTCTATCAACCTTTATTTAATCTTCAACACTAGAAAAGTTTTTCCAACCATACACAACGATCTAAGTTATGTTTATCTATTAAAACTCCATCATTTACCACTTAGACTGAGATATTCTCATATTAACAACGACCAAATCCCTTTCATCTATTAAAACGCAATCATTTACCATTATTATGTCCGCGTGATTATAGATACATTGTGAACGTACAACGTAGTGTTGGGACAGAATATATTCAGGAGTTATTCCCTTGAATCATATCTAAGTTATCTCCCCTAATTTATTACTTCCCAGCTTCAGAGTACACTCTTCTATCCTGAAAGTACAAAGAAGACTCACACCCGGCATTTGCGAAATTGAGAACGAGGCTTTTCTTCTTTCTTGATCTGGACTTCAAGGCGGTCTGCTGTGTCCGACCGGCGATTCATCTTAGCATAATTTTAGCGACTGGCGCGTTTTCCGTCAGACATGCTCCTTACGGGTTGCATCTATCCTCCCGGATATCCTCAAAGTAAGTTCGGAACATTTAAGTAAACTTACCTTAATTATTACCTCTGATAATAGAACTTTTTGTGTATCCTGTTACATTGTGCCCCGCTTACGTTTACTTTTTACAAGAACTTCTTCGTGAGAAATAAATGAATGTATATATGTACATGCATACATATATATATATATATATATATATATATATATATATATATATATATATATATATATATATATATATATATATATTTACATATATATATATATATAATTATTTATGACGTATAGACGCTAGAGTTTCAAGCTTATTGCAGGAATAATGGAGGAAAGTAAAAATTCCAGACGGTCCGGAGGCACGAACCAGGTTCATTGAGTCAGTCTAGAATCTGCAAGCAGTCTTCCTTTCCTCCCCCCCCCACATATATATATATATATATATATATATATATATATATATATATATATATATATATATATATATATATATATATATATATATGTATATATAAATATAAATATATATATATATAATTATTAATGACAATATATGTATTAGCATATACTATCAGCGCCCTTTTACTTTGCAGTCCCCTTAAAAGATTCAGCTCGATGATTGTCAATTAGTGATAACAGAGCAAATATAAGTCAGTTCCTATTATATTCCAATAACCATGGTTTTATTTTATTATTTTTATTTTTTCACATTTCCAAAAAACATAACATTTCTGTGAGATATATTTTTTACGGTCCGTTACATTTATCTTGTGCCAAACAACGTTTTTATGTCAATATCGTCTCTGCAACACTACAAAATCATCAGAAAAATTCACAAAGAGTAAAAAGTTCTTGGATTAAAGTGTCTTGAAAAAACCTACACTATACAGTGGTTCATTTTTGGGTGAAATCAGACTTGTTTACCCAAACAAATTGAAGGAACTCATGAAAAGTAGGATTTTGGATTGATTTTTGCATGTTCATTGGAATGAATCAATATAATATATATACTCTAAATGATTACAATTTCATTGAGCTTGTAATTGGAAATGTTTCGGATATTTAAGGAGTATAAAATGGTAAAATATACATTCGTTATAAAAACCTACAATATATATATATATATATATATATATATATATATATATATATATGAATGTACTATAGAATAACTCACCTATATTAACTATAGGTAAAGTCGAAATACAGACATTTAAAGGTTCAACAGCCACTCGAGGACAAGTGTTAATGATTGTTAGGTGGGCAGTGAGGCAACACTGATTACTTAAGTGGACGGCTCAACAAAATTTTGTTTACATTGGACTTGAAAACGACTATGTTCTAGTTAACGTGGGAAGCAGCTCCGCGGTATTGTGCTCCACAGACGGGTAGTTCTAGGAAAGAAACTTTGATCATAGAAGTTTTGTTTAGGTTTAGGCAGAGAGATAGAGGATGGGAAATTATTGACTGGTTGTAGCTAGACGAGTTCTTATTGTGAATGTGTTACAGGAAAAAAAACATAGATTGAAGCTCAGTCAAGCACCTGCCATGAAAATAAGAAACTTTACTCATGGAAGTTTCGTCTAGGTTTAGGCAGAGACTGAGAGAGAGAAAGAGAGAGAGAGAGAGAGAGAGAGAATGAGAGAGAGAGGAATTATTGACAATGACGAATTTTTGTTGTGAATAGTTTACTTGGGGAGACCGTAGCTGTAAACACAGTCGAGCACCTGTCATGAGAAAACGTTAGAGCAGAGGAAGACTAGCGACGTCTGTTCTACGAGAAATAGGCAGTAGGGGGGATCTTTTTTTCATATAATACGCGAGAAATCGAATCTAGTAGAAAAAGTCCGAATTAATGTAAATACTGAAAGATTCTCATTTATTTTAAGTAGATATACTTTATCTAGATATTTTGTTTTTGTAATGGCGTTACAAAATACGACAAACTTATATCGAACTAGCTCATTTGTTTTTGTTTACCCTTGCAAGCAAATGATAATACGTGTGGCTTTATTTCAGTCGTAAACGGAAAAGCAGTTTCTATCTTCATGTCCACGGTCCAGCTCGCCTTGAGTGACTTGGAACTGCCAAAAGTTGAAAACAGATCCCGAGAAAGAAAAGGCGTCATTTGAGATGTTTATTAGCTCCGTCTAGGCGATGTTTTCTTTAAGGTGGATTTAACCAAATAGCCTGAGGCAAATATATAATCACTGTAAAAGAATATTATATCTATCTATCTATCTATCTATCTATCTATCTATCTATCTATCTATCTATCTATCTATCTATCTATTTCTCCCCCTCTCTCTCTCTTTACGCACGCACACACACACGCACACACACACACATCCATATATATATAAATGTGTGTGTGTGCGTAAAGAGAGAGAGGGAGAGAAATATATATATATATATATATATATATGGAGAGAGAGAGAGAGAGAGAGAGAGAGAGAGAGGTAGAGTGAGAGAGAGAGAAAGTTATGAAAATATATTTATGGCAATTAAATTACACAGAGGCGCCCGCGTTTCACCCCAGTTAGAAATTGTCTTGCGATTCTTTACAGGGATGAAACGCGAACGCCTCTGTGTAGCTTTATTTCTCACACTATAACAGTATCCTATATCTCTACAAGCCACCATCCACCCATGCATGGAGTATTGTTTTCACATCTGGCCTTGTGCACCATCCACTAGTCTCGCCCTTTTAGACAAGGTTAATAAAAGAGTCTATAATCTGATAGGTCCCTCACTATCCACCAAGCTCCAGCTCATGTCCCCATCGCCGCAATTTTGCATCCTTGTGCTTGTTTTACAAGTACTTCAATGAAATGTGCTCCGATGAACTTGCTGCTCTTGGGCCCCGTCGACGTAAATACACTCGACAAACCCGACAATCAGTTAAATCCAATCAATTAACTGTGAGGGGGCCCCAGATGCCGGAGAGGTTTCTATTCCAAGAACTTCTTTCCTCGATCTTCCGGCCCCTGGAACTCCTTGCCTGTTTCGCCGACCGTACCGACATGCAGAAATTTAAAACTAATGTGAACAAGCATCTTGCTGCACAGCTCCCAATTTAGGATAACCCCCTAAACTTTTACCCTTATTCTCAGTAGTCCCTTATGTCTAAAGTGGCAACTTGCCTTATTTGTGGTGAACTATGTTTTAAAAAATTGCGCTGAATATATTTTCATAACTTACTACTTAGCTTTATTCACATAGTGAGCACTGTTAAAGTAAATACTGAAAATTTATACATAATATATTATATTTTCATATAATATATGTGTACACATGAAATAATTATATATATATATATATATTTTTTTTTTTTCAGCAAACATTATTGAATAACAAGAAGTGTATTTGCTTGATAAGACCTTTTTTTAAGTTTCCGAATAATCCATTTAGTATTTCGGTCAAATTGGCGCAAGTTCCGTGAGTTTCTTGTTCCATTTTTCTTTCTTTTTTCGCGAGTACTTTCGATTTGATTCGTCAAATCATCTTCAAGCGGTGTTAGTCTTGATGTCTTTTCAAATGTCTTTATATATATATATATATATATATATATATATATATATATATATATATATATATATATATATATATATATATATATATATAGTCATCCACAAAGCGTTCTTCAGTGTGGTTAGACGTGGCGATCAGCTGCAGTCTGTTGTTTCTATCTATCTGTCAATCTATGTATCCTCTTTTCTTCAATTCTTTCTTTTATTCTCTCGTTTTTTTCTATCTACCTGTCTGTCTGTCTGTCTATCTATCTATCTATCTATCTATCTATCTATCTATCTATCTATCTATCTATCTATCTATCTATCTATCTCTATCTATCTATCTATCTATCTATCTATCTATCTATCTATCTATCTACAGCTTCGTTCTTTCATATTCCTTTCTTTTTATTTCATTTTTTATTTATTTCTAGTTATCCGTCAATCTATCTTTTCTTATCTCTCTTCCTTTATTGCGCCCCCTCTTTTCTGCACCCTTTTCGTCCCCTTTTCATTCCTATTTATTTCAATCTTCTTCCTGTCTATTATCCTCGCCCTCACCATCACCAGGGTCATCATAATTATAAACCACTTCTTCTTCTCTTTTTCGACTTTTTTTTCCCGATTTTGGATGTTTGTTGATTTTTTTTATTGTTCCAAGTTAGCTTACATAGAAAAAAGACAGAAAAAGGAATAAAAAGGAAGAAAAAGAAAACTTCCCCGGAAATTCTTAACCCCCCTGGGTAGCGCGCAAACACATGCCCGCACACGGGAAGTCGTCTAAAGGCTCTCATCCATTCATACGCTAGGATTCCTTCCATGTGTTACCATAAATGTTCCCATTTCTCTTTTATACTGCTCCTATGTTCGCTTTAACTAAACTTCCAATCTTCTATGTCTCCCCCCTTTCTTTTTATGAAAATAAAATAAAACAAAACAAAAAAACGAAAGAAAAACAACTTTCTAATAAGGACGCATGCGCATTGTTTAAAACAGTGTTTTCTTCTTGAAATTCACTCTTAGAGCCGCCCCCCACCTCTATTCTCACTTTCGATCTATTCTTATTTCCAGTTTGTTTAGATGCGTCTTTACGTGTCTATATACGACCTTCTGTCCGTACGTCAGTCACTCTGTCGTGCATTTTCATCTCTAGACGCAAAGATTAAGAATATCCGTTTTTTTTTGTCGTCATCGTCATCATCATCATCATCATCTTACTCATCTTACTTCTTCTCCTCCTCCTCCCCTTTCTTCGGTATCTTTCCCTCTGCTTTTCTTCTAATTTCACATTCGTTCATCTAATTTATTATTTCTTTTGGTCTATTTCTTCCTATTTTCTTATTCTTGTCCTTCTTTTCCTATTTCTACAACTAATAGTGCTGGCGCTAATAATGCTTATTGTTGTCTTCTTCTTCCCCCTCTTCTTCTTTTTCATCATCTTCTTCTCCTTCTTCTTCTTCTTCTTCTTCTCGTTCTTCTTCTTCTTCTTCTTCTTCTTCCTCCTCTTCTTCTTTTTCATCTTCTTCTTCTTCTTCTTCTCGTTCTCCTTCTTCTTCTTCTTTTTCATCTCCTTCTTCTTCTTTTTTTCTTCTTCTTCAATTAAAACGTTTTTCCTTTTTTTTTCTCGATCAACATTTAATTTATTATACGCAAATAATAATAATAATAATAATAATAAAAACAACAAAGAAAAACCTTCTTCCAGTTTCCTTTGCTGATTAAAAATCGTTTTCCATTCTTTGTTTTCCTTCCACAATAATCACTCGTTCAATTAGCGATTCCTTCCGGAACAACAACAACAACAACAACAAAAAAAAAAGAATTAGCCACGAACCGGCAATACCATTTGATCGGCACGCTCCCTTAGACGTGAGGCACACGACCGCACACACGCGAAAAGAAAATCGCACACACGCACACACACATACACAAACCCCCCCACACACACACCACACCACACACACACACGGACACACACACACACACATGCACTAACCAACTCTGATCCATCTACCCGATTGTTTCGTCCGTACTTACCCTGGCTATATCCACCCACTTTCCATCAATCCTACGAGTCTATCACAAGCTCTGACCGCTGCTACCGCTTTTTCTTATTCTCGCCTATAATTGTAACATCTCTTCTTTTATTTCTATTTTCGTTTTTAAAAGGAATTGGCCGTTGTCGCTAAACATCTGTCATCCTTTTCATTTGCCAAATGTCTTAAGTAAAAGGTGCTGCCGCCGACGAATGACGTCGGCCGCGTCTGCTGGGTGACGTCGACGACGCTCCTGCCGTTGTCAAACGTGGGCTTCTTGTAGCTACTTCAAGAAAGTCACCATCAGGTCTCCTCATATAATTGCCATTATTACAAATCTCAGACGCCCTCCGTCTCCTCCCCCTCAATTTAAGTAGTGACAGGAACGTCGCCATTATATATTATCTTTACTGATAATTAATGACTTCATTATTCAGTTACTGGAATACTAGACTGATACCCGATTGTTATGAGCCCCCCCCCCCCCTTCACTAGTTTTGTGTGAGGTAAGGAAAACTTCTTCAACTTTATAAAATGGAACCCACGTAATGAAAGCATAAAGGATAGACCCTCTGGCTTTATAGTCAAGCTTTTTATAGCTGTGACTGAAACATGTTTTGCAAATGAGTAGCCAAATTATGTTACTATAAATAAAAATCTTTATGACCAATAAATAACTCTATTTATTATTGAGCACTATTATATAAACACAGTAAAAATTCTCTGGATTTTTTAACCTGTGGATACAAACTTTTGCTGGATCATATATATATATATATATATATATTTACTTCTTTGTAATATAGCAAGAAAAATCACAGCAGAGTGCTCGATTAATAAAGAATTAAAGTTAAAAATTAAAAATTAAGAGCGTAATATTTATTTATATTGGTACAGAAAAATTAGTACAACATTCGTACCGTCAAATTTCAAGCACAGAAGGACTTCACATTTCCGAAACAGATAACAACAGAAGCTGAAGAGAGCCGGGTGGCTAAGCCCTTCAGTGCTTGAAACCGACAGTACGAATGTTGTACTCATTTTTCTGTACCAATATATATATATATATATATATATATATATATATATAACTATTTATTATTTTTACAGACACATGTGTTTCATGCTTACGCAATCTTCAGTGTAAGAGATGATAGCTGCTGCCGGTCGAAGGATTCGAACCCGGTTGCAAAGTCACCTTTGACTCTTCAGCCTGGTATTCAACCCCTTAGACAACCATCAATTAGTATGGGAAAGAAGAGTATTTAAGTTCTGTATAATGTCAAAGAATTTGTTGAATCTTTTTTTGAAACTCATTATTCAAAATTAAAAGTATGTAAAAAAAAACACATTAGAAACAAATGTTCCGACATTTTAGCGTTCCCTTTCCAAGCCGACCGAACAACGTACTTCTGAAGCTTTTCACTACCAGTAAATAAACATATAAAAATCAATCAATATTGTTTTTTTAGCCAAATCATCGTACGTACTTGACATCCGTTTTTTTTTAATAATAAAAATCAAATATTTCTTTATATTTCTTTATTTTATTTTCAGACAATCGAACTATTTTAAGTATATTTAAAGTACAAAACATATTTCTAATTTTGTATCTCT
The DNA here is from genome assembly GCA_963556195.1 of Sepiola atlantica. NCBI lineage: Eukaryota > Metazoa > Mollusca > Cephalopoda > Sepiida > Sepiolidae > Sepiola > Sepiola atlantica. The sequence continues at coordinate 42,516,135 of OY744550.1, forward strand.
ACGCTGAATTCATAAACAGTTAAAGTAAGTTAAAAGGACGATATAGTTTCGTTTGATCGGTGGTTGTGTGGATAAAGTGATCGTCTTCAGTTCTAATATGTTATGCTGTCTTTCAGGGTTCGAATCTCATACAATTTTTATTTTTTATTATAGCTTACTAGTTAGTGTTTAACCTATATCTTATTTATAAAATTATTTTACTGCGATTCAAAGAAATTCTAAGTTCCAAGTTATATTTACTTAGTACAGTATCGTTTGCTTATTAGCTTATTAACTTTAACCAAATTCATATAAAACTTTAGGTATTTCTTATTTAACCTTACCCCCCCCCCCAAACAAGACGCAAGGAGTAACTGTGAAATTAGATGCCATACCTGCAGGGGCATCTTTCCTAAGTAGGGTGTTATGCAGCGAGATGTCTGTTCACATTACATTTAAATTTCTGCGTGTTAATACAGTCAGGGATACAGGGAGCAAGGAGGAATTCTGAAGGCAAGCGGTTCGAGAAAAGAAGTATCAGAGTAGAAAGTTTTCCGGTATCTGATATATGAAAACCTCTACAGTGAAGGGGTGGGATTTTGCTGCTTATCGGGTTTGTCTACGGTATTTTCGTTGAGGGCGCACACGTGAAGCAAGTTCGTTGGATCATATTCCGTGTAAGTACGTGTAAAACAAGCATAGAGATGCAACATTGCGGTGATGAGACAGGTGGTGGAGCTTGGTAGACAGTATTGGACCTATTAGGCTTAGAGAGTCTTTTTGGGACCCTGTCTAAGAAGGAGATACTGATAGTTGGGTGCAACAGCCCAAAATGTGGCAATAATACTCCATGCATACGTGGATGATAACTTTTTAGAGATATCAGATACTGGGAAGGGTGAGAAGTTTTCTAGCATGGCAAAGGGAGTCTACCTTCTTTGCAGCAGATTTAGCAGAATCTTCTTTGTTTAAATCCCTACGGTGAGGAATGTAAACATTTAATGAAGAAACTAATATGTCAAAACCAGTCTCTCTCCAAACTGTGATGTATACTGTCTTAACGACTGAGTGAGAAACAACATTCGTGGATAACTATATATATATATATATATATATATATATATATATATATATATATATATATATATATATATATAATAATAATAATAATAATAATAATAATAATAATAATAATAATAATAATAATTATTATTATTATTATTATTATTATTATTATTATTATTATTATTATTATTATTATTTAACCGTTGCTGCGTCTAATCAGCGTGGTTGACTATGATAGAATTCGAAACCACGACCACAGTTGGGTGCTTTACTATTACGCCACGAAGGATCTGCCTGAAATGCGTGATGATTTATCGCTGATTTGTATTATCTATTTTATTTGAAAATGATTTCGTTACGCTGGAATTCAAAGTTTTAGAAAATCACCATCTTTTATTATGGAGGACCAATGTTGTCACATTCAATCAATACAGACATAGGTAAATAGAAAGGGGGCGAGAAAGAAAGAGAGTCAACAGATGACGATTAGAACGGAAGTAACGCCGCCGTTACTGACATAGCGTTGTCATTATTTGTTGTTATTGTTAGCGATAATAGCTGTGTTAAAGCTAATAGTGATACGCTTCCTAAGCGCTTGAGAGAGTTACCTCCCTTACATACATTATGCGCCCCATATTTTTAGGGACGCACAAAAACACACACACACACACACGTATTTATATATATATATATATATATATATATATATATATATATATATATTATATAGATAAAAAAGTCAAGATGAAAATAAAAAAAAATAAATGGAGTTTTTATTTTGATTTTAATAAAATATATCTGCATCTAACACATGGTTCTTTGAAGGCATTTTGCCTCTTTCTTTATATATATATATATATATATATATATATATATATATATGTGTGTGTGTGTGTGTGTGTGTGTGTGTGTGTGTGTGTGTGTGTAAGTAACTTTCGTGTACAACAAAATCGTAGGATAAATTTCAGAGGCAACATTTTTTTTTAATCAATGAAACGAGCGGGTGGAAAAAAGGAAATTGCTAAAATTTTCTTTAAGGCCTTATCGTCTGACCCTCTAAGAGGAAACGTCAGAATGATAAATTAAAAACTAAGAAAATCGAATGAGATATGAGGGGGGAAATTGTTTAAGTTGGAGAAAACTATTGAGAGGAAGAAAATCGTTTTCTCAAACTTAAACAAATTTTTTTCCCCTCATATCTCATTCGATTTTCCTAGTTTTTAATCTATCATTCTGACGTTTCCTCTTAGAAGGTCAGACGATAAGGCTTTAAGGAATATATATATATATATATATATATATATATATATATATATATATATATATATATATATATATATATATATATAGTACCTGGATACATAAGGTGTTATTAATAGATCATTACAAATGGTTTCACGCTTTGAACGATCGTCAGACGACTTTAAACACGAACTAAATCGCGATTCTGCAGTTTCTTCGTGACACAAACACTCACCCACTCTCTCACATACGCGCGCATATTTGAGTGGGTGACACACATAAAAAAGATGCTCTATCGGTTCAATTTTTCTATAATTTTGTTCAAGTAGACCCCCTTCTTATACTTCAAGAGAATTTGGAGAAGAAAAAAAAAGCAAATCGAAACAAAATGTAAACAAGTTGATATTTTTCAGGATAGCCCACTACCCGTATGTTGGTAGGAATAACATATTAAAACACCTGATGTTTCCACCTTGTGCTTTGTCTAATATGGCGTCCAAAATCACAACAAAAACTCGTCTAGCTACAACCACTGTCAATAAATTCCCTTTCTCCCTCTGTGTGCCTAGAACTAAGTGGAATTTCCATGAGAAGCGTTTCTTTCCTAGTATTGCCCGTCTGTCGAGCACAGCACATTGGGGATGATTCCCGGCTGACTATAACGTTGACATTTTCAAGTCCAATGTAAACAAATTCTTGTTGAGCCGTCCTCTTAAATAGTCACTTTACCTTCAAACTCAATAACCCTTATTCTCAAGTGGCCCATGGCCCTTAAAAAGCGGTGACTCGTTTGTAAAAAACTAAAATAAATAAAAATGAAATTTGGAAAAATTGGATCTCTACGATGAACCGAACCGAAATTCATACTAAAAGTTCTCATTATACGAAAACTAATGATCATCGATGAGGTTTCTGAATGCTTTTTAATAGTATAAGATGTGATTGATCACATATCAAAGGTGTACCCACACACGACAACAGAAATGTTACTGTATTTTAGATTAGCAGGGCTACCCGGCGTTGCACGGGACAAACTTTTATTTCCCGGTTCCGCTCCCTCTCTCGTTCTCCTCCCTCTCCCTCTCCCCACCCCTTCTTTCTTCTCCGCCCAGCCCATTCTTCTCTCTTGACATACACTTTTATAGATTACTCGAGTCAGCGTAAAGAAAATAACTTTTTGAAAGTTAGTACATGAAAATTACAAAAAAATATCACCCCCCTCCCCCTGACGAAATCAACGGCAGTTTAGGGTCAAAGAATGGGTATGTCTTTATCTTTATTTTATATATTGTTATACATCCCTAGGCTGGCCGGTTCGAATGATGTCAACCGTGTGACCATTTGTCGGGTACCTTTGGAGGAGAAGCGTTACATACATACATACATACATACATACATACATACATACATACATACATACATACATACAACTGAGATTTATATAATAGATTAATTCCCGGCAACGCTGATCAAATATGTACAAAATTTGTGGGTGTTTATCTGGTATTTTTTTAACTTTTAGCTGGACATGCACACACACACACACACACACACACACATACACACATATACACAGACACTTCCATTAATATAACAGATAGCGGCCGATTGGATATGAACAAAAAATCTTATATAGGATTTCCAACTACCCTCTCCCGCTTTTGTTCTTAATTTAGTTATGTTTGTTGTGGTTGTTGTTGTTGTCATTGTAGTTGTTGCTATTTTTCTTCCTGTACAATAGTTACAAGATAGTTTTACGTTTTTTTTTAAATGTCATAAACAATTGCATGCATGTCTATTCGTCCTACACAAAACACCCTTCTTGTTTCCTTCGCTGATTTAAAACCGTTTTTAATTATCCACCAATTGCCAATGCCAATTTATCGGCACACTCTCTTAGACATGAGACACATGACTATGCACGTGTAAAAAAGAAACATACACACTCATGCGCATACATGCATCAACGCATACACACACGCCCGCGCACATATACACACGCAAATACATATATACACAAACTCTCACATCAATCTATACATATATGATGTTTAGTTTTGTTGTTACTTGTCTTTCTAACTTTCACCTGTTTTTGTTTTTTTTGTTTTTGTCTAATTTTTTGATTAAGCATGTCGGAACACGAACAAACGGTTACCTGGCTAGAAGAATCCGAATTACCGTTAGTTCAAAATGCACATACGTTTGTGATGGGATTTGATGTACTTTTTCATCACAGATACTTATATGTATTCTTCTTGAGAATTCTTGTAATGCTTCTCTTTGGAGACTGGTATTGTATTGCCTTTTTCAAAAGGATCAGAATATACCAGATGATCGTTAAACACCTAGTTTATCAATAACAAAGAAACAAGCACGGTTTTTCTATAAAAAAATAATAATAAGTAAATAAACAACAACCAAATAAAAGTCTATCTTAATTATCTGTTTCTGCACTTCTCCAAAGTAAAGTTCTTTCGTATATCTACAATGATTTCGTAACCAGATGTATTCAATGCAAGGTCGTTTCAAAAAAAGGAAAGGTGTAAGTTAGAGTCAAATTCGTTATCTCGGTTTTCTTGTTTTGTTGGCGTGGATAAACTTGCTACATCTAGTCCTACTGCATCATAGACGACATCATCTGTCTGGAGAAAATTTGCACATTGTTCCAAGAATTCAAAACACACACACATATATATATATATGTATATATATATATGTGTGTGTGTGTGATCGAGAGAGAATAGTAGTTTGCTTGAAACATTGCTGGGAATTGTAATAAATGTATATGAAGGTTGAAGGCAGTTAAGAGAGCCGGATTGATTAGAAGCTGGAAAGAACAAAAATAAACAATCGAATTTATTTTTCTTTTCAATCTTACATAAACAGCAAGTATGGTGTTAGCTGTTTGTAATGCCCGGATAATTAGATAAATGATTTCTTATTATCCGGACATCACACACAGCTAACACCATGCTTGCTGTTTATGTAAGATTGAAAAGAAAAATAAATAGATAGTTATAAGTCCCTTTCTTCAATTGTTTATTGTTGTTCTTTCAAGCTTATTATCAATCCGGCTCTCTCTGCATTGTTTTCAACCTTCTTAATACATTTATATATATATATATATATATATATATATATATATATATATATATATATATAGCATAGATTTTTGTAAACACAAGTACATGATCAATTTGTGTTTCAAGAAATCAACATAACAACAGATTGTGTACGAGCGTTTCTGAGACCATGTATTTTTATTATTACTATCAAATCACATCGTCAGGACAGCGTATTGACACGAAATTAAAAGGACATAGACAGCATCAATGGAATAGATACCAACATCTTCAATTACACAGCAAATTAGAAATGATGAGAAGAATGTATGTATGTAGTCCTCAAATCAAAACAGACCAGGTTGAAACATTGTTTAGTGATATATATAGGGGTTCAAAGATGAAATAAAAAGTTAAAAGAGGATATATATATATATATATATATATATATATATATATATATATATATATATAAGTTAAAGATATAATGAAAGCAATAATCTTCTGTAAAGAATAGATATCTTTTTGTTGTGAAAAAACGGAAAAATATGTAGACACAGAAAATACGATGATAAAAAAGTATACTTACAAAATTATATATTAAAATAACCAGGCCATAGATGATAGACCTTGAATATTTCAACTCCACAAGGAATTCTAAACACAATTTTTGGACTTTTTACGCATTAGAGTTATTATAAACATTATTGGTATACTGGTGATACCAGATCAGGCTGCCCTGTGGCTCCCTGAGACGAAATTCACCTACATTGACTTTTTTTTTTGTTTTTTTTTTTTGTTTGTAAAACTTAATTATGTTCTACAAAACCAAAAACAAAAACAACAGCCCCTCTCCCTTTCTCCCTCCCCTTTTTTATTTTTATTTTTCCTACCCTACTCCCGGTCCTGGATATGACCTTAAACTACATCCGATGGTGAGATCCGGCTTACGGACTTTGGGGAATGTGGAGCCTCCTCTTAATTACCATTGCTCCCAGGTCCACCCTGACCCGGAGTGGTAGTACCTGTTAGGGTCCCAACTATGGGTTAAATAGAAACAGATATTAAAAGGGGAAAGAAACAAAAAAGAGAAGAAAACAAGACCAGATTCGGCATTAAATAACCCAAAAAGGGTTGATATGCCGTAAAACAAAACTACCAAATCAAAAACCCTGATTAAACATTTGAAGATATAAAGAACTTGAAGCATAAAAACTTTCACTATAATGACCAGATTCGGCATTAAATAACCCAAAAAGTGTTGATATGCCGTAAAACAAAACTACCAAACTACCAAACCATTATTGGTATATATTATTGCTGGAATAATTACTGTATATTTTTATGATTATAATATTACGTTTTTTTTTTACCCTTTAAATGTTTTTGTTAATAATTCGAAAATAGATAGACTGACTGATGAGCATTACTTTCTTAAGAAGGGAGTTTGAATGAAATTTTGACTCAAATTAAACTTCTAGAAACGTACGTACAATTATTGTTTGTTCCGAAATTGTATTTAAATGATATTATATAATACAATAGTATATTGTATTATATATAATGTTATGAATCGTTAAACATGTATACATGTTATGCCACTAAGCTAAGTAAATGTGTTGGCATGTCGGTTGCTGCTGATTATTAAATTCATATGTCTGAAGTCTCAACATCTGATTTCCTTATTTCGTGACAATTTAATTTCATTATGACCTGTGGTCTCAAGGATGTATACTGTATAACCGATAAATAAAATAATTTGTATCGACCATTTTAAATGTTTATATAATTTATATTTATAAAGCTTTATTTTGTATTGATAACTTTTGAAAAAAATACTGGTTTTAAATTCATGTTATCAATACATTTAAACTTTTAAAATCATATATATATATATATTTGTGTGTGTGTGTGTGTGTGTGTGTGTGTGTGTGTGTGTGTGTAAGATTAGTGAAGGAGAACCCCAGCAGAGTGTTTGATTATGAAGAAAACAAAATATGACCGTAATATATATACATATATATATATTGGAGTGGCTTTGTTAATTTAAAAAAAAATAAAAAAAATAAAATAAAGTATTTCCAGAATGTTTTGGAAACGACCGTACGCCATACTAGACTTGATGTTCTAATTCTTTAAACAATTGGAATGTTCTAATTCATTAAATAATCTTATATATATATATATATATATATATATATATATATATATATATATATATATATATATATATATATTTAAAGAAGTGGAGCTACCAACATGTATTAATTTAAAAAACTTTGTTCATTATTGAATATTTTACATTTAGAAAAAAAAGTTTGGTGTGTAAATTTCTATAACACGTGCTTTGAGCATGTTTGGCTCCCTTCAGATATTATTTAACAAAGTATATTGTAGTTTTAAAAATATATTGTAGTTTTGAAACACGCACACAGTTTGAATTACCTACCAGACACCATCATCGAGTGTCTTCGGTCTCTCTGTACAAGGGTTTATTAGGACAACCTAACATGAGATTGCTTCGCCCTAGAAGTAAACCCTGACAAAATATTCAAAATAACATAGTATTCGAAGCCCAAATAAGACCCCCTCTACACAGCTATACACTGGCTCATACGAGGAACAAAATGAAGTCTTGTACTGGAATTTGTTAAGATCAAGAGACCAAAAAGGAGATATATTGTAACACAGTTAACTGGTTAATTGGGGAGAGGAAAAATAATGTTCTTCACTTCTTTACTAACTCAACGCTTGAGAGGTAGAGGAGAATCTTGATTGAACAAAGAAATCAAGTGTTAGGCCCAGGAAGGAGCCCCTTGATTTCTGAGAACTTCAACTGAAGTAAAATGAAACAAAGCGCGTGTGTGTGTGTGTGTGTATGTTTGTGTGTGTGTCTTAATCGGCTATATACAAAGGAAAAAAAGGACGAATAGAGCTCGTTAGCATTAAAAATGGCGTAGACGATGCAAATAAAGAACTAGGGAAATACATATGGCAAAATACAGAGTGATTACAGTTCTGAACACTACAGCGAAACAGTAAACGGAGAAAAAGGCGTCCAAATTAAAATAGTAACAATTACATGGATTATTATTTAAAGAAATTTAGCATGAGAAAACATGTAAATATTTATTTACTTCCTCTTCAGGAGGTTAGGCACAAGGCCAGTTTTATCTTACTCCCACGAGGTAAGATGTGACCCAAGGTCGGGTCGGGAAAGTAGGACTTGAAAAGCCAGCGCTCGAGAAGGTGAGCACTCTGACCATTAAACATTGCCTGGGCAGCTCCGTCGGCATTTCCCGGTAGGGGTGCCTCAGGCAGTAAGCAATAAACTTACTCCTCCCCAAAGAGGGGTGGCATAGCCTGGGAGAGTGGACCTCCATGAACTGCACAGGACAACCCCACAGACCGGCGGAATCAAGCCCCGAAGGACAAGACGACACCGGTCTATAGGGTGCAGTGTCCATCGGAACAGATACTACACTTTCTTCCTAGTCAAAAGGCTGCGAAAATAATGCTTCAAAATCGAAACAGAATCGCTACTGACAACGCATAAAATAACGCGATCAGAACAACCTACACAAAAGCCAAAAGATCCAGGCAAGCTGCAAATGTAGACCAACCCTAACCCTAACCCTAACCCAGGAAAGCTACACATGTAGACTCTGTAGACACAGACGACACGTTAAACCACATTATAACCCAATGCAGCAAACTGGCCCCAAAAGAATATAAAAAAATAGACATGTGTTATGGTTGGGGTTTGGTTGGGAAGACGGTCTATTGGGAACTGTGAAATGACTACATTTTGAGCGCACAGACAAATGGTAAAAACACAAACCGAACCCAATATTGGAAAACGAAAGGCATATAATCCCCTGGGACATTAAAATACAAACAAACACATACAAGCAAGAAATCAGACATGATTATAATCGACAAGAAGGAAAAAACCTGCGAAATAATAGATTTCCTAGTCCCACCTGATCACGGATTTAATCTGAAGGAGCCAGATGTATTAAAGAACGTTGCAGAGGATGAAGGGAGTATGGGACATGCAAAAATACCGTTATATCGATCATTGTAGGAACACTAGGAACATCTCCTAAAAACATGGGGAAAAAGATGAGGAAAATCAAAGCTGACACGAAACTATAAACACCACGGCATTGAGGAAAACAATAGTATATTAAGAAAAATCCGAGAGTGCGAAAACCAGCCCGCATAACTCGGTGATACTGATAAATCACGTGTTACATTGGCCTTTTGGCTAGGAGCAAAGTGTAGCATCTGCTCTGACACTAAACGCCATCTTTTCTGTCCTCGGACAGTGAAAGAGGTATTCTTCTAGATTTAGACAACTTTTATGTTTGTCTCAATCGAGAGTGGCGCTTTTGGGGGGAGCTGGGTTTTATCCTCATGAAAACCAAGATATTGTGTATAACTCCGCCTTCGTGGGGAGGCGAGTAAATTTGGACCAATCAAGTAAGTAGAAATAAAATGGCGCAAGGACTAAAACACAACTATAAATATTGATGAAACATATTCAGACGAACCCAAAGGAGCTGAGATTAACTAAGCAAATATATAAGGCAAATACTATAACTTAACCCCTCCTCCGTTCTCGATAGAGCGCCGTAGTACCAACATCAGTTAGTATCACGGAAAATGTCCGTGGGTTACAGGGGAAAAATAACATAATCCAGACATCGACTCAAATGGTACTGAGAGCACCGGAATCTTACAGAGAAAACCATCGTCTGTTATCAGAAAAAAATGAGACAGCCCCAAATTAGTTACAATACTAATAGGAAAGAACAAAGAGTACCGGAAACATGGAAAGACTTGCTGTTGCTAAGACTCCAAAGAAAACAATAGGGTTTTATCAGCGAGAATCATGAAAATGACTTGCGTTAAACTCAGTGTGTAAAGAAAACATATCAATAACATTTTTATTATCAATAATGATAATAAAAATTAATAAATAATGACACAAAAATGATTTGCAATTGTTATCGAAAGAAGTGGAGAGTGCTGAAAAACGGGTTAGACATTTTGTCTTTCAAGATCAAGGGAACACTTACTGATATATTTCTTTTTACTATTATTCGCCGCAAACAAGGTTCAGTGTTACTTGGACGTAAAGTGGCTACTATTAGGGGTCATGCTTACAGGGACACTCTACGTAAGTGGTTGAGCAGCAAGATGTCTGTTTGCATTACATTAAAATTGCTGTATGTGTGTATAGTCAATGAAGCAGGAAACAGGGAGGGAATTCCAAAGTCTAGCCGTTCGAAGGAAAAAACTATTAGAACTATTTCCGTCATCTTCGGACGTCTACAGTAAAATGGTGGGATTTTGCTCATTGAAAGGTTAGTCGGGAGTATTTACGTATAGGGAGCACAAGTGCCATGAGTTCACCAGAGCACATTCCATTGAAGTGCTTGTAAAACAAGCACAGCGATGCAACATTGCGGCGATGGGACAGCGGTTGAAGCTTGGTTGACAATGCGGAACCTATGAAATTGGCGACTCTTTTTTATGACTCTGTCTAGTGGTTGGTGCACAAGCCCTATTACTTGTATGAAAGCTCATAGTGAATAAATGTAAATAAAAATAACATTATTAATCATGTAAATATTATTAATAATAATAATAATAGTAATAGTAATAAGAGTAATAATAATAATGATGATCATCATAATAATAATAATAATAATAATAATAATAATAATAATAATAATAATAATAATATTAATAATGATAATAATAATAATAATAATAATAATAATAATAATAATAATAATAATAATAATAATAATAAGAGATCGCCGTACTAAACAGTTTCTTTGAAAATTCGAATAAAAATAGTGTATAAGCGATAATATATATATATATATATATATATATATATATATATATATATATATATATATATATATATATATATATATATATTAATGATTAAGGGTTTGACGTCAAAATCAATTTAGTATTACGTAGTAATAGAAAAATAACGCGTTTTAACATTTTTTGTCTTGAGCGATACAAAAAACAATCATGGCACAGTAGGCAATACAAAAATCTAGAACGTAAACAATGTGTAATGAAACGCATCAAAGTCTCGTAGTGAACTATAAAAATAATTAATTAAAATAAAAAGAACAATCTTTTTTATCGATAATTTGTAAACACGTCTTGTGTTAGCCATTATTAAATACTATTCTGGGGATTATGAAAATTGCTTTCAGGGATATTAAACGTGCTTGCTTTGTTTCAGTTAACGTAAAGTCAGTTTTCTGTTTAGATAATATTCTACTACCGGTTTCAGTAATACACCACTTTGTAAAATCACGTTTATTTTAGCATATTTACACATTTTAAACGTGTTTTTCTCTAAATTTCATGCGTAATACAAAATAGATTTTGATTCGAAATGGTTTATCATGTAATGATCTAAAAAAAAGATTAACATTTTTTTTATCGCCTATACACTATTTTTTTATCGCATTCTGTTTAGGACGGCGATATAATAATAATAATAATAATAATAATAATAATAATAATAATAATAATAATAATAATAATAATAATAATAATGATGATGATGATGATGATGATGATGATGATGATGATGATGATGATGATGATGATGATGATGATGATGATGATGATGATGATGATGATGATGATGATGATGATGATGATGATGATGATGATGATGATGATGATGATGATGATGATGATGATGATGATGATGATGATGATGATGATGATGATGATGATGATGATGATGATGATGGTGGTGGTGGTGGTGGTGGTGGTGGTGGTGGTGGTGGTGGTGGTGGTGGTGGTGATGATGATGATGATGATGATGATGATGATGATGATGATGATGATGATGATGATGATGATGATGATGATGATGATGATGATGATGATGATGATGATGATGCCTATGTTACTAACCCTGTTGCTTACAATACATGATGATTATTTAGGTACTACACTGGAATATATGAAAACTTTATGAACTGGACCACAATGAGAATAAGCCAGAAGTAGTACAGGAGAACGACAATGTCAAACTTCTTTCAGACATGCGCATACAAACTGATAAGGTTCTTGAACATTCAAACCCCGACGTAATCGTTCTAAACAAAAACAAGAGAACTTGATTAATCATTGATATAGCTCGCCCCTTCGATACCAGAGTGCAGGAGAAAGAACATGAAAAAAAAATAAATATCAAGATCTAAAATGGAAATTAGTTAGCCTGGAAATGTAAAGAAGTAAAGGTGATTACCGTTGTAATTGGAACGCTTGGAACCATAACGAAGACAATTTCCTTTCCAATTCTGCAAAAAGCTTGCCTGTTAGGAACAGCGAAAGTGTTAAAGTACAACTTCAATGTCTAAGGTCCAGGGAATTGACTTGATGTTCAGAAAAGAAAACTCCAACTAAAAACATCCAAAAGTTGAGACTACTAGTAAATAATAATAATAATAATAATAATAATAATAATAATAATGATACTACTACTACTACTACTACTACTACTACTACTACTACTACTACTACTAATAATAATAATACTATCGTAGATTTTTCTTTGCCAGCAGACCACAGGGTGAATATCAAGGAGACATAAAAATGACGCAAATACACAGAACTCGACGGAGAATTGAAATGGATATGGAGTATAAAAAAGTCAATATAATACCAATAATCGTAAGAGCACTAGGAACAATCCCGAAAACCTGGAAAAAAGACTGGGATAAATTGGAATCAAATGGCAGATTGAGACCATACAATGGCCGTCACTTATGAAAACAGCTGAAATCTTAAGGAAAATCTTTGAATGCGGAAACCTACCAGCATAAGTTACGAATGTTTACCAGTGCCATAGAAGTTGCAATAGGAAGAAAGCAAGAACGCAGAACTAACACCACCGCATTAAACAAAGGAACAGAAAACGCAAGAAATTTCATAAACTACCTCCCCCCCCCCAAACAAACAATGATGGAACCAACCTAGGCTGATGCCACACATAGTGGTCGTGAAGGGTCAAGGAAGATGGAAAGCCCAAGAAGGGAGAGTACTAACCATACCTCTACTGGAAGAGTGCGGAGATGACTTGGGCCTTGGGGAGGCTTATTACCACTCAAAACCCAGAGAAGACGAAAGGTATTTGCCAACGAGGAACTGATGGCAAACGTCTGTTGTGATAACGCAAAGTCATTTGCAATAGTAATCGAACATCTGGGGAGACTTGTTGTCACTCAGACTCCAGGGAACACCACTGGTGATTATCAGTGAGCAATTACTGAGTGCGGCCTGTGTGAGAACTTCTAGTGAGTAAACATAATAATAATTATAAAGGGGGCACACGTTAGAAAGTTTTGAGGAAAAAAGAAGAATTTAAGTAAGTTCTTTTTTTTTTAATATCGACTCTTTCTCGTATTTTGAAAAGTTAAACTTAAATATTTCACAAATGTTTCTAAATAAATAATAATTAACAAATATATATAACAGAATAGGTTTCTTGATTTCTTTGAATCGCTCGACCTATTTACAAAAATTAAAAGGAAATAAAAACTCCAATGAATGACATCTAACGCCAAACTACCATCTCACATGAACCCTCTTCGTTGGGAACTCAGAGGTCAGAAGCGGTTACAACCCCGTGAGGTGAGAAAAACAAAATCGTAATTAATTCCTGAAGTTTTGAAATTATATTTTCTAATGTTTAAATACCAAATGATAACAAAAATGGAGTGATGAACAAGTTAGATATTTCAAACCTCTTTTTTTCCTTTAAATAAATAATACTTAAAAATGTTTAATCAATTAAACAAAAAAACTCTAATAAATGATACATAACTTCCCCTCCCAATGAATTCTCCCCGTTTGGAACTCAGATTTCAGCAGAACCTGTTGCAATCACAGGGCTGGGAGAAATACCTACGTAAATAGATGATCTTTATCTAATCGACTTAGGAGCACAGATAAAAATTCACAATTTGATTCAAAACATACTTTATATCAATCAGTAAGCATTTTTGCGTGTAACTTTGCCTAGTCTGTTGTAAATGTCACTTTTCTTTGTTCGTGTGATAGCGCACTTTATCTCCCAAGAAAGTTAGAGAAAAACACTATCCCTGTGACAGAACCATATGCAAACTGAGACTAGACCTGGTGTTGCTAAATACATCAAAAAATTGTACACAATCAGAAGGAAGAGCTGAGTGTGACGGTCGGCATCCTGTGAATGTGGGCTCTTCTAATCTCAGGAACAAGAATATCACGGACCAAAAACAGGTAAGTGACGCTTCTGATTTCAGGAAAGACAATAACATGGACCAATCATAAGAAAGCAGAAATAAACAAAACAACAAAGCAAAAACGCATAGGAATAAATAGACAACAAAGGAGAATAGACTGGTAATGGGGTTTTATTACAGAAGAAACCCCAAAGAAAGAAGCTATCGGACGCGAATAAAAAAAACCTATGGGGCATGCCTACTGACTACCATACAACGAAACAAAGGATTGCAAATCAAGCAAGACATATCATCAAAAGATGTTGGTTCTCAGAGCCGGAATGAATGGAATTCCGACGAAAGATAAATGATTTGACAAATCGAAAATCCATAATTGCTGGTAAAACATAAATACTGAAACTGAAGAGACCGAAAACTACGAAATCACAGAAATCACCGAGGAAGAAACATCAGAAGTTAAAAACATAAAAATAATGATGAACGAGGACAGAACAAACTCCCATCCTTAAGAAACGAAGAATAAGAATGGAAATTAGAATTAGAAACAGAAAAACTTAACTGACTCCTCCCATACATCTCAACACATAATATCACAGACAACGAGGTAGAAATTCATAAGTATGTAAATTAAAGTAGAAACAAATCCTTACCAAAAGAATGGATCGACAAAGGTTGGATGGGCAATCAGACTTGAAATTTAGATGAATAAACTTCAAAAAGAAGCTGAAGCCGTAAATAAAATGAAAGAGAACAGAAAACGATAGAAGGGAATACGACTCGCAAAGAAAGAAAGACTAAATAAGTAACATAAGGAACTAAAACAAAAGATTGCAGCAAAAGAAAGACGGAAGACTGGGACGATACAAATACAAATCGGAACAGTACAAACAAAATAGGACTTTTGAAAACATTAAAAACCAGTTTTATCAAAACGTAAACGGAAGAAACACCAGAACAGAACAACTGGACACGACAGAAACAAAACACTTCTAGGGCGAGATATGGGAAAAGTGACAATACAATAACAGAAATGCTGAATGTTTGAAAAATATAAAAGAAGAATTTCGAGAAATTGGTGAAAGGATCGACACCTAAGTCACTGAAGAAACACTCAAGACAACATTAAGAAAAAATACAAATTGGAAAGCACCAGGCCACGGTGGAATACATGCATACTGGTTTTAAAAGTTCACGGCCTTACATGAAAGCCTGAGAAGATTTATCCACGAAACAAACACACCAGAAGGGATGACCAAAAAGAAACTACATTAATAAAAAAGGCATCTGAAAGGGAACGATCTCAAACAGCTGCAAACTAAACACCTGCTTACCAACTACATGAGCAATCCTAACACTACAACTGAGAAAACCGATCTACCACTCATTTATTAGTCGTGGACTACTCCCCGAGGAATAGAAAGAATGCCAGAAAGAAAACAGAGGGACGCATGACCTGCTATACATATATCAAAAGATTCTTAAGGAAGTAAAAAGCAAAAAAAGGAACATAGCCATGGCATGGATCGAGTACAAGAAAGCTTACGACAAAATGCCTCAAGCATGGATAATTGTGTGCTTAAAGATGTACAAAATATCCAACAAGATTACCAATCTTATCAAGAAAGCAGTGGAAACATGGAAACTGGAACTGCCAGCTAGAGGACAACAACTGACTAAGATAAGAATACAGAGGAGCATCTTCCAAGGAGACTCTTTATCACTACTGCTATTACTCATAGCCATGATGCCACTCAACAAAATACTCAGGAAATATGATGCCGGATACAAATTTACAAACACTAAAGGAACTGGAAAAACTGATAAACACGACTAGAATCTTCAGCCAGGGTATTCAAATGGAATTCGGAATGGGAAAATATGAACTACTAGAGATGAAAATGGGAACACTGGAGACAGCGGAGGACATGGAACTGCCCACCAAAAGAATAGGATACTCAGTGAACATGTGGGCTATAAATATTCGGGAGTTCTGGAAGCAGACACTAAATTATATAGTAGAAATATAGTAACAGGAAAAAACCAAACACCTGGGCAGTATCACTTGCATGCACTACATCCGAAGGATGATATTGACCAACTCTATGCGAAAAGGAAAGAAGGGGAAGAGAACTGGTAGGTATAAAAGACTGTGTGGATGGCACACACACAAAACAGGATTGAAAAAATACATAACCCTGAACACAGAAAGGCTGATAACTGCAGCAAGAGACACCGTCCCAATAAACAACTCGGGAAGCACCGAAACCAGAAACAAAAAGACGAGTAAAAAAGTGGGAAAAGAAACAGAAAAATGACAAGAGAAGAGACTCACGAAAAAACCTGGACACGGCTACGAAAAGGACACTGGAATAGAGAAACCGAATAGCTACTGACAGCTAACTATACCAAAGCTTAAGTAGACAAAACCCGGGAAAAGTAGTAAATGCAGACTGTGTAGACAAAAAGACGAAACGGTAAATCACATAATAAGAGAATGCAGCAAACTAGTAAAAAAAGAATACAAGAACAGACATGACTGCGCGGGGAAAGGCAGTAAACTGGGAACTATGCAAACGACTACATTTTGAACATACAGACAAATGGTACAGACACAAACCGGAGACAATACTGGACAACGAAAATCACAAAATCCTCTGTGACATGGAGATACAAACAGATAAACTTATCCAAGCAAAGAGGCACAAAAAACACTGCTAAGTAGTAGATTTTGCCGTCCCAGCACATCAGGGTGAAGATCGAGGAAACAGAATAATTAAGCAAATACACGGAGCTTGTCAGATAACTGAAAGAGATATGGAACATGAAGAAAGTCAATATAATAATCGTATGTAATAATACTAATAATACTAGAAAAGTCGCGAAAAAAAAACCCTGGAAAATAGACAGGTAGAAATTGGAATCAAATTGAAGACTGAGACTATACAACGGACGGCAATTATAAAAACAGCTGTAATCTTAAGGAAAATCTTCGGACGTAGAAAACAAGCCACATGAACTACGAAGTCTAACCAGCCACTGAGAAGTTACAATAGATATACACCAAAAAGATAAAAAGAACACCATCACATGAAACCAAAGGAAACTGAAACTGCAATAAAAATGATAAACTGTACCCCCCGAAAAAACAATGTGATGGCATCAGTCTCGGCTGATATCATACAAAATAGTCATGAAGGGTCAAGGAGGATGGAAAAAACGTAGAAGAGGAGCACTAACCAAACCTCCACTGGAAGAGCGCTGAAAGTACTGGGACATTGGGGAAGCTTATTGCCACTTAAATCCAAGAGAAGACCAATGGTCGTTGTCAGCGATAATTCGATTGCAAGAGGCTGTTGCGATAACGCAAACTCATTTGTAATAGTTACATAAAGAGGTGAAGAGTACTGGAAATCTGGGGAGATTTGTTGTCACTCAGACACTGATGATGACCTGTGTGAAAACTCCTAGTGGGTACATAATAACAACATCAGCAGCAGCAGAAAGGAAGAGTAAGAAGATACAAATACAAACCCCAGAAGTACCAACAAAACAGAACATAATAATGAAAGCCAGTTTTACTTAAAGGAGACACAGGAATCGCACCCGACTGAAACTAAGCACCCCTTGAACAACATATAGAGAACACGATACAACTATAACAGGAATGCGAAATGGTTGAAAAAACACGAAGAAAGATCTCAAAGAAATTGCAGACAAATCATAAACCGACATTAACGTAGAAACCCTGAAGAAGACATGACAAACTGGAAAGCATCTGGTCACGGCACCATACGTAGATTCTGGTTGAAGAAAAGCTAGCACAAAGGAAGTTTAATGGCGGCGGAGTTTTCCTTTTACTCATCGGTCACCGTTTATCAATGCCCAAATGTAACTTGAGGATAATGGTTAGCGAGTTTCTCAGATGGACGGTGATACAACACATTGAGGATTGAAGACAATGATTGAAACTTAGCAGAATTTGATTATTTAAGACGTCGGCTCTCCAAGAATGTGTTCATATTCAATTTGAAAGCGACCATGCTGTAGTCATCTGAGAAGCTGCCACGTGGTATTGTGTTCCACGGACGGATAGTTCTTGGAAAGAAACTTATGTTTAGTTTTAGGTAAACATAAAAAGAAAGGAAAAATCCTTACAGTGGTTGTAGTTGGCCGAGGTTTTGCTGTGAATGTTTTACAGGGGGAGCAAAGATTGGAGCTCGGTCGAGCACCTCGCATGAAAATAACGATAGAGTAGAGAAAGACTAGCAACCTCTCTTCTGTGAGGAAGAGGCTGTAGAGAAAAGAAGTGATCATCACCCACTAGATTTCAAAGTCAATTTTGTACTCTGTTAAGGCAGGAAATAGTGCCTTGAGCGGCACCTCCCCAGATGTGGTAACAGTACTCCATCTTAAGACGTATTTGCCCTTTGTACATGTAGAAGATTACACCAGGAGTGAGATATTTTCAAAGAGAGCATTATGTTAATCCAAAAAAAGGCAGAGAGAAGAGTATGATCATAAGCAAGTACAGGCCGATAACCTGCCTACCGAATATGTGAAAAATATCAACAGCGTATCATAGCGAAGACATCTAAACCTTCTTTAATAGCCGCCGACAGTTCTTTAAGGAAACAACCCCGGATGTTTGAAAGCGAAAAGATGACAAATGACCTGTTGTATATCGACCGGAAGATACTGAAGAAAGTAAATAAAATAATAATATAAAAATAAAATAACCATGGCATGAATTTACGACAAGAAAGCATACGACACAATCAGCTACCATAGATTAAAGATGTACAAAAGTACAAGATAAAATTATCAACTTCACAGAGAAAGCAAAAGGAAGAGTTGAACTGACAGCTGAAAAAAAAGTACCTGACAGAGATAAGAACAAAGAGAGGAAGTTTCTGGTAAGGCATTCTATCTCCACTAAATTTTGTCATGGGTCTAGTGTCACTAATATTCCCAGGAGATGCAATACAGATTCAAAGATTCAAAGTAAAAAGTAAACCACATGTACATGGATGATCTGAAAGGACAACGAATGAGATAGAAATACTGATAAGCACAGCTAGAATGTTTAATCATGGTACGTGTAAATTCGGAATAGAAATATGCGCATCACTTGAATGTAGACATTGTGAAAAAAGAGACGAAATGGCAAACCACACCATTAGCGAATGCAGAAAGCTAGTAAAAAAAAAGTATAAAGATAGATATGATTGGGTTGGGGGAAGTAGTCCACTGGGAACTGTGCACACGACAGCATTTCTAATTTACAGACAAATGGTAGAAGCAAAAATCGAAAAACACGAAATCCTTTGGAACATGGAAATACAAACGGACAATAACATCCAAGCAAGAAGATCGGATAAAGCTGTTAAATAGTAGACTTCGCCGTCCCAGCTGATGACACGGTGAAGCTGAAGAAGACAAAAAAAGCAAATAAATACATGAAACTTGACACTGAGCTGAAAGGGAATATGAAAATAAAGAAAGGTACGATAATACCAATAATTGTAGGAGCAGTTTTGAAAAGAAAAACGACGTAGGGAAATAGCAACCAAGGGGAAGATTGACACAATACTTAACATACCACTCATGAAAACACTCGAAATATTAAGAAAAACCATCGAGTGCGGAAATTAACAGAAATAGCCAGGTGACACTGATAATAAACTATAGATGCAACATACTAAGTCGAACTCTATAGAACCGAGACTGGTTAGGTAGATTTTATTTATATACCTCCCACGGCGGAACGATTAGACACAGGGTCGAGAAAGTGAAATTTGAAAAGCCAGCGCAGCGGTCTAGAGGAAGAGCACTCTGGCCGACCTCAAAATGCCTGAGCAGCCCCGTCGGCATTCCCCAATAAGGGCGCCTCGGGCGATTAACAATAAACTATCCCCTTTCTCAAAGGGCGAGAAGGTACAGCCTGGGAGGGTGAACCTCCTAGAACTGCACAGGACAATACCTCAGCCTGACATAAAACAAGGTCACACCAGTCGCAACATGCCCAATACTCTGTCGGTTTGATTTAGGTAATATTAAGCCATCCCGGAGAGAGACGGGACTGGTTAGGGTAGATATATAAGAAAAATACCATACTTTGATAACCCTGCACAAAAAATGTGATGCCAAGAAAGACAATAGCACCATCCAGACCTCGACTGATACGGATAGTACTGACGTCCTGAAGAGTATTATTGTCACTCAAATTCCAAAGAATGTCACCGGCCGTTATAAAAAAGAGAACACAATGGTAAACGGCTGATGCGAGTATACAAAGTGATAAAAGTGGAACGCACTGGGAATCTGGAGAGACGGGTGATCAATCGGAATCCACGATATATAATGTTGTTTTTTTTCCTGTGAGCGATCACTAGTAAAATCTCGGGTGATAATCCTAACACTAACCCTAACATGCACAATTCAAAGGAGTATATAAATAATGGCGGTACGGTGTCGTGCCGTTGAATATCACAAGCTGCTTATTGATGATGTGAAAAGAAAAAAATAACAATATTTTTGGTTTGGAAATCGCTCCAGACAAGTCATGAAACCACTTGATGTAATGAGCGAACACGAACAAAAGATGATTATCGCAAATACAAGAGACAGCTGTTGGCCTTAGTCTTGAAAAGACCAAGGTTGTAGGTAGGAGAAAAACAGTCAGCAGGAAGAGAGTTCCACAAGTCTGAAGTTCTTGGAAAGAAGCTACTGGAATAGGAAGCTGTATTAGAATGAGGTATCGAAACAGTGAATTGATGGAGACAACTAGACCATAGAGTCAAACGAGCTAGAGCAAAATAAACAGGGAATATAATAGGTACACTACAATATTACGAATAGTACAGATTAGTATATATTCTATCTCTATCCAAAATATATATGCACACGTATACAAACACTCGATTACAGATGGTCTGCCACAGTGTTTCTTAGGTCAGTTGCCATCTACGTTCTGGTGGACTCACTAAAAGAAATTCGCATGAATCAGCATGGTACAACTGTTGTCAGCATTAGTTTTCCCGACTCTTCCGAGTATTTACAGGAGGGGGGCCACGTGATGGTTGCTAACGTCTATAAGTGAAAATGATACTATGGAACCGACGGGATTCGAACCTGGCACAACTGGGTCGCCAGTCCGCGTCGTTAGCCACTTCACAACTGCCATCTCCCATGAACTCACTGAAATGATGTTAAACGAAGACGGGGAAAAAAATCAATGATAAATAAGGAAAAGAATAGAAAATAATTTTTAAAAAAAGAACAGGAATAAAATGGAAAGAGATAAAAAAATTAGAACGAGAAAAAAAATATAGAAACAAAAAAAAAAGAAATAAACCCCAAATAAACAAAATGCGGCACAACATCTATTTCTGTTCTAAATCCCTTTTTACACTTGGTTTATGGACATTCCACACGATGAGACAAAAAGCTAGTGATTTGATAAACGTACGAGTTCAAAATCAAATCAAGTGTACATTTCCGTGGTAAACATACTTCGAAATAGAAGACGAAATTCCACCATTTTTTTGTTTTTTTTGTTTTGTTAAAACGCCCCCCCCCCACTTTTCTTTGCCATTTCAGGTCAAATATGCGATCATTTGAATCTATCGTCTGCACGTCATGCAATCATCTAATGGTTATTCGTAAGGTAAAAGGATAGTACTGTCGGAAATAACGGCGTCGAGCAGCGAGCGTAGCAGCAAAAGGTAGATAGCAGCCTGGCTTCTTAGAAGTCGTTATGAATTTTATTTTTGCTGTTAGCTCTCGTGCTGGGTTAGGTAGCTTGGGTTTAAGTGAGAAGACGGTTGCAGTTCTTTTCTCCACACATTTACAAGACCGTAGGCGGAATTTCATCGAACAGAGCTTCTTTGCGAGGGCTTCCCGTCTGTTGAATCACGTTACCACGGGACTGCTTCTCTGCAGTTAAAAATATGAGCGTTTTAAAATCCAATGTACACAAATACTTGTCATAAACCTTCTCCAATATATAATTTGAGGGGTAGGGCTGGCTTCAAAGTGTTCGTTAGAATTCGCAGGTCATAGTAAGTATTACTTGACAGCAATCGAGACGTCTACGTACCTTGATCTCCAGACGGCTTGAGACTGCATCCCCCCTCCTACAGACAAAGGAATCCCCCTCTTCTGGGGAACTACCTCACGGTTCAGAAGCACCCTGGCTCTAGTGGGAAACATTCAAACGCCCGAAAACGGGAATAAGGCTATCAAAGTTTGAGATAAGTATATAGAGCTACAAACTGACCTAACCATTTGTGACTGTGAAGATACGATTAACATTGCCTTGTCTGCTCTCATCTGCATAAATGGTGTAGCTTGAAAAATCTTGCGCAATGCCAAGGACCGCGTACAAAAGTGTGAAACTATTGTATGGTAACATGGATAAAAGACACAGTTGTATGGTCACATGCTTCAAAAACACTGTTGTATGACCACATGCTTCAAAGACACTGTTGTATTGCAACATGCTTCAAAGACACTGTTGTATGGTTACATGCTTCAAATGCACTGTTGTATGGTTACATGCTTCAAAGACACTGTTGTATGGTCACATGCTTCAAAGACACTGTTGTATTGCAACATGCTTCAAAGACACTGTTGTATTGCAACATGCTTCAAATACACTGTTGTATTGCAACATGCTTCAAAGAACCTGTTGTATGGCCACATGCTTAAAAGACACTGTTGTATGGTCACATGCTTCAAAGACACTGTTGTATGGTCACATGCTTCAAAGACACAGTTTTATGGTCTCATGTTTCAAAGACACTGTTGTATGGTTACATGCTTCAAAGACACTGTCGTATTGCCACATGCTTCAAATACACTGTTGTATGGTCACATGCTTCAAATACACTGTTGTATGGAAACATGCTTCAAATACACTGTTGTTTGGTCACATGCTTCAAATACACTGTTGTATGGTCACCTGCTTCAGAGACACTGTTGTATGGTTACATGCTTCAAAGACACTGTTGTATGGTCACCTGCTTCAGAGACACTGTTGTATGCTCACATGCTTCAAATCCACTGTTGCATGGTCACATGCTTCAAATCCACTGTTGTATAGTCACATGCTTCAAATACACTGTTGTATAGTGACATGCTTCAAATACACTGTTGTATTGAAACATGCTTCAAAGACACTGTTGTATTGCAACATGCTTCAAAGACACTGTTGTATTGTCACATGCTTCAAATACACTGTTGTATGGTAACATGTTTTAAATACACTGTTGTATATTCACATTCTTTAAAGACACTGTTGTATGGTTACATGCTTCAAAGACACTGTTGTATTGCAACATGCTTCAAATACACTGCTGTATGGTTACATGCTTCAAATACACTGTTGTATGGTCACATGCTCCCCAGACACTGTTGTACAACCACGTTCACCAAATACACTGTTGTATGGTAACATGATTAAAATACACTGTTGTATAGTCACATGCTTCAAATGCACTGTTGTATAGTCACATGCTTCAAAGACACGGTTGTGTTGTTACATGCTTCAAATACACTGCTGTATGGTTACATGCTTCAAAGACACTGTTGTATAGTCACATGCTTCAAATACACTGTTGTATAGTCACATGCTCTAAAGCCACTGCTGTATGGTTACATGCTTCAAATACACTGTTGTATAGTCACATGCTCTAAAGCCACTGCTGTATGGTTACATGCTTCAAAGACACTGCTGTATTGGCACATGCTTCAAATACACTGCTGTATGGTAACATGCTTCAAATACACTGTGTTATAGCCACATGCTTACAAAGACACTGTTGTATGGTCACATGCTTCAAATACACTGTTGTATGGTCACATGCTTCAAAGACACTGTTGTATGGTTACATGCTTCGAAGACACTGTTGTATGGTCACATGCTTCACAGATACTTTTGTATGGTCACCTGCTTCAAATACACTGTTGTATGGTCTCCTGCTGCAAAGACACTGTTGTATGGTCACATTCTTCAAAGACACTGTTGTATGGTCACATGCTCTAAAGACACTGTTGTATGGTCACATGCTCTAAAGACACTGTTGTATGGTCACATGCTTCCAAGAGACTGTTGTATAGCCACATGCTTCAAATACACTGTTGTATAGTCACATGCTTTAAATACACTGTTGTATGGTGACATGCTTCAAATACACTGTTGTATTGTCACATTCTTCAAAGACACTGTTGTATAATAACATGCTTCAAATACACTGTTGTTGAGTCACATGCTTCAAAGACACTGTTGTATGGTCACATGTTTTAAATAGACTGTTGTATAGTCACATGCTTCCAAGACACTGTTGTATTACCACATGCTCTAAATACACTGTTGTATAGTTACATGCTTACAAAGACACTTTTGTATTCGTCACATGCTTCAAATACACTGTTGTATTGCCACATGCTTCAAATACACTGCTGTAAGGTAACATGCTTCAAATACACTGTTGTATTGCTACATGCTTTAAAGACACTGTTGTATGGTTACATGCTTCAAAGACACTGTTGTATATCCACATGCTTAAAAGACACTGTTGTATGGTCAGATGCTTACAAGACACTGTTGTATAGCCACATGCTTCAAGGACACGGTTGTATAGCCACATGCTTCAAATACACTGTTTTATAGTCACATGCTTCAAATAAACTGTTGTATTGTCACATGCTTCAAATACACTGTTGTATGGTCACATGCTTCAAAGACACTGTTGTATGGTTACATGCTTCGAAGACACTGTTGTATGGTCACATGCTTCACAGATACTTTTGTATGGTCACCTGCTTCAAATACACTGTTGTATGGTCTCCTGCTGCAAAGACACTGTTGTATGGTCACATTCTTCAAAGACACTGTTGTATGGTCACATGCTCTAAAGACACTGTTGTATGGTCACATGCTCTAAAGACACTGTTGTATGGTCACATGCTTCCAAGACACTGTTGTATAGCCACATGCTTCATATACACTGTTGTATAGTCACATGCTTTAAATACACTGTTGTATGGTGACATGCTTCAAATACACTGTTGTATTGTCACATTCTTCAAAGACACTGTTGTATAATAACATGCTTCAAATACACTGTTGTTGAGTCACATGCTTCAAAGACACTGTTGTATGGTCACATGTTTTAAATAGACTGTTGTATAGTCACATGCTTCCAAGACACTGTTGTATTACCACATGCTCTAAATACACTGTTGTATAGTTACATGCTTACAAAGACACTTTTGTATTCGTCACATGCTTCAAATACACTGTTGTATTGCCACATGCTTCAAATACACTGCTGTAAGGTAACATGCTTCAAATACACTGTTGTATTGCTACATGCTTTAAAGACACTGTTGTATGGTTACATGCTTCAAAGACACTGTTGTATGGCCACATGCTTAAAAGACACTGTTGTATGGTCAGATGCTTACAAGACACTGTTGTATAGCCACATGCTTCAAGGACACGGTTGTATAGCCACATGCTTCAAATACACTGTTTTATAGTCACATGCTTCAAATAAACTGTTGTATTGTCACATGCTTCAAATACACTGTTGTATGGTCACATTCTTTAAATACACTGTAATATGGTCACATGCTTCAAATACACTGTTGTATGGCCACATGCTTCAAAGACACTGTTGTATGGTTACAGACTTCAAAAACACTGTTGTATTGCAACATGCTTAAAATACACTGTTGTATGGTCACATGCTTCAAAGACACTGTTGTATGGTTACATGCTTCAAAGACACTGTTGTATGGTCACATTCTTCAAATACACTGTTGTATTGTTACATGCTTCAACTACACTGTTGTATTGCCACATGCTTAAAATACACTGTCGTATGGTCACATGCTTCAAATACACTGTGTTATGGTTACATGCTTCAAATACACTGTTGTATGGTTACATGCTTCAAAGACACTCTTGTATTTGTCACATGCTTCAAAGGCACTTTTGTATGGTCACATGCTTGAAATACACTGTTGTATAGTCACATGCTTCAAATGCACTGTTGTATGGCCACATGCTTCAAAGACCCTGTTGTATAGTTACATGCTTCAAAGACACTGTTTTATTGCAACATGCTTAAAATACACTGTTGTATGGTCACATGCTTCAAAGACACTGTTGTATAGTGACATGCTTCAAATACACTGTTGTATGCTCACATGGTTCAAATACACTGTGTATTGGTCACATTCTTCAAATACACTGTTGTATGGTTACATGCTTCAAACACACTGTTGTATTTGTCACATGCTTCAAAGGCACTTTTGTATGGTCACATGCTTCAAATACACTGTTGTATAGTCACATGCTTCAAATGCACTGTTGTATGGTTACATGTTTCAAAGACACTGTTGTATGGCCACATGCTTCAAAGACCCTGTTGTATAGTTACATGCTTCAAAACACTGTTGTATTGCAACATGCTTAAAATACACTGTTATATGGTCACAAGCTTCAAATACACTGTTGTATAGTGACATGCTTCACATACACTGTTGTATGCTCACATGGTTCAAATACACTGTTTATTGGTCACATGCTTCAAAGACACTGTTGTATTGCCACATGCTTCAAATACACTGTTGTATGGTCACATGCTTCAAATACACTGTTGTATAGTCATATTCTTCAAACACGGTTGTATGGCTACATGCTTCAAACACACTGTTGCATGCCTACGTGATTCAAAGACACTGTTGTATGGCTAAACGCTTTAAATACACTGTTATGTTTCCACGTGCAACAAAGATACTGTTGTATTTTCACATAATTCAAAGTCACTGTTGTATAGTTACATGTTTCAAAGACACTGTAGTATGGCTTCAAACTTCAAATACACTGTTGTATGGCTACTTGCTTTAAAGACACTGATATATGGTCACATTCTCCAAAGACAATGTTGTATGGCCACATGCTTCAAATATATTGTTGTATTTCCTCATGCTTCAAATACACTTTATTATTGCCACATGCATCAAAGACACTGTTGTATTGCTATATTAGGGCAGGTTGATTCTGGAACCGTGCTGATGCGATTGTAATGATAGTTGGAGTTTGGCATGATAAATAACGACGCCTAATATTTTCCTAAATCGTTACCGTTAAGTGAGGAAACCACTTTAAAAGGTGTAAATTAACGATTTCGCATGTCCTTTCGATGATCAGTGAAAAGATTATTGCCCTCAAAAACTTCCGTACCGTTAAGGTAATAGAAATTAGTAAATGTCATTTAATAAAGATTTTGTCAACTAAATTATGTACATTGTTCTCAATAAATCAAATAAAAATAAATAAGGATTATAATTGAAAAATGTACCTTTTAAAGACAAAATAGAGATTAAATATACAGTGTTTAGTAAACACAGTATTTTACTATTTACGTAAGTGACAGCGATAAATGATCGCTTCATTTTTTATTTCTCTCATGGAATTCAGGATTTGTGATTTTTCAGTAGAAAACAAATTAGACTAAGTTTAATTATCAATAAAACACCTTTACACCGAAAAGTGTCTTCATTTTAATAATAAAATAAAATAAATATAGTTTGCTTATAATAGTGTCTCTGGAACTTTCTTTTTGGATATTATTTAAGTTTACACCATTTTAAATGCATGCTGTTGTTATTGTTTATGAATTGTATGAAATATTCACCGCTGTTGGATTTTAATAATTAGTAATTTTGTATTTTTATGCAAGAAACTTAATTATTTGAAATAGAAAGAAAGAAAGCTGGTTTAATCTACATAATTTTATATTTTATGTGTATTTGGCGTTAATTAAAACGTGTTTGTTTTTCTTCGCTGAAGAAATTATATTTCCATTTTCAGATAAGTAATACAATTTCGTTCTTTCTATTTTTATTGATCGTATTTCAAATTAAATTGTATCAATGTTTCAGTTTTGTATTGAAAATATAGCTGATACTATGTTATACTCGACATACTATAATATTTAAGATTTTAGAGTATTTTTTTAGTGTGATTATATTGAATTGGGTGATCATTTAACATTAAATTTATTTGGGAAAATTATCCACACTCTAAAATCTAAAATATTGGGTAAAAATTAAAAAAAAAATGAATTTTACCATAACTCAAACAGTATTGAGAGTCTGTTAAAATGGTCCTGTCATTTCAAGCCACAATTTTAGATGCAGCCTAACCCTAATTCAAACACACTATCACTAAAGCTAACAAAAACTCCTTACCATAATTATCAGTCTTTTTTATACGAAACTAGAAAATATTATAAATCAAACTTTTTTAGACTTATTCATTTATTTTATTTTCTTTCAGATAAAAATGTCTGTTTTAACTAGCAGTAAGAGTTCGAAAAGATTTTGTGGTCCACCTTGTCCTTGGGATAAAATGGAACATCCAACTTTACGACAAGTTATCCAGTTTAGTTATTTCCTTGAAAATACTTATCCCCACTTTTCAAATAATTATACTTCCAAATTGATTACAAAGGAAATAATCAATATTTGGCAAGCAGTGAATCCACAATTGCCTTTGTTGAAGGAATATTATATAGGGCAGAAGGTGAAAGTATTTTGCTTCAAGAGGGGCAAACTTATAAACAGGAAAATTTACTGCATCCAAAGTGAAAATAATTAAGGAACAGCTGGACAAATTATTTGATATTTCTTCATGTTGCTGCAAACTGTCTGTCTTAAGATGTGATGACTTTGCTGCAAAGTGGCCACAAAATGGACAAACAAGGCTTATAGTCTGCACTTATCCTCCTAACAAGAAGGTAATATTACTTCTATGTTTGCATTTTT
Organism: Sepiola atlantica; assembly: GCA_963556195.1. Classification (NCBI taxonomy): domain Eukaryota; kingdom Metazoa; phylum Mollusca; class Cephalopoda; order Sepiida; family Sepiolidae; genus Sepiola; species Sepiola atlantica. Next base: position 42,545,608 of record OY744550.1, read on the forward strand.
TAATTTGAACTAATTTATGTCCCAATTTTCAATGTTTAAATTAATTGAAAAATATGGATTTACTTCTGAATATCTTCCTTTTCTAATAAATAATATTGTGATATTTTCCTTGATATTTGTCATGTATGCTAGATCTGTTATTAAACACATGCACGTTATAAATTTCAGATTCCCATTGAAGACAGAGAATATTTAAAAGATCAGAGAGAGAGAAAACAGGACCAAAAGGCAGTTTCCAACTTGGACCTATTGACAAAGATGCTGTAAAAAAATACAAAAAAGATTCAGCTGAAACAGACAGATTAGACAGGCAAATTGAAAGACAGCAACAAACTTCTTCACATGTTGATCCTCTACATCAGAAATCTTTTCACAGACATCTTCCAATGAAGAAACAACCGATGACAGTTTTGAGCCAGGGAGACAATCTAAGGGACCTTACAGTCTTTTAAAAGTCCCTAGAAATTCTATTGAACTGATTAGAGGTGATATATCTTCTAACCTTGGGGCTTTCCTTGCTAATGTCTTTCTATTAGACTTACAACACATGGGCCTTCTTCATCAAACCATTAATTTAAAAGATATTATTATAGACAAATCAGAAATAGATAGGGAAAAGGCAAGAGTGAAAGTAACCAGCCATCAAAAACATGTCCAGGAATATGACATCTTATCTGCATTGCAGAGTTAATAATGACACTTTGTATTACAAGGAGTTTAAAGGGAAAATGGTGAAAAAATGATTAAGAAAAGCAAGGGACCAAAACGCCACTTTGCATTTACCAGAGAGATAGGAACTGCATGTAAATAGAGTCATACCCAACATCGGTGCAACTGGTGTTCTTCTAGTAGACGATGTTGCTGCTGTTCTAAAAGAGTACAACAGTGTAAATACTGTTAAGGCAATTCTGGTGGACAATACCAGTACAAACACCGGTTGTGAAACAGGGATGGTTACAGCTTTGGAGAAAAAAACTTAAAAGGAAGTTACATACCATTCATCAAAATGAACTGCCATTTAGAGCCATCTTTAAGTTAATTGATGGAACTACAAGAAGCCCTACCACTTTCACTGGTCCTCTAGGAGGACTTTGTGGAACTAATTGCCAGGATTTGCCCAATGTAGCATTTCATAGTATTAGTGATCCTTTGAATAATTTGTATCTTACTGCAAATGTAGGCATTTCTAAAGTGTTTAGCTTTTTTGTAATTTTGTACAATTTTTATAGTTCTCATTTATTGAATACAGTTAAACAATGACATATTTTACTAGTGGTGATTCATACTTAGAATTCTGGTTTGAACATATTTTCCATTCATTGTATCTAACAAAAAAAATAATTTTATTTGGATTTATTAGTGATATAGTAAGATTTTGAAGTCAGTTTGTCAGCAAAATCCTGTGGAAATTAGGAATTTCTGAACGTTTTTGTACCCGATCTTTTAAACTAAATGCTCAGTTAAGTTTTAAAGTTAGGAATCTACGTTTGCCACCACAGCAGCGTTTATTTTCTAAAAAAAGTGACAAATAAACCTGCCCTATTGCCACATGCTTCAAATATATTGTTGTATTGCCTCATGCTTCAAAGACACTGTTGTATGGTCACATGCTTCAAAGACACTGTTGTATGACCTCATGCTTCAACGATATTGTTGCATTGCCTCATGCTTCAAATACACTGTTGTATGGCCACATGCTTTAAAAACACTGTTTTATGGCCACATGTGACCATACAATTGAAGCATGTGACCATACAACAGTGTCTTTGAAGCATGTGACCATAAAACAGTGTCTTTAAAGAAACTGTTTTATGGTCTCATGCTTCAAAGACACTGTTGTATGGTCACAATCTTTAAAGACACTGTTTTATGGCCGCATGCTTCAAAGACACTGTTGTATGGTCACATGCTTCAAAGACACTTGTATGGTCACATGCTTCACAGACACTGTTGTATGGTCACATGCTTCAAAGACACTGTTGTATGGTAACATTCTTCAAAGACACTGTTGTATGGCCACATTCTTCAAAGACACTGTTGTATGGTAACATTCTTCAAAGACACTGTTGTATGGCCACATTCTTCAAAGACACTGTTGTATGGTCACATGCTTCAAAGACACTGTTGTATGGTCACATGCTTCAAAGACAGTGTTATATGGTCACATGCTTCACAGACACTGTTGTATGGTCACATGCTTCAAAGACACTGTTGTATGGTAACATTCTTCAAAGACACTGTTGTATGGCCACATTCTTCAAAGACACTGTTGTATGGTAACATTCTTCAAAGACACTGTTGTATGGCCACATTCTTCAAAGACACTGTTGTATGGTCACATGCTTCAAAGACACTGTTGTATGGTCACATGCTTCAAAGACAGTGTTATATGGTCACATGCTTCACAGACACTGTTGTATGGTCACATGCTTCAAAGACACTGTTGTATGGTAACATTCTTCAAAGACACTGTTGTATGGCCACATTCTTCAAAGACACTGTTGTATGGTAACATTCTTCAAAGACACTGTTGTATGGCCACATTCTTCAAAGACACTGTTGTATGGTCACATGCTTCAAAGACACTGTTGTATGGTCACATGCTTCAAAGACAGTGTTGTATGGTCACATGCTTCACAGACACTGTTGTATGGTCACATGCTTCAAAGACACTGTTGTATGGTCACATTTTTCAAATACACTGTTGTATGTTCACATTCTTCAAATACACTGTTGTATGGTCACATGCTTCAAAGACACTGTTGTATGGTCACATTCTTCAAAGACACTGTTGTATGTTCACATTCTTCAAAGACACTGTTGTATGGTCACATTCTTCAAAGACACTGTTGTATGGTCACATGCTTTAAAGACACTGTTGTATGTTCACATGCTTCACAGACACTGTTGTATGGTCACATTCTTCAAAGACACTGTTGTATGGTCACATTCTTCAAAGACACTGTTGTATGGTAACATGCTTCAAAGACACTGTTGTATGGTCACATGCCATACAACAGTGTCTTTGTAGCATGTGACCATACAACAGTGTTTTTAAAGCATGTGGCTATACAACAGTGTATTTGAAGCATGTGACCATACAACAGTGTCTTTGAAGCATGTGCCTATAAAACAGTGTCTTCAAAGACTTAGGGGTCAGGCTCTTCTACAAAAGGCGCCATTGAAAAATAAAAGTTTTTTGGTAAAAAATTGAGAGAGAGAGAGAAAGAGAGAGAGAGAGGGAGAGGGAGAGAGGGTATTGTAAACGTTTTATGTTTTGCAGACAATTTAATAAAATTATAATTTAAAATTAACTCATGCTAAATTCAAGTGGCTAGGAACAAAGTGTAGTATTTCTGATGCTATTCAATCTGTTTTGTCCTCATCCACAGGAAAAGAGTTCCACAAGCCTGCGGTTCTTGGAAAAGGCGCTACTGGAATAGAAAGCCGTATTACAATGTGGCACCAAAACAGCGAATTGATAGATACCACTAAACCAACGAGTCAAACGAGCTGGAACAAAGGAAGCAGGGAATAGATCAGACAGTTTTCTGAAGAACACATGCCATAATGATTATCGCAAAGACATGAAATGCTTATTGTCCTTAGTCTTGAAAAGACTAATGTTATAGGTAGGAGGAAAACAGTCAGCAATAAGATAGTTTCACAAGCATGCAGTTCTTGGAAAGAAGCTACTGGAATAGAAAGCTGTATTACAATGAGGTATAACATGAGCGAATTGATGGAGACCACTAGACCAACGAGTCAAACGAGCTGGAACAAAAGAAGCGGGGAATAGAACACATGCCATAATAGTATTTATAGAAAAGATTGAGACTATCACAATCACGTTTGTGTGTGTGTGTGAGAGAGAGATAGATAGAGAGAGAGAGAGAGAGAAAGAGAGAGAGAGGGTACAGGGAAGTAGAAAAGGTGGGGCCAATCAAATTGCAGATACGTCTCTGTACCTTACCAAGAACCCTTATCCAGTTATTCGTAAAGATAGGGTACTGCTTCCACATCTTGGGAGGTGTTACTCAGAGAACTCTGTCGTTCCTTGACAGAGTACAAGGTAAACTTCGCAATCAGAACAGACGTTGCTAGTCTCTATCGTTATTTACATTAAAGGTGCTCGACTGAGCTCCGAACTTTGCCATCCCTGCAAGACATTCACAGCAAGAACTCGTTCTTCTATCACAACGAAAGATATCTTTCATTTCTTCTTCCGTGTGCGATCATCAAGCGGAATTTCCATAAACAGAGTTTCTTTCCAAGAACACATGGACCACATTAGGACAGGGTTGCTTCCCCGAGTTCTACAACGTAGCCGTCTACAAATTCAATGTCAACAAATATGTGTCATACCCCTTCCCCATGACTATGTTCATTCCATTAAGCAATATTTGTCATACACCTTCCCCATGACTATGTTCATTCCATTAAGCATTTTAAATCCTATCATAATATTCTTTCATCATTAAACCGACAATCAATCCCTCGTTAATCCTTATCCTCGAGCGGGTTTTGGTCTTGATAAATGGTTATCGATTAGTAGACAAGAACTATATTCATTAAAATGTGGCATCTAGCCTCCCTTTCTTCTGTATTATTTATTAGGTAATTAAGTTTTTAAGAATCTCTGCAAAACGAAGCCTAACAATGACTAAAGATTATAAACGCGTGGATAGATAAAAAAATTGAATTTAAGTGATATACTTCAAAAATAGTATTCATAAACAAACACATGACTTATGTATAAAGCAGGAAAAAGGAATTCTGTGCACGTTTTCCAATAAACATCTATCTATCTATCTATCTATCTATCTATCTATCTATCTATCTATCTATCTATCTATCTATCTATCTATCTATCTATCTACCTACCTATCTACCTACATACCTATCTGTATATCTATCTATCTATCTATCTACCTACCCACCTCCTTTCATTATCTATCTATCTATCTATATATATATATATGTCTGTCTGTCTGTCTGTCTCTGTCTCTGTCTCTGTCTATGTCTCTGTCTCTGTCTCTGTCTCTGTTTCTCTCTGTCTGTATGTCTGTCTGTCTCTCTCTCTCCTTCTCTCTCTCTCTCTCTCTCTCTCTCTCTCTCTCTCTCTCTCTATATATATATATATATATATATATATATATGGGTGTGTGAATTAAAAAGGAAACAGCGGAAGACTTAAGCACTCAACATTTCGCCTCACAGTTGCGTGGGCTTTTTCAAGAGCGAGAACATACTAAAAGCGGCAAAGAACGAGAATATCTGTAATTTTGGGAATATGTATTTAGTGATAATGTTGATAAAATTTTAATTTATTTAGAGAGGGAAGATATGCAAATATGTACATAAGCACACATAAATACACACACACAAACACACACACACACACATATATATATAGATATGCATATATATATATATATATATATATATATATATGTAATATTATATAAAAACATACATATGCATATATATGTGCACGAAATATATATACAAAATGTGTATAGAAGTAGTATTGAAAAAAGGAAAGGAGAAATTTAAGTGCAAAAAGGGGATCCAAAGGAAAACTAATTTAAAAGCAGGGAATCATCCGGTGTCTAAATACATCTTATTTTCATTAATAATAGTTTTAGATAGGTTGGAGGAGTCATAATATGATGCATATATATATATATATATATATATATATATATATATATATATATATATATATATATATATATATATATATATATATAATAGGGTCTAGTGAGGTCTGCTGATTTAAGTCTGGTACAGGTTTATCTATTTATTTCAGTTCTGTCTTTTTGTACTGGCAAAGCTTATCCATCTCTATCTTGTCATATAAATGGCACGAGAAAGGAGAGAGAAAAACGAAAGGAAATGTTGAAAGCGAAAACTTATCCTAAATGAAGGAGCGGCTATAAAACATCGAAGCGTTTAATAAAATAATTACACAAAAAAGAAAAGAAAAAAGGGGAATGGCAGATGAGCGAATGTAAAACGTGAAAGAAAGAGAAGTGAACGAAATAGAAAAAGAATGAAAAGAGAATAACACGGGACAGCAAAGAGAAAGAACGACAAGATAACGAAACGAGAAAGAAGAGAATGAAAAAGAAAAAAAAAAGATGTAAATTAGACGAGAATGAAAAAAGACGAGAACTAAAAGAAGATGAATGAGAATGAAATACACATATTTTGAAAACTTTAATCATCGTAAAATATGCTACGCGTCCTGATCTCTAGACAGTCTTTCTTTATTATTTACGTAAATTAACTGCGTTCTTCTTCTTCTTCTTCTTCTTCTTCTTCTTCTTCTTCTTCTTCTTCTTCTTCTTCTTCTTCTTCTTATTATTATTATTATTATTATTATTATTATTATTATTATTATTATTATTATTATTATTATTATTATTATTCTTCTTCTTCTTCTTCTTTTTCTTCTTCTTCTTCTCAGCAGTGGTCGTAACGGCATCAGTAATCTACAGCATACGCATTGATCCGAAGAATTGAAAGAGAAATAGCAAGAGAGATCTCCTAACAAACACAACTCGACCGCTACTCATGTCAACCATTTAATTCCTTATCTCTCTTTTCCCGCTTCTGAAAAACCACCAGACCGGAAGTTTAGTGGTGGGGGCGGGTCAGCCATTCGAAATCAAAAGAAATCCGAGACAATTACGAACTCAGTTTACAACCGGAAGTAAAGAAATGCCCACATTTTCCCCGCCTGACGGAACCGAATTCTTTGACGACGGAGAGGTGGGGAATTTTTAAAGAGAGACACGGGAAGAAGACTTTGCTATTCTGGGTGAACGTGGCGTAAGAATAACCAGTCATATCGGAACTGTGGGGGCCAGTTCCGATATCGAAGGCAAGAGTGAGACGGTTATCGCTCACTGCGATTCTTTTAGACAGCGTTCACCGGAATGTTAGAATTTTAGCGTTTGGCTGTGATGCCCAGTCAGAAAGGAGGACAGAATTCAGTGCACACAATTGCGAGATGTGTGGAAGAACAATCAATCGGAATTCAAAGAGCAGCCGACAGGAAACACGCGGAATTAATGGCATGAATATTCTACGAATAAACCGCTCGATTTTCCAGTTACAGAAACTGTCTTTTTTTAAATAACTTTTCCACCACTCTTTCAAATGCAAAACAATTGCACCGCGTGAACTTACACTTTATCAATCAGATATATAAAGTTATCCTGTTGGATTTTTGGAGTTTGTCATCGATAGCAATTAATTTGATAAATCAATATTTGATTCTGACTAGGCAATTTTTTCCCCTTGGTCCATTTAATAAATAAAGTTATCTTGTCAGATCTTCAGAGTTTATCATTGATAGCAATTAATCGCATAAATCGGTATTTGATTCTAACTGACCAACTTTATCTTCTCTTTCGTTGTCCATATTTGATTTGATTTTTTTTTTAATAAAAATGTATGTCGCTTTATTTGGAATATCAATTAATCCGATTCGGAACTTTTTAACATGGAAACAATTTTCCCTAATCTCCTTTAGATTTCTCTATCTATGACAACTTTAACATAACCACCTCACAGGTTTAAGAGAAATATTAAAACTATGTCTTTCTTTAAACTAATTGCATATCATAACAGTAGTCAAGTTGAACCGGACCATTTGGCATAATCGAAATAGTGTTCGCTAATTGATCGGGGAAAAAGGGTTCAATCCTTCGTCGAGTCAGATCAAAGACTTAAAAATGATACTTAATGCTCCCTTTGCTAAACAATCAGCATTAAAAGGTGAGACTCAATGGTAAGTAGAGTAATCCTGGGAAAAGTGTGGTGCCCTTCCATATATTTTGGTGTAGTAACTTGACTACCATCGATCACTTTACATTAACTTTAGTAGTTAAGGTTACTTTAATTAAAAAAGCTACTTACGTGTTTGTCATATGCGACCCAAGTGCGTAATTACCCGTTTGTCACACTACTTATAACTACTTGCAGAATAAACAACAACCTGCCTATTTAACGGGATTTTCTTTTCGAGAAGATCACATAAAAACATTTCTCTAGAATACACGATTCATATTTTTTCTTTCAGATATATGTACACAATTCCGATTTGTATCTTAAAACTAATCGCACTAGCATTTTATTTAGACAAAAAATTACATCCATAATAAAGTTTTTGTATAAAAAACAATAATCATAAAGTTCATCTTTTGCCTTAGGCATGAAGCGCGAATCATTTTGAGGGAGAAGAGGGGTCGGCGGTCATACAATTTAGTTTAAAAGGTTTGGGCTTACGCTACGTTAGATATTCTCACCAAAATACCACATTCACTCTGTGGCTTGATCCTACGTAGATGATCCCTAGTTTGTTTTTAAAGAGATTTTTTTTTTCATCGTGGGAAGTGAGATAACATTTACAAATATTCAAGAAAGGAAGAAAATAAAGTAGGTTAGTATCCCCCCACACATACAGTCTGCTAAGTGAGAGAGCGCTCACTGTTTCCGAGTGATCCTAGAACAAGCAGGTCGGTCTCTAAATAGGAGTGAGAGTTAAGTGGGATGTAAAAAATAAAGCCGATCGTGATGTAATCTGGTGTCCTACAAGATGTAAGATAATAGTTTCGGATGGCCGGGAGTGAGTAGTCGACATCTTTGGAGAATCTCTAGTACCAAAAATACATAACAGTTTAAGGACTTATGTACTCCACTAGCTAAGAGTCTTTTAAATTTGATGGATGGGTTCCGCAGAACCCTGGACCTTGTGTGCCATTCCTAGGCAGGGAATACAGACTAATACCTGGTTCCTCGACGGATACACAAACTAGTGTTGTGCACCAACCTCCTATCAAACTCCATGCGATGTAATCTATTCCAATCGCATCTGAATTGTACTAGTATTATGTAAAACTAATGTACAGTGTTCGCCTTCATTGTTCAATCTATATGATAATTTATATTCACCTGACATTCATAGACATTTCCATCGTACAAAACACATTCATATTTTCAGAGCTTCAAAGAACACCCTATCCCTTTTTAAATACACACCACAAATTAGTATTTTCATTTGTCTTCTCCTTCTCGTTTCCCTGCTCCCCCTCTTCCCCCTCCTCCTCCACCTTCTTCTTACTATTATTATTATTATTATTATTATTATTATTATTATTATTATTATTATATTTTTTTATTATTATCATTATTATTTCATTATTATTATTTACTAACTAGGAGTTCTCACACAGGTCATCAGTGATTGCTCACCGACAACCGGTGGTATTCCCTGGAATCTGAGTGACAACAAGTCACCCCAGATTTACAGTATTCTCCACCTCTTTTCGATAGCCACCGCAAATAAATTTGCAGTATCACAACAGCCGTTTACCATTGATTTCTCAATTATTATTATTATTATTATTATTATTATTATTATTATTATTATTATTATTATTATTATTATTATTATTATTATTATTATTATTATTATTATTATTAACAACAACTCAATATGAGTTCTCACTCGAGTCATTATCAGTCGTTGCTGGTGTTCCCCGGATTCTGAGTGACAACAAGTCTATCAAAATTTCCAGTACTTTCCACTTTCGATAACAGTTCTCGCAACGGGCCTTGACATTCTTCGCAATTTGATTGAAAATAAGTCTCCTCGGCGTCCAAGTGATTTTCATGTACTCCCAGATTAGGTATGGGTGGTGCGCGTTCTTCTTCGGCCTGTTCACCCTTCCAGAGTCTTCACGAACATTTTCCGACGTACAAGCGAATTCACACTGAGAAGTGCTCCATGTTACAACAAAGTCGAACTTCTGGAAAATTTCGACAAAATTTTACGTCGCTCGGCCAGTGAAATTTGTAATGTAAATTTTGACAGCACCGGTTGGCGCCAGGCCACTTTGCCGTTTCGGTTCGGTGGCCTTGGTTTGCGCTCTGCAACCGATACTGCGCTGCCGGCTTATGCTTCCTCGACTCACGCTTCGACAGGTCTCGTTGACGAGATTCTCTCCTTATATCTCGAATCCCCGTCTTCAGATTTTTGACAGCCGTTTTGTCAACATGGACGTCGACAAACCTTCAGCAACCACCCGATCTCATACATCAGTCGTCCTGGGACGACATTCAATGTCAATCCATGTTTGCGGAACTCGTCCGTAGCAGTAACCAGCATAGAGAAGCCTGCCTGAGAGCGTCGGCTTCACCTTACAGCGGGGCTTGGCTCAGTGCCATCCCTTCGGCGACACTTGGAACCCTCTTAGACAATGACACTATCCGGATCACTGTCTCAAAACGGCTGGGACTCCGTTTGTGCCACCCACACCGGTATCGCTGTGGGCAGGTCATTGATAAGTTTACCCTGCATCCTCTCTCTTGTCGATTTAGTGCCGGCCGCCTGCCTCGCCACTCTGCCCTTAACGACGTAGTCAGGCGAGGTCTCGACAGGTTTTGCATCAGTCCTTGAACCAGTCGGCCTGGACAGGGGCGACTGTCGCAGGCCTGACGGGATGACTGTGTTTGCTTTCCGAGCCGGAAAGACGCTGATCTGGGACGCCACTTGTTCTGACTCCTTTTCACCAGCAAGGATTGCGGAATGCGCGGTGAAGCCCGGCACGTCGACTCTGCTCACCGAAACAAGGACGCGCGGAAAATATAGCTCGCTCACTGACCGTTTCGTCTTCCAGTGGAAACGTCGGGTGTGCTTGGCCCCGAGACTGTTAATTTTTTTCAGGACATTGGACGGAGGATTTCAACGTCTAGGCACAACCCCCGTGAGTCAGCCTGGTTGTTCCAACACATCTCCCTGGCTATCGTTCGTGGCAACGCTATGTCAGTAACGGCGGCGTCACTTCCGTTCTAATCGTCATCTGTTGACTCTCTCTTTCTTTCTCTCCCCCTCTCTATCTACCTATGTCTGTATCTGTCTCTTAGCTTCTCTTTCTCTCACATTATTGTTTTATAAATAATTGGACTTGTTTTGGTTTGTCTTTACAATGGCAGCCATGATTGTTTATTTATTGTTGGTTTGAAATTGTATTTCTTGTCCTTGAATAATTTTTTTAAAGCGAATGTCGTGCGGGGAAGATTTGGATTACGGTTAGGGTTAGGGTTTAGGGTTCGGGATATCAGATTACAGGATTTTTCTTATGTATCTACCTCTTATCTTGTATCTTAGCATGTTTTATCCGTGGTTACGAAGTGCTGTTCTATTTTAACTTACCTATAGTGATAGGGTTCCAGGGGAGAGCTTATAGTATTTCTTGTAATTTCTGTTCATTGGTTCATTTTTGTGTGGTGTTAGCTGAGGCCGGTGTAATTTATTGGGGGAAGATTATGAAGTGATGTTTCTTGCAGTTTCTGTTCCTTGGTTAGCTACAAAGGGTAACCAGTCGCAATAAATTTACAACAGTGGGAAAACAAAACCACACGAAGAACACCACAACAGAGAGTTTCCTTGGAAAATGCCTCTGTAGTGTTGTCCTCCAGCTGTCAGTTCTAATCTCCGTGTTCTCATTGCTTTCTTGATGAGATTAATAATCCTGTCAGGTATCTTGTACATTTTTTAGCATTCAATTATCCCTACTTGAGGGATTCTGTTGTACGCTTTCTTGTAGTCAATCCATGCCATAGATATGTTCTTTTTCTTGCTTTTAACTTCTTTCAGGATTTTTTTTATCTATGTATAACAGGTCCCTTTCTGGCATCCTTTTTGTTCATCGGAAAGTAGCCCACGGTTGTTCAGGGAATGGTAAATTTGCTCTCTCAATTGTGCCGTTAAGATTTTCCACATTGTCGGTAAATAGGTTATTGGTCTGTAATTGCTTGGGGTCGTTCCCTTCCTCGCGTCTTTTTGTATGAACGTTGTCCTTCCTTTAGTCATCCACTCTTGTACTTCTATTTTATGGATACATCCTCTCAGTTTCTGTGCTAGCCTTTCATGTAAGGTCGTGAATTTTGAACCAGTACGCATGTATCCCATCGTGGCCTGGTGCTTTCCAGTTTGCCATTTTCTTTAGTGTTGTCTTAATAGTTTCTTCATTAATTTCTGTTTTTGTTTCTTCTTCACTTTCTAGAAGTCTATCTTTCATGTATTGCAGCCATTTAGCATTTTTGTTGTGGTCTTCAGCCTTTTCCCATATCTTGCTCCAGAAATATTTTGTTTCTGTCGGGTCCGGTTGTTCTGTTGTTGTTCTTTCACCGTTTACGTTTTTGTAAAACTGGTTTTCATTATTTTCAAAGGTCCTGTTCTGTTTGTACTGTTCCGATTTGTATCTGTATCGTCGCAATCTTCCTTCTTTTGCTGCTATCTTTTGTTTTTGTTCTTCATGTTTCTTATTTAGTCTTTCCTTGCGAATCGAATTTCTACTCTTCCATCGTTCACTGTTCTCCTTCATCCTGTTTACGGTTTTAGCTTCCTTTTGAAGTTTGGTGATCTGGGTTTTCAGTCTGATCTCCCATCCAGATTTGGTCTGTCCATTCTTTTGGCCAGTATTTTTTTCTCTGTTTCATACTTATTGATTTTGCCTCCGCATATATCAAGTTGTTTAGGTCTGTGATAGTGTATGTTGGGATGTACGTGAGTACGTTGTTACTTTCTCTGTTTCAAATTTTAACTTCTTCCAATCTTCGTCATTTCGTCTCTTAAGGATGGGAGTTTTGTTTTGTTCTCGGACATTAATCGTTTGATGTTTTCCACTCTTGCTTCTTCCTCAGATTGTTCTATGGTTTCGTCGTCTTCGCCCTCTTCAGTTTCTGTTTATGTTTTTCCCGTCTTCTTCTTAGGAGTTTTCGTCAAGTCTTGATCTGTCACGCCATTTATCTTTTGTTTGATTTCCGTTAATTACATCTCCGAGAACCACCATCTCTTGAGTATCTGTCTTGCTTGATCTGCGATCCTTTGTGCCGTTGTATGGTAGTCAATAGAAATGTCCCATAGATCTTTCATTCGTTTCCGATATCCTCTTTCTGTGGGGTAGCGGCTTTTGTAGTAGCATTCCATTACCAGTCTGTTCTCTTTTGTGGTCCATTTCTTTCTATGGCTTTTTGGTCTGTTATTTTCATTCTTGAATTCTTGTGTTTGGTCAGTGTCCTTATCATATTTGGAATTTGATAGGTTACTAACCTGTTTTTTGCCCGTGGTCTTGTTCCTGAAATTAAAGAAGCCAACATTCGCAGGATGTGCATCGGGTCCTCCATGTTGGCTATCGAGGGAGCACCCTCCCATTATGATACTCAGATCTTTCTTCTGAGTCCCACGGCGATTATTTGTATTTATAGACATTTATCATGGTTTGGTGTTTGTGGCAACACCAGGCCCAGGGTTAGTTTACCTGTGATCCTGTCACAGGGATAGTGTTTCTCTCATTTTCATGAAGTTCAAGGTACACTATCACACATACATATACAAAAAAAAAATTAATTAAAAAAAAATGATGTTAATATTTATATATATATGTTACCTAAGTACATAGTGTAAGTTTTCTAGGATACTCATAAATAATAATAAACAAGACGATAGATTCCCCTCCCATGTTTGTCTGATGAATTGATGCTACGTTATTAAATGTTCGGTCGAGATTAAAAAATAACGGAAACTTTTTTCTGTCACGTGACTAGTTACTTTCTTTTTTTTTAGAATTCAAATTCGTTCAACCTAAACAAAAAGCAAAAATATTATCTTCCGACTCCCGAAATGAAATGACAGAAGCTTCTTATTAGTTAACATTAAAATTCACAATAAATATAACATTTGTATATCTATCAAAAAGACATCTTACATAGATACGCTCGAGAGTTTAAATGTTCATCGACTCCTTAAAAATAACAGTAACTTTTGTTCTCTAACGTGACCAGCTACTTTTTGTGTTGATGTTGGTGGTACGGTTGTTGTTCTTCTTGTTGCTGTTGTTGGAGTTCTCACGCAGATCATCGTCAGTGATTACCCATCGACAACAACCAGTGGTATTTCCTGGAGTCTGAGTGACAACAAGCCTCCCCAGATTTCCAGTATTCTTCACCTCTTTTCGATAACCACCGCAAATAACCTTGCGGTATCAGCCTCTTACCATTGATTTCTCGCTGGTAAAAACAATTGGTCTTCTCTGGGATTTGGGTAGGAATAAGCCTCCCCAAGGCCCCAGCATTCTCCGCACTTTTCCAGTGGAGGTCTGGTGTGTGCTGTCCCTCATCGGTCTTATCATCCTCCTCGACCCTCTACAAATTTTGTCTGGTATCAGCTTAGGCTGGCACCATTTTAAAAAAATTTTTTAATTTAAATTTTTTTAAATTATTTTAATTTTATTTTATTTTTATTTTTGGGGGGTGGGTGGGGAGAGAAGGGGGAGCTTATGGTGTTTCTTTTAATTTCTGTTCCTTGGTTCATTTTAGTGTGGTGATAGCTGAGGCCGGTGTAATTTATTTGGGTGGGATTATGATGTGATGTTTCTTGCAGTTTCTGTTCCTTGGTTCGTGTTGTGGTGTTCTTCGCGTGGTTTTGTTTTCTCCCTTTTGTAAATTCCTTGTGACTGGTTACCCTTTGTAGCTTATGCGGGTTGGTTTCCGCATTCGAGAATTTTCCTTAAGATTGCAGCTGTTTTGATCATTGTCATCCTTTGTATGGTTTCGATGGTCCCTTTGATTCCAATTTCTCCCAGTCTTGTATCCAGGTTTTTTGGGATTATTCCTAGTGCTCCTACGATTATTGGTATTATAATAACTTTCTTCATGCTCCATATTCCTTTCAGTTCTCTGGTTAGTTCTGTGTATTTGCTTCGTTTGTCCGTGTCTTTGATCTTCACTCTGTAGTGTGCTGGAATGGCGAAGTCTACGATTTTACACGATTTTTCCTTCTTGTCGATTATAATAACACCAGGTCTCCTTGCTTGTATGAGTTTATCTGTTTGTATATCCATATCCCAGAGGGTTTTGGAGTTTTTCGTTATCCAGTACTGTTTCTTGTTTATATTTGTACAATTTGTCTGCGCATTTGAAATTCAATTGTTTGCACAGTTCCTAGTGTATTGCTTTCCCCACACAGTCATGTCTGTTCTTGTATTCTTTTTGAGCAAGTTTGCTACATTCACTTATTATATGATTTACTGTTTCGTCTCTCAGCCCACACAGTCTGCATTTACTGTTTTCTCGTGTTTTATCTATTCTAGCTTGAATGTAGTTTGTCCTATTATTATTATTATTATTATTATTATTATTATTATTATTATTATTATTATTATTATTATTATTATTATTATTATTATTATTATTTGTCTACCGTGTTCCGTTGAATAAGTATAATATATCAATTTCAGTGTATCTGTTTACGAATATGAAATCAAATATAGATTTTTTATTTAGAATTTCACTGAACCCAAATCGGTAAATAAATGAACAAACTGAAGCGCAAATTACATTGTAATTGGTTTGCCTCACCCTTTTCTTCACCTATGTACCCCTTTCTCTCACTCTCTCTCACACTCTCTCTCTCTCTCTCTCTTCGTCTCTCGCATGCTCTCTCGCTCTCTCGCTCTCTCACACACACAGACGTCATGATTGCATGTGTTCTTCAGAATTGCCTGCTTTAATCTTCTGATGTTGCTAGTCTCAGTCTTTTCTCTAAGTACTATTATTGCACGTGTTTTTCGGAATTGTATGATCTATTCCTTGCTGCCTTTGTTCAAGCGTATTTGACTCGTTTGTCTAGTGGTCTTCACAAATTCGCTGTTCAGATATATTGCTATAGTACAGCTGCCTATTCCAGTATCTTCTTTCCAAGAACTGCAGGCTTGTAGAATACTATTCTTGCTGACTGTTTTTCTCCTAACTATAGCCTTGGTCTTTCAAGACAAAGTTCTATAAGCATTCGCTGTCTTTGTGATAATCATCTTTCGTTCTTGTTAGTTTCTTTACATCGAGTGGCTCGATGCCTTGTCTGGAGCGACTGCTATAAAAAGGGTAACTTAATTAATTGCAGACACACGAAGATTTATCCCCACAAATGCAAAACAAGAAAAAATTACGCAATTGTGGATTCGCTCCGATTTTGAGAATCTATATACTTTTGTGTCGTTTTGAACTGTTGCTTGAATCAACCGGATGGCGAACAAAAATGTGTAATACTTGGATAAACTTCTGTTCGTGATATTTCCTTTTGTATATTTTATATACATTCAAAACCCAACTGCTTGGTCAGCAGTCTAAACTTCTTACCCTTACGCTATAACCCTCGCTACGAAGAAAGACATTATAATAATTGTATGTTTACATTTTCATTATCAACTGCTGATTGGATCGTCCGAGATTATCAGTCCTGCACTGATGAGAGCGAAAGCTCAAAACGCAAGCATATGTAGGTAAAAATAATTTAATATTATTTATTTAAAATTAAAATTAAAATTATAAGCCCCTTTAATAAGATGTAAGTTGAGCCCTGTTCGGGGAAGTTAAAAATAGACTGACACGAAGCTATAAGGCATATTCCGACAACGTTCGTTGAATACTCTAGTCAGTCTTTCTATATTTGCCTCCCTTCGCATAAATAGAACTTAAATTCCCTTCTTGGATGTGGTAATGTCCCGTGGCCTAATGGTTACAACTCTTGCTTAAGGAGTCTAGGTTGACTCTGTCGCAGGGGTTCGAACCGTGCGATCGTCCGAGATTATAATCCCTGCACTGATGAGCGCGAAAGCTCAAAACACTAGGTAAAAATAATTTAATATTATTATTTAAAATTAATATATATATATATATATATATATATATATATATATATATATATATATATATATATGAACCACTTGCCCCTAACCCTCTCTAGTTTATGCTACCTTACAACTCCCCTCACACTCATATGAATTATAACATCCGCCCTCCTCCTCCTTCTGTAACATAGTTTTAACAATTCAAAATCAGACGATACGAAATCAATGCTAAAAATAGTCATTTTATTAACTCATTTAATTGAAGACATATAAACAGTTTATTTGAATATTATTTTTAATTTCAGTTTTGAATTTAAAAAACTTTTATCCTTCTCCCTTTTTTAATATCGAACAACTAAAGAAGAGACAGAGTATTAGTTTTAATGACTTCAGATCGAACCATCGTCATGTCAGTGTCGCGTTTGTACATGTCTGTACAAATAAAAAAAATAGTAATATATATATATATATATATATAATACTATATATACTAATATATATAAGTATTTGTAGTATATTTCAATATATATATAAAAAAAATATTTTTCAAATATAAATTTTATAACATGAAGCAATTATAATAGTGTAAGGCTAGAGCTATGGTAGAAAATATATTAATGTTTATTTAGATACTGTATATTACATATTTCAGCAATGTACCGCGGTTTCATCCAAAAGGGCAGATTTAGACATCTTTAGTAAATCTTCGTGCCCAGTGGAATCATCGGCAAGCTTGACACACACACACTCTCTCTCTCTCTCTCTCTCTCTCTCTCTCTCTCTCTCTCTCTATATATATATATATATATATATATATATATATATATATATATATATATATATATATATATATATATATATTTCCAGGCGTCATGGGTCAGAGGGAAGCGCCAGACTATTGACATCAATGTCGAGAAGTGGGTAGTTTATTGCTAATCGCCTGAGGCGCTCCGGCCGGAGAATGCCGACGGGACTGTGCTCTTCCTCTAGTGCGCTGGCTTTACACTCCCTCTTTCCAACCTTGCGTCGCATGGTACCGCTGTAGGATGGAAATAAAAAAATACATTTATATGATAATAATAATCGGAAAACTGCTAATTAATATAATTAAAGTTAAAAAAGTCATAGTGTAATTATTCAAATAAAGCAAATTTAAAATTTGGAATTTATTACAGATAACAAAATCTGTAATGAACTTCAAATTTTAAATTCACCCCCGTTTGTTTGAGATCAGTTTTATCTTTGGCTCCAATGACCTCACTACAAGACTAAGAGGTGTGTTTATTTCAAGTCGGGACCGATGTGACAGATAATAATGCCTTTTCACATAAATATGCTGTTGGAAATTGAATCAAGATTTTTCATTGCTTTTTCATAGAGTGATGGGTATTTATTGTTTATATATATATATATATATATATATATATATAGAGAGAGAGAGAGAGAGAGAGAGAGAGAGAGAGAGACAAAATTGAGGTCTTGCTAAGAATGACTGGAATTCAGTTCTCAGCCTGTCGTCGCAATGTGATCGATAAGGCTTTCTTTTTCATTCTTGCTTAAATTGCTATCTTCGATGTTTGCTGCTAATGTATCTATCATGCACATATTTCCATGCATAGGAGCTTTCTCCTTTGGGAAATAAAAATCAGAAAATTCTGTAAGTAACTGGAAGTGCCGTTGAACAATGGATTCGTAAAAATTGAAACAACACCCCAGTTCTTCTGCGGGACATTTAAAAAAAACTTTGTACGGAAGACGAGTGGTCCGCGACGACTGACTTAAATGACATTAAATCCAGAAGAAAAACACATCCAGTAGGTTCTTCATGCTCCACTCAGTATGGGGACGTATTATAGATTAAAAAGGGGAAGTATGACTAACAATGAACTAAAAGAAAATAAAGCGGTCGACCATAGTCAAGGGCGACCCGAAGGCTCCCTTTAAATTAGCTGCTACACTGAAGTATAGGGGCTGCAACTCCTTTCCCAGGATGACTCCGCTTATCTTTGATCCTCCACCTTATCATGCTGAGTGTTTCGCAATGGGGCATCAAGTATCATTTTTTGAGTCTTTGCCATGACTCGACCGGGCTGGTAGATCAGAGTTCAATCCTCGGTCAGATCATGAGTAAAATAATTGTATTTGGTGCCCCATTTCTAAACACTCAAGTTTACCATATTAAAAAAGGGGCCGATTCCACCCGGATAAGAATGACGTTCTTACAACACTCTATATACAGCTATAATCATGTTGACACACCAGTTCCCGTAAGATCAATGAAGTTAAGCGACGTTAAGCCTGATCAGTAGTTAGATGGGTAACCATTTAGAAATACTAGTAGTTGTATATATTAGCCTGTATATAAAACCCAGTTCTATTAGCCTTGCAAGCCGATGGGCGGCAATCAATCAGCAATTACAACGAACAGCCCTGATTTGCGCCGACCTCATCTGACCCGTTTTGACAGATTTTAATTATCTCCCTCCCACGGCGCGAAAATTAGACACAAAGTCGGGAGAGTGGGATTAAAAAAGCTAGCGCCCTAGAGGAAGAGCACTGTAGTCGACCAAAAAGTGCCCGAACAGCCGTCGGTGGTGCCCGGTGGGGGCGCCCCAGATGATTAGCGATAAACTAACTCCTTTTAAAAGAGCAAAAAGGCAAAGCCTGGGAGGGTGGACTCCCTAGAACTGCACAGGACCATACCTCATCCCGACAGAGACCAAGACCACACCAGCACAGTGTGTCCAAGACTGTGTCGGTCTGATTTTGGTTGAAACCGGAAGGCGGCTGGAATGGTTAGGTAGATATATAAGAACTATATTATACTTTGATAACTCTGCACAAAACAATGCGGTAGCATCAGCATCAGTTGGTACCACAGACAGTAGCTAGGGAGGAAGATAGAAAGAGACTAGCAGCATCCAGACCTCGACTGTCCAAGACTCTGTCGTTTTGACGGATCAATTTCAGATTTCAGATAACTTTTCCTACAAAACTGAAACTTTCTGTGTCTTACAGCCTAAAATGCAGTTAGCGACATACAGACTGACATACGTCTCTCATATTTATATTGATGTATTACTAGGGCTTAAAAAACCGATAATTCTTAGAACAGATTTTAAGTGTTAGTCATTCTGAAAACCGGTTCAAAACCGGTTTGGGCGAAGTTAGAGCAGACCCCACCTTTCGCAACTTTTTTTTTTCATTTTGAATTGATATCGACTAAACGACAAATGTTCAGATTATCACGAAAGAATTTGGAAAAATGTATTATTTTTTTAAGTTTTCGGCGCGGGAAAAAGGAGACATTGCGTTATTCACGCTTTTATAGTAAATCGATCCCATAATCGAACCGGTTCAAAACCTTTGGTGTATTTAATTTTTTAACCGTTTAAAATGTGATCCAGATTGCAACTATTCACATTCTCGCACATTTCATGTTGAAAAATCACGCATAAATTAAATTTACTTAAAGCAAAACATTAGTAATTACAAAGGTAATTCGTTATTGTTAAAATAATTAGATTCGGGAATTATTTTTATGTATGCGCCGTTTTACGTAGTACAATCGATTCTTGACACTGTTGTAGGCTATGTCATTTTACTTTTTGAAGTGTAATGAATTCACATAAAATGTTTACATATAAAACACCAATCACCGTAACAGAAACATGCTTTTCTGACAACAATGCCATCAAGATAGAAAATTGCTGCAATTTGTTTAAGTGAAACAGACAGCACTCAGCTGCCTAAAGGCTGACTGATTGCAGTTACAACAATATCTCTTCAAGAGATAACAACAGAGAAATGGTTCACGAAAAATCAAATTCATTATATAAACGGCAAACGGCTCTATGTATGTATGTATGTTGTATGCATGTATGTATGTATCTATGTATGTATGCATGCATGCATGTATGTATGTATTTATGTATTTATGCATGTTTGTATGTATGTATGTATGTATGCATGCATTTATGCATGTATGTATGTATGCATTTATGTATGCATGTTTGTATGTATGTATGTATGCATGCATGCATGCATGTATGTATGTATGTATTTATGTATGTATGCATGTGTGTATGTATTTATGTCTGTATGTATGCATGTATGTATGTATGTATGCATGCATGCATGTATGCATGCATGCATGTATGCAAGTATGTATGCATTTATGTATGTGTGTATGCATGTATGCATGTATGTATGTATTCATGTATGTATGTATGTATGCATGTTTGTACGTATGTATGTATATATGTATGTATGTATGCATGCATGCATGCATGTATATATGTATGTATGTTTTATGTATGTATGCATGTATGTATGTATGCATGTATGTATGTATGTATGTACGTATGTATGTATGTACGTATATATGTATGTATGTACGTATGTATGTATGTATGCATGTATGTATGTATGCATGTATGTATGTATGTATGCATGTATGTATGTATGCATGTATGCATGCATGCATGCATGCATGTATGTATGTATGTATGTATGTATGTATGTATGTATGTATGTATGTATGTATGCATCTCCGGCTAAAACTTGAAAAATACGCAACAGATATCCATAAAGTTTATATATTCTAAATCACCCATTTTCGGACGCATAATATCGAAAAAAATTCAAGCCTCTATGGTATTTAAATGTTTACACTGTTGTAGGCTGTAACATTTTACTTATTGAAGAGTAATATATGACCATACAATGTTTACATATAAAACGCCAATCACCGTAACAGAAAAATGCTTTTGTGACAATAGTTGAACAGAGACAGGCAATTTACATGATGCAATCTGTTTCAATGAAACAGACAGCACTTAGCTGACTAAAGACTTACTAATTGCAGTTACAACGATATCTCCTCAAGAGAAAACAATAGACATTTTTTTTCAAAGTTTCCATCATTCAAGCTTATAGTAAAACGATCCCCTAGCGGAACCGGTCATAACCTTTAGAATTTAGGGGTTTAAACATGTGTTTTATTGGTGCACCATTTGTAACACTGAGTGTGTAAGGGTGTAACATTTTAAAATGTGATTTAGATTGTAAATATTCGCATCCTCGCAGATTCCATGTTAAAAACAGCGCACAAATAAAATGAAATCGAAGACGCAACAGAAGAAAAAAACATTAATTTGTTATTGTTAAAATAGTAAACTTTACTTTCGGCAGTCTCATAGCTCTCGCTTCTCTTATTTTGTCCTTTAGTCCTCACATTCTATGAGCAATGTTTCTGATAAAGGGGGGAAGAATTGCTGTTTTCTGGCTCGGAATCTATCCATCTAACACTCATAGTTGGCTAGTTTTTTACCTTGAAGTAGTTTTTTATTATTATTTTTAGCTCCTTACATCAAGTGGTTTCATGCCTTGTCTAGAGCGACTGCCATACAAAAATAAATTTAAAAATGATTTTCATTTGTACGTCGTTTTCAATATAACACAATTGAGTGTATATTTTAATTTTTACACTATTGTAAGCTTCGATATTTGAATGTTTATATATAAAACACCAATCAGACTAAACAAAAAAAAAGATTTTTTAATAACAGTGCAACAAAGATAGGAAGTAGATATGTTGCGATCTGTTTCAATGAAACAAACAGCACTCAGCTAACCCTAACTCTAACCCTAATCCCAACTCAGCTAATTAAAGATTGACTGACTGCAGTTATAAGGATATTTGTTCAAAGGAAAACCATGGAGCAATTTTTTACGGCAAGTGAAAACTACACAAATTAAAATCGGTTTTGGCTAATCGGTTTCGATTTTAGTGACCATCATATGAAAACCCGGTTTTATATGATCGGTTTCGACTCTTATGTATTCATTATTCGAGTAGGAGCTCCAACAAGATTCTACAGGTTTTTAAAAAATTATTTCCATTTAGTACCCCTGGTAGGGAAAAGCATTTGACCACATTAAAGTCAATAATGGAACAATATCTTTCTCGTTACATTCCCCATCATACACACACACACGCACACACACGCACACACACGCACACACACGCACACACACGCACACACACGCACACACACGCACACACACACACTATTTCTCTCTGTCTCTCTCTGTTTCTCAACCTTTCTTCATCTCTCTCTCTCTCTCTCTATCTCTCTTTTATTTATGTCAACCCTTACTATGCTTTAATTACATAGAAAGAAAAAGAATTTAAAAAAAGGAAAGAAAAATGAATAGCTATACTCGTATAAAACTCGGTATATATATATATATATATATATATATATGTATACATATATACACATATATATATATATATAATATACTTTTATACTATATATATCGATGTATATATATATAATATATAATTTTATACTATATGTATATATATAATATATAATTTTATACTATATATAATATATAATTTTATACTATATATATGTATATATATAATATATAATTTCATACTATATATATATATATATATATATATATATATATACACTTTTATACGAGTATGGCTGTACATTTTCCTTCGTTTTGTCTTTATTTTTGCTTCAACGAAAATACATAACTCACTGATAGTTCTTTCCATACATAAGTCTAAAGAACTCCGCATCATATGTTAAATATAAGGCCCATTTCCCCCATCCCACGCTAAGACTTTTCCAATTATTATCAAATTAATTCCTTCATACAATATGACCCCCCCCCCCCCAATCCCTGGATATATTATATTATACTTATCACATCCACATCCCTCTTACCAACGCAAATACACACAACACTCGCAGCCTCGTAATCCATACTTATCACAAATTACAAATTATTAGATCTGTTCCGATGGATACTACACCCCATAGACCGGTATTGTCTTGGCCTTCGGGTCTTGATTTACGCCGGTCTATTGGTCTGTCCTGTGCAGTTCTAGGAGGTCCACACTCCCAGGCTTTGCCTTCTCACCCTTTGAGAAGGGGTCAGTTTATTGCTAATCGCCTGAGGCGCCCCTACCGGGGAATGGCCAGAGTGATCAAATTCTCGGGCACTGGTTTTTCAAATCCCACTTTCCCGACCTTGTGTCACATCTTACCTTGTGGGAGGAAGATAAATTATATTAGATACTCATCATATTCAAAAAGTGTTTTAAAGATTTAAATATATTAAATCATACTAGTTAAATAGCTAGAAATATATTCATCGAATACCCTTAAATAAAAGGAAAAAAAATATGACAAAGATCTAAACATTACCGATTCACACAGAATCTCCGGTAAGCTGATAAACGTTATCATATATAAGCTAACACAGTTAATTAAACACAAATATCCCACACGAACCAATACATACACCACGCATGATTATAGTAAGCTTATATTGACCCATCCACTTATTTTAATATCCTGTAAGAAACTAAACTATAACTATAACAATAGTTAACACTCAAATATAAGTACTATCCCAAAATTTTAAAAAGTAATATAGATTTAACACTTAACCTTCTTTTTATAAATATAGTTCACCCTAAACAAGCTGCAACTGTAGACGTAAGAGGCTACTGAGAATAAGTGTAACAGTTTTGTGGGGTCATCCTAAATTGGGAGCTGTGCAGCGAGATGCCTGTTCACATTGGTTTTAAATTTCTGCATGTCGGTACAGTCAGGGAAACAGGGAACAGAGACGGAGTTCCAAAGGCCGGCAGCACGAGGAAAGAAGCTATTGGAGTAGAAGGCTCTCCGGCATCTGGGAACCTCAACAGTGAATGGATGGGCTTCAGCTGATTGTTGTGTTTGTCGAGTGTATTTACGTCGAGGGGACCACCAGAGCAGCAAGTTCATCGGAGCACAATCTATTGAAATACTTGTAAAACACGCAGAAGGATGCAACATTGCGGCGATGGGACAGGGGCTGGAGCTTGGTGGATAGTGAGATACCTAATTTAATAAATTAGGGACTCTTTTTGGGACATTGTCTAAAAGGGAAATACTAGTGGATGGTTCATCAGTCCAAATGTGGCAACAGTACCCCATGCATGGGTGGATGGTGGCTTTGTAGAGATATAGGATAATGTCAGGTGTGAGAAGTTTACTAGCTCGGTCGGGGGAGACTACTTTCTTTGCAGCAGCCTTGGCAATGTCTTCAATGTATTTGTTTCAATTCATGTTACCTGTGAATGTTACGTCGAGGAGTTTGAACGTTGAACTCTCAGGTAGGGCGTTATTTGCCATGGCAATCGGTGGTTGAAGAGGTTGCTTGTAGTTGTTGAAGCAGAGGAGCTTTGTCTTAGCAGCATTAAATGTCACCATCTATTTATGACCCCATTCAACTAAAAACTGGAGGTCACGTTCTAAGAATTCAACCATTGCCTCGGATATGTCCGTGTCAGTTTTGCCCACATGGCGAGAGTAGAGCGTGGTGTTGTCAGCAAATATACCCATCCCAGACACAATGTCATCAGAGAGGTCGTTTATGATAATAAGGCTCGATCTCTGGGGTACACCAGCATTTATATCATGTTGTTTGGATGTATGGCCATCGAAGACAACCTGGATCTTTCGTTTGGTTAGGAAGGATCTAATTATACTAAATATTCGTCCAGTAATACTATATGAATTAATTTTTATGAGAAGACCTTTATGCCAGACCTTGTCAAAGGCTTTAGATATATCAAGCGCTACCGCCCTAACTTCTCCTGCCTTGACGAAAGAAGTTCATCATCAACTAGGTGCCAGACTATCGCTGGATAGATTCAGGATTAAAACATTTAAACGAAGATCGGGAGTAGACTGATGGGGCGATAATTCTGAAGGTCACTTCTATCTCTAGAATTCTTGAAGACTGGTACCATAGAGCCACTTTTCCAGCTATTAGGAAAGCAAGATTCGGCGAGGCATTTGTTGTAGAGTTTGGAGAGGACAGAGGACAGTTTAGCAGAGCATTTCTTTATTACTATTACAGGTATGAGATGGCGTGATAGCCAGGTTATCAAGTGTGGCTTCAACAACCCCACTAAAATCTAAACCACTCACAACAAATAAAGTACAACACATACTATCCCCCCTTAATATGAATGCATCATTGAAGCAGAGAAACATACAACATCCATTATCATCAATTAATTTATTCTAAATAATACTTAGTTACGATTAAGACCCATATAAACATAGTCAACCCCTATTGACTCGGTACTTTCTCCTAAAGGGACGCTTGAGTGAACTCACCGGAAGACGTTACGGTAGTCTTTGAACTCCATTCTTCTTTTTGTTTTTATTTCGCGAGTCGCTCATGATTTAAATGGGCTCTAACGGCCGTTTAAACAAAAATAAAACGGTCAGCTTATCTCAATGTAACCATGGTACGTCTCTGAAGTATGTAACCTATAGTTTTTAAATCAATAATGTGTGTATATATATATATATATATATATATATATATATATATATATATATATATATATATATATATATGAAAATCTGGGCAGCATCTTATCTTTCAGACAAGTATTGTTGAATATAAGAGACAACTCGTGTCTAGATATCCTTTGGTAGATCCTTTCAATAGTCAGAATTAGGATCTTAGTTTCGGATGGGAATTGGCTGATAAATTTGCCATAATTTGCATCTGTCTTACAAGTACTTTCGGACCCATCTGGGTCCATCTTCAGAGGGAATGAGGCTAATCAGTCTAGACCATGTGTAGTATTTATAGAAGGTGTTTGGCGGGAATTACGTACGAAACTATATTTGGAGCTATAAACATTTTAGAATATTATTACTGATATTAAAGCTAATTCTATTAATTAGTTTTTTTTTGTTTTTATATATAGGGTTTCTAATATATGGAGTTTTTGCTTGTTAGTACTATTATATATATATATATATATATATATATATATATATATATATATATATATATATATAACATATATATATATAACACATATATATATATAACATATATATATATATATATATATATATATATATATATATATATATATATATATATATATATATATAAAATATGTTTAAGCCGGGCTGTAGTGTGTTATGCACCGTTGAAGCTTTTTTGTGAATGTTTGGTAGATTTTGCAAATTTTGTATACCATAAATGCGCATATTTACAAGGATAGAGCGAAACAAATGTTTGTGAATAAAACATTGTTGAACAAACAGCGATTATAGCATGTTAAATTAAGAGATCTAGTATTATGCATAATTAAGCTATTATATACACTTCAGTGCCAATTTAAATACATCTCTCTTTCTTTCTCTCTGTCTCTCTGTCTATATATATAATATATCATATATATAATATATATATATAATATGAGAATATATTTATGGACAAATACAGCCAGGAATAAAAAATGAACGTTTCTGTGTAGCTTACTTGACATAAATATATTTTCATACTTCAACTTAGCTCTAGTCACATATTGAGCACTGTAAAGTAAATATCTATTATATATATATATATATATAATATATTATATTACTTTATAATAAATAAAAAAATTAATTATATATATATATATATATATATATATAATTATTTAATAATAAATATGTTTAATTATTATCTACATACGTATAGATTTCATCCTTACATAATCATCAATGTACAAATACCCATTTAAATTCGTCCCTAACGCTAACCTTAACCCCGGAACAATAGTCGCATTTTACTCCAATTCTGAGCGCCCCAATCAATGAATGGCTATGGACGATATGAGAAATAAACCCTATACATATATTCGTAGGAGAGCGAACAACTATAGTCAGCTGTCATAACAGGTTTCAACAGAAAAGAACTTGCATTATAGCTTAGATTTGACAACTTCTATGATTACTCATTGTAGAGCCCAGCTAAGAAGAGGCTACAAATAATTATTTAATAATAGATATTTTTAATTATTATCTACATGCGGAATAGATGAATTGCCGTATCATGGCTTTTCAGTGTGGTTAGACGTGCGAGTGCGTCAATCGGATATTCTAAACCTAATGTTTTGTCAGAATTCTGGACATCTTACTCTTACGCAATCATCATCGCAACGAAATGGATAATTATAATGCGTATATGTCTAGATATGCATTATCAACTGCCGACAGATATTTCGTATAAGTATTTTCAGTATTTACTTCAACAACCCTCAATACGTGAGTAGGGAGGAGTAGTAGTACGTTGTTTACTTGTCATAAGTATATGTTTATACTATATATATATCCATGATACGTTGCGGTTATCTTATAACTCTATTCTTCCATTTGTTTTTATTTCGTGAGTCGGCGCTGATTTAAATTGGGCTCTAACAACCTTTTTTAACAAAAATAAAAGGTTAGGCTATCTCAATGAAATCATGGTACGTCTTTAAACGTATAGTTTTTAAATGAATAATTTGTATTGAAGCTCTTACATTTTTTGCGATTGAGCACTTTATTGATTTCTTTTCAACATACACAGAAGCACTATGCACGATCCGAACGCCGTTTCGTAGATCACTCTATACTGCTTGGTATCTAGCCGCCGATTCGCTATTTACATTTAAAATTCCTCTATATTTACTAACTAATTGGCTATGGCCGATGGATAAGATCCTCGACTATGAATCAGTGGCGAGTTGTGATCGGGGTTCGCGCCCACCGACCGTTGAGAATTAGTTCCTACACTGAAGATTGCGTTAGCATGAAACATCGATGTCTGTAGGTATTTAAATAATTAATATTTATTTATAAATATTATTGTTTATATATATATATATATATATATATATATATATATATACAGAGAGAGAGAGATAGATAGATAGAAGGGGGGTGTAGCATCAGTGCAGTTCCAACGAGAGAAAAAAAGTATATTTAAAGAATTGTGGTTACCAACGCTAGTAGAAAAAACTTTTTCAATAATTATTTATTATCTTATCATTTTAACATTTTAAGTTTTTAAAAAATATAATTTCATAACACGAGCATTTATCGTTTATCCATTATGCTCTCTTCAGATGTATATTCCATTTGATAAAAGTGTTTCATTTGAGAAAACATGTCATTTTTCTTTCATTTGGTCCAGGTTAACTATGTATTCACATGGTTTAATAGCCAGAGAATTTCAACCGGGTTTATATAATAGTACTTAATAGTTGATAAAGTAGGGCTATCTATATTGATATTTTTATTTATACAGACATGTACAAAAACGACACTGACATGGCGATGTTTCGATATGTAGTCGTTCTAAAACTTCGATCCCCCCAAGCAAAGAAGTCTTTTTTTAGCTGTTCATATTGAAGAAAGAAATGAAATATATGAACAGCTACAGAAAAGACAGATTTCTTTGCATCGTCATGTCAATGTCGCTTTTGTGCATGTCTGTATAAATACAAATATAATAATATTATCAATATATATATATATATATATATATATATATATATATATATATATATATATATATATATATATATATATATATATAGTGTGTGTGTGTTTGAGTGAAATAAATTCCAGAAGGAAATCCGAGTATGAGAGCTCAATGTAATAAACAGAGCCAGAATAAAATAGAGTAAAGTAACACGGAATCACATAATCACCGGTGCAATAATTTATTTCGACCTCCGGCCTTATTCAAAATACGAAATATCGAACAATTAATCCGATACATAACTTTATTCCCAAAAATGACAACAAAAAAGCACACTAGTTTCACAGGCTCAAACGGTAAACTATACAGCCACCCCTTTCGTATTTTTCAGGTATAATAATAACATTACAAAAGAACAGATAATTAAATAAATAAAACTTGCTAACAGATAAATAAATAATAAATAAAACCTCCTAGGGCATAAAATGAGGCCTCCCTTGAGCCCTAGTTAATCACTATCCCACACCGGATTTTTTCGGGGACTCCCTCAGAGATGCACCGTTTTTTTCTCTGTCATTGTTGACGCCATTCCCTGTCAGGCGTGTCTACAATCATTTCAGCTTGCCGATGATTCCACTGGGCACGGAGATTTACTAAAGATGTCTAAATCTGCCCTTTTGGATGAAACCGCGGTACATTGCTGAAATATGTAATATACAGTATCTAAATAAATTATATTAGCTCTCTTATATGATCGAGCACTTTATTTGATTTCTTTTCATATACAACCTGAAACTCTCTCTCTCTCTCTCTCTCTCTCTCTCTCTCTCTCTCTCTTAATATATATATATATATATATATATATATATATATATATATATATATATATATATATATATATATTAATGTTGATATTATGTCAGTGTAATACGCGCCATCTATTCGTGTTTTATATCTATCGGATGCTTTACGCGCTATTCATTCTAGTTATATTTCTGCCAGATCTTTTCTAGCAAATGCTGTTATTGTTTAAGTACAATACGTGCTAATCATTCCAGTTTTATTTCTGTCGGATACTTTTCTAGAAGGTAATACGCGCCATTCATTTTAGTTATATTTCTGTGGTATTTTATGCTGATATTATGTAAGTGTAATACGCGTCATTAGTTATATTTCTGACGGATGCTGTTCAAGAGAATGTAGATATTATCTTATTGTAAAACGCGCAATTAATCCAAATTATATTTCTTTTAAATGCTTTTCTAGAAAATATTGATATAATGTCAGTGTAATACGCGCCTATCCTCCTAGTAATATTTTTTTTTACAGATAATGTTTGTATTATGTTATTGTACGACGCGCTATTTATCCTAGTTATATTTCTGTCGGATATTTTTCTAAAGAATGTTGATATTATCGTAGTGTAATACGCGCTATTCATTCTAGTTATATTTCTGTCGGATGCTTTTCGAGATAATGTTGGTATTATGTTATTGTACGACGCGCCATTAATCCTAGTTATATTTCTGTCGGATATTTTTCTAGAGAATAGTTGATATTATCGTAGTGTAATACGCGCCATTCATTCTAGTTATATTTCTGTCGGATGCTTTTCAAGATAATGTTGGTATTATGTCATTGTACGACGCGCAAATTATCCTAGTTATATTTCTGTGGGATATTTTTCTAGAGAATGTTGCTATTATCGTAGTGTAATACGCGTTATTCATTCTAGTTATATTTCTGTCGGATGCTTTTCAAGATAATGTAGGTATTATGTTATTGTACGACGCGCCATTAATCCTAGTTATATTTCTGTCGGATATTTTTCTAGAGAATGTTGATATTATCGTAGTGTAATACGCGTTATTCATTCTAGTTATATTTCTGTCGGATGCTTTTCAAGATAATGTTGGTATTATGCTATTGTACGACGCGCCATTTATCCTAGTTATATTTCTGTGGGATATTTTTCTAGAAAATGTTTATATTATCGTAGTGTAATACGCACTATTAATTCTAGTGATATTTCTGTCGGAGGCTTTTCAAGATAATGTTGGTACTATGTTATTGTACGACGCGCCATTTATCCTAGTTATATTTATGTCGGAAATTTTTCTAGAGAATGTTGATATTATCGTAGTGTAATACGCGCCATTCATTCTAGTGATATTTCTGTCGGAGGCTTTTCAAGATAATGTTGGTATTAGTTTATTGTACGACGCGCCATTTATCCTAGTTATATTTCTGTCGGATATTTGTCTAGGGAATGTTGATATTATCGTAGTGTAATACGCGCCATTCATTCTAGTGATATTTCTGTCGGAGGCTTTTCAAGATAATGTTGGTATTAGTTTATTGTACGACGCGCCATTTATCCTAGTTATATTTCTGTCGGATATTTGTCTAGAGAATGTTGATATTATCGTAGTGTAATACGCGCCATTCATTCTAGTTATATTTCTGTCGGATGCTTTTCAAGATAATATAGGCATTATGTTATCGTACGACGCGCCATTTATTGTAGTTATATTTCTGTCGGATATTTTTCTAGAGAATGTTAATATTATCGTAGTGTAATACGCGCCATTCATTCAAGTTATATTTCTGTCGGATGCTTTTCAAGATATTGTTGGTATTATGCTATTGTACGACGCGCCATTTATTGTAGTAATGTGTCTGTCGGATATTTTTCTAGAGAATAGTTGATATTATCGTAGTGTAATACGCGCTATTCATTCTAGTTATATATAATACGCATTGGTACTATGTTATTGTACGACGCGCCATTTATCCTAGTTATATTTCTGTCGGATATTTTTCTAGAGAATGTTTATATTATCGTAATGTAATACGCGCTATTAATTCTAGGTATATTTCTGTCGGATGCTTTTCAAGATAATGTAGGTATTATGCTATTGTACGACGCGCCAATTATCCTAGTTATATTTCTGTGGGATATTTTTCTAGGGAATGTTGATATTATCGTAGTGTTATACGCTCCACTCATTCTAGTAATATTTCTGTCGGGTTCTTTTACAGATAATGTTAGTATTATGCTATTGTACGACGCGCCATTTATCCTAGTTATATTTCTGTGGGATATTTTTCTAGAAAATGTTAATATTATCGTGGTGCTATACGCGCCAATGATTCTAGTTATATTTCTCTCGGATGCTTTGACAGATAATGTTGGTATTATATTATTGTACGACGCGCAATTTATTCTAGTTATATTTCTGTCGGATATTTGTCTAGGGAATGTTGATATTATCGTAGTGTAATACGCGCCATTCATTCTAGTTATATTTCTGTCGGATGCTTTTCAAGATAATATAGGTATTATGTTATCGTACGACGCGCCATTTATTGTAGTTATATTTCTGTCGGATATTTTTCTAGAGAATGTTGATATTATCGTAGTGTAATACGCGCCATTCATTCAAGTTATATTTCTGTCGGATGCTTTTCAAGATAATGTAGGTATTATGTTATTGTACGACGCGCCATTTATTGTAGTAATGTGTCTGTCGGATATTTTTCTAGAGAATGCTTATATTATCGTAGTGTAATACGCGCCATTCATTCTAGTTATATTTCTGTCGGATGCTTTTCAAGATAATGTTGGTATTATGTCATTGTACGACGCGCCATTTATCCTAGTTATATTTCTGTGGGATATTTTTCCAGAGAATGTTGATATTATCGTAGTGTAATACGCGCTATTCATTCTAGTTATATTTCTGTCGGATGCTTTTCAAGATAATGTTGGTATTATGTCATTGTACGACGCGCCATTTATCCTAGTTATATTTCTGTGGGATATTTTTCTAGAGAATGTTGATATTATCGTAGTGTAATACGCGCTATTCATTCTAGTTATATTTCTGTCGGATGCTTTTCAAGATAATGTTGGTATTATGTTATTGTACGACGCGCCAATTATCCTAGTTATATTTCTGTGGGATATTTTTCTAGAGAATGTTGATATTATCGTAGTGTAATACGCGCTATTCATTCTAGTTATATTTCTGTCGGATGCTTTTCAAGAAAATGTCGGTATTATGTCATTGTACGACGCGCCAATTATCCTAGTTATATTTCTGTGGGATATTTTTCCAGAGAATGTTGATATTATCGTAGTGTAATACGCGCCATTCATTCTAGTAATATTTCTGTCGGATCCTTTTCAAGATAATGTTGGTATTATGTTATTGTACGACGCGCCATTTATTCTAGTGATATATCTGTGGGATATTTTTCTAGACAATGTTGGTATTATGGCAGTGTTATACAGGCTGGTTATTAATATATACTAACTACATTTCCTCGGGACGGCATTTTACTTCTATAATATCACTGTAATACCGACAATTCATTGTAAATACATTTCTATCAAATGCGGTTCTAGTAAAATTTTCATACTCTATGTCTTTGCAATACCAATCTTACGTCGCAGATTAATTTCTGTGGAATGTCTTGCTAATTAGATTATAATACTATCATTAACTTTAAGTTTGAAACACTTAATTAAATTAATTTCTACTAGCGTCAAGGTACGCGGTATTGTTATTCACTTCATTGTATATTCTGTGAGTTCGCATTCAGCTTGTTAGTATTATCTATGTCTTCTGTCAACGTAGCTATATTTTATGGAGGAGTAGATATTAAGGACATTTGTCTCCTAAAATATGTTGGGTTTTTTTCATTTTGCACAGGGCATTCTCCTGTGACCTAGCAACTAAAAAGAGTCTTTTAAAAACTTTTTGAAATCTTAGGTTTAAGAATAATTTAAAAAAACAAAAAAACTCTAGCGACATCATAGAAATAGTTAACTACTTTGTATTGCATTCTTCTTCTTTTAGGCAAGCCTTTATTTCTAAATAGTGAGTACACCAGGTTTATGATTATATAGACGAAGTTACTCATAGCACATTAACTTACTTGATTTATGTGTATGCTCTAGAGAGCTTCGCCACATGCTTGATAACAAAGTTCCTCCACTTATCACGATCTCGAGCCAGTCTTTCAGGTGTCAGGAGCAGTATGTCAGTTTCAGCCATTCCTGGTCGGTCCTTCTCCTGTCACTTCACCTGAAAAATTACCCGAAAAACCATCACACAATAAAGAGAGGCCTGTAATAATGACAAGAAAGCAGTTAATGAACCCATTTGATTCTGACGATGAAGAAGAACCTTCATACACAGTAGCTTCAAAAGTATCCTCAACAAGTGAAGAAAACATGAAGAAGGTAGAAAACGGTGAAGAAGTCGTTCCGAAGAAAATTCATCCAGAACCAAGACGAAGAATTTCTCTTCAGAAAACTCCATCACCGGTCGAATCTAAGTAATATATATTTGTTTTTGTTTTTTGTTGTCAAACAATTTTTTTTTTCTTTTTCATAGTTTGTTTTTCATCTCTGGACTTATGCGTGTACTCCAGAGAACTTCACACGCGTGAGTGAGAATATGATTCCGCCACTTATGACTGGCTTGGGCCAGTCTTTCAGCTCTCAGGGGCAGCATGCCAGTCTCAACCCTTATCTGATTGGTCCATCTCTTTGGTGGTCGTCCTCTTGATCTTTCTTGAATTTAACTTTCTTGATATGATTTCTTTACATAGCTGGAGTTTGGTAACCGGGGTAACATACCGATACCATATCAATGGATCCGTTAATAATAGTCATCTTTCTGGTATCTGCATTAAATTTAAAATCATGCCAGTCAAATTTTAAGAAGAGATGTATTGAGTATCCATCTTGTTAATGACTATCGATCTATTACCTGTTTAACCAGTATTTATTAAATACTTAAAAAAATGTTTTTCCCTGTAACAAACACAACACTCCGGATACACAGCACTCTTTCGGTAACAATGTTAGTCTCGATGGTGATGATAATGATATTGATGATGTGGTGGTGATGATGAATATTATAATTTCCGTCAACATGGGTAGCTTCCTCACCTTTTGGCTAGGAACAAAGTGTAGTATCTGTTCCAATGGATGCTACACTTGGTATTTTCTGTCCTCTGTTAGTGAAGGAGATTCCCTTCTAGACTGAGATAATTCTTATTTTCGTTCCAATCCAGAGTGCCCCTATTATGGGGGAGCTGGATTTCCCACATTGAAACCGACTTTGTTTCATACTTTTCCCTCGTGGGGAGGCAAGTACATAGGCACAATAGTCTGTTCCTGCGCATTTTGGCTCGGAACAAAGTGTAATATCTGTTCTGATGCTACTTAGTCTATTTTGTCCTGACTGTGAAGGAGAAGTCCTTCTAGAAAAGGGCAATATTTATTTTTGTTTCAATCCTGAGTGCCCGGTTTTGGGGAGGTGGATTTCCCCACAATAAAATAACCGATCTTGTGACTAACTTTGCCCTCGTGGGGATCATGATGCTGCTGGTAGTAGTGATGATGTTCATGATGTTCATGATGATGATTTTGGAGATAGCAAGTTAGTGATTGTAGTTTATGACTATGGTTGTGATGATCGTGCTGATGATGTGTTGATGATGTTAGCTATAGCAATAATGATGATGACAACTTTTTTATATGAACATTGCTATGTTGGATATGAGCGTGATGGTGATGGTGATGGTGATGATGAAGACAATGTTGGTTGATTATGTTGATGGTAGTGGCCGTTATGATAATATTGTTACCACAATTACTTAACAAAAATGAGGCACCCTTTCACTCTCGAGAAACAATAGATACTTCTTGCAAGGGGGTGCTACAGTGAAGCGAGGGTTGCACAATCCCTAACCGCTCCTACC
Source organism: Sepiola atlantica (assembly GCA_963556195.1). NCBI lineage: Eukaryota > Metazoa > Mollusca > Cephalopoda > Sepiida > Sepiolidae > Sepiola > Sepiola atlantica. The sequence goes on from OY744550.1 coordinate 42,581,433, forward strand.
CTGAACCGGCATTGTTTCAGTTCAGCGGAAAAGAGGACATCCAGAACGACTGGAAACAAAGTCGGGATAAGTAAGGAAAGACTGGTGTTATTCCGGAGTTTTTCTTCTAGATTAATTTCACAAACAAAGCTTGAGAGTCTAGTATAGCCTACTATTTAATCCATATAAGATATCTGAAAGATATATGGATTCATACTTTTTATTATGGAAGTCGCCCCAGACAAGTCATGAAGCCACTTGATGTAAGGAGCTAAAAAAATAAAAAATACTTCAAGTTCAAAAACTAACCAACGATAAGTGTTAGATGGATAGATTCCGACCCAGAAAACAGCAATTCTTCCCCCTTTGTCAGAAACATTGCTCATAGAACGTAAGGACTACATGACAAAATAAGGGAACCGAGAGTTACGAGGCTGCAGAAAGTAAACCCATGGTACACTTTCTACTCTCCTTTGCCAAAGTTATTAGTGAAAATGATGCAGTATCGCCCCGAGGGAACTGGAACCCAGTTAGTCCGGGGCTATAACTGCTACTACTACTACTACTACTACTACTACTACTACTACTACTACTAATAATAATAATAATAATAATAATAATGATAATAATAATAATATTAATGATGATGACAATAATAATAATAATAATAATAATAATAATAATAATAATAATAATAATAATAATAATAATGATGAAGATGAAAAAGAATGATTTTTTTCTTCCGATGCTTTCTTGTAATATCATTTTTCTTTCTTTCTATTTTCTTTCTTTTCATTTTTTAAACCAAAGTTTCCCCTAAGATCTTGAAGGTTTTACTTATTTACTTATCTTTTTGTTTTGTTTATATCTTAGATATTCGTTATTGATTTTGTTTTGTTTCATATGTTTTATCTTTTCTTAAATATCTTTGCTGTTTTTCAACGGTCCTCCTTTTACTCTTTGCAGCCATCTTTTTTTTTTCAAATATATTTCTAACAAACGAGAACAGAATTTATGGAACCGTTCATAGAGTTATGTTGTTGTTTTTTTTTTCTTTTCTTTTTGTAAGCTTATTTTATTTGTCTGCTTTAATTCCCCCTTTTCTGTCTATTTCGTTTAAAAAGAGTTTCAGGGACCAATAATAACATTCCAGTTGTTCGATCAACTCTATTAGGGATTTCAAGTTTTTAAAGCTCCCAAATATAGATTTTTTTGCTCCTATATTTATAATGTCTGTTTGCGATTTCGTATCTTTTCCCTTTGTTTTTTTTTTTAATGGGGTCTATTTAAACTTAGTAGAACTTAATAAATACGAACACAACTTCATCGAAATCGTATATTTTTTTCATTTTGCTATACGGTTTGGTTGTTTAACGACAAAGCAAAACTCTTGGGGGTCATTAAATGCAGAATCCCAACAGACCTATTGTAAACGACACATCGATTATATATTTGTGTGCTTTACGGCATATCAAATCTTTTAAGGAGTCATTTAATGCAGATTTACAACATATATATGGTAAACGATGCATCGATTATATTTGTGTGCTTTACGGCATATCAACCCTTTCTAGGGGTCATTAAATGCAGAATCCCAACAGACCTATTGTAAACGACACGTCGATTATATTTGTGTGCTTTACGGCATATCAACCCTTTATAAGGGGTCATTTAATGCAGATTTACAACAGACCTATTGTAAACGATGTATCGATTATATTTGTGTGCTTTATGGCATATCAACCCTTTTAAGGGGTCATTTAATGCAGATTTACAACAGACATATGGTAAACGATGCATCGATCATATTTGTGTGCTTTACGGCATATCAACCCTTTTTAGGGGCCATTAAATGCAGATTTACAACAGACATATGGTAAACGATGCATCGATTATATTTGTGCGCTTTACGGCATATCAACCCTTTTTAGAGGTCATTTAATGCAGATTTACAACAGACATATGGTAAACGTTTCATTGTAAACAGTTCATTGAACACAAGCCGCCATTTTACCCATAACTGTTGGAGGGGATTTTGGATGGATATTTTCCTAACAGTATTAGTGCGTAAATGAGAAAAACTGATCCATAGTTTCCATAGTGTGTAACCGTTTCCATAATTTGTGACGGTTTCCAAAAGCTCAGTTTGTCCCCCCCCCTCGAACCGGGTATGCATACAAATTCTCCGGGGGCTCATTTACATGCATATGAGCAATATTTATTTACATGCATATGAGCAATATTTATTTACATGCATATGAGCAATATTTATTTACATGCATATGAGCAATATTTATTTACATGCATATGAGCAATATTTATTTACATGCATATGAGCAATATTTATTTACATGCATATGAGCAATATTTATTTACATGCATATGAGCAATATTTATTTACATGCATATGAGCAATATTTATTTACATGCATATGAGCAATATTTATTTACATGCATATGAGCAATATTTATTTACATGCATATGAGCAATATTTATTTACATGCATATGAGCAATATTTATTTACATGCATATGAGCAATATTTATTTACATGCATATGAGCAATATTTATTTACATGCATATGAGCAATATTTATTTACATGCATATGAGCAATATTTATTTACATGCATGTGAGCAATATTTATTTACATGCATGTGAGCAATATTTATTTACATGCATATGAGCAATATTTATTTACATGCATATGAGCAATATTTATTTACATGCATATGAGCAATATTTATTTACATGCATATGAGCAATATTTATTTACATGCATATGAGCAATATTTATTTACATGCATATGAGCAATATTTATTTACATGCATATGAGCAATATTTATTTACATGCATATGAGCAATATTTATTTACATGCATATGAGCAATATTTATTTACATGCATATGAGCAATATTTATTTACATGCATATGAGCAATATTTATTTACATGCATATGAGCAATATTTATTTACATGCATATGAGCAATATTTATTTACATGCATATGAGCAATATTTATTTACATGCATATGAGCAATATTTATTTACATGCATATGAGCAATATTTATTTACATGCATATGAGCAATATTTATTTACATGCATATGAGCAATATTTATTCTTAGCTGTATTAAATCAAATCATCGTGAATACCCGTATCACCAATATATATATATATATATATATATATATATATATATATATATATATATATATATATATATATATATATATATATATATATATATATTATAATAATAATAATAATAATCAAGGAGAACATCCACAGGGTAGTAATCTAAAGAATTTCAACCGGGTTTATAAAAAGTGGTCAATATCAAATAGAGCTTTTATATATGATTATTTTTATTTTCACAAACATGTACAAAATCTGCGACACTGGCATGTCGATGTTATCGATCAACAGCTATAGCTGTTGATCGATAACATCGACATGCCAGTGTCGCAGATTTTGTACGTGTCTGTGTACGTGTCTGTGTAAATAAAAATAATCATATATATATATATATATATATATATATATATATATAGAGAGAGAGAGAGAGAGAGATAGATAGATAGATAGATAGATAGATATACTTATCCAAGTACACGTGTTCAGACTCATGAGCGGTGCTGACTATGACATGATTAGAACACTAATACAATCATAACAAAAAAAACAGCAACGTCATATAAATAAGTAAGTAACGAGAATAAAAATTGTGTAGAATACAATACCTATTAAGTCATCAATTGTTTAAAACAAGTGATTTATATAAAAAAAATCATTTTATATATTTATATATATATATATATATATTTAGTTAAAAGTATTTATAATAATTCAATAGTTATTCCCACAACATGTGATAGTGAATGGAATTTACAATCAACCTTTTACTGCAATCAGCTCAATTTTCTGCCAGGAACAGCGCTATAATAATAATTGTTGTCGCTATAGAACACTAAAGTATTAATATCTCTAAAACAATCGTGGCCAATATAATCGTAATACAAAGTCATATGATGATTTGGAACTAGTTTTTGTGTTAAAATGGCTTTGCTTTCTGAAACAACTAATATATATATATATATATATATATATATATATATATATATATATATATATATATCCCTTAGTATATCCCTGATGAGGAGCCAAGGAGGTTCTGAAACAAATGTTTATTTTAATATAACAGCTCTAATATATATTGAGCACTTTTGAAAAGTATTGGTTTTGTTCATTTTGTTAATATTTGAACTTAATTAATTAATTAATTATATATATATATATATATATAGATATAGATATATACATATATATATAATAAGGAGAATATTTTGAAAAGCCTGGACAACGCATTTTTATGTTTTTAAAAATAAATTATTTAATTATTCTATAAACTTTCGGTGATATGCACTTTTGTCAAAAGTAGAAGCATATTTTTTCTCTTCTAAGTCTTTACAATATCTTCTTCTCTCATCTTGCATTGAAAAGTATTTTTTTTAATTAAATCCTCATCAAAATACGGAGATTGTTCAGGCTAATGAAAATTATCGTTCTGGATTGATTCCCCATGGCCAGTGGAATGCAAACGTAAGATATATATCCTCTGAATATTGTAATCCAACTTCATTGAGCTTTAAATTAGGAACATTTATGATATTATAAGGACTATACGTTAAAAACCAGTATTATTTGTAAAAAACATACAAACACATATACTAGACGCAGTCTTCGGTCGCTCTGTACAGGGTTTGTCAGGACAACCTGACATGATGATATTCACCCTACAAGTAAACCCTGGCCAAATATTCAAAATAACATAGTATTTGAAGCGCAAATAAGATCCCTTCGACACGGCGATACAATTGCTCATACAAGGAATGGTGCACCTTCTTGAAGTAATGTTGCCCCAAGTAACAGCACTTGGCTGGATACTCCACCAGACTAGATAGAGTCTTGTCCTGGAATCCGTTAAGATCAAGAGACCGCAAGAAAGATATAGTATAACATAGTTAGCTGGTCAATTGGGGAGAGGAAAATTATTATTCTTAACTTCTTTAGAAACTCAATGTTTGACAGGTAAAAGAGAACTTTAATAGAATATTCGAATATCTATGTAACTCATACAGAGATCAAGTGTTAAACTGGAGTAAAATGAAACATATATATATATATATATATATATATGATATGGGTTGATATGTTTTGATGTTATGTATTTTTGTGTATTTGTGTATATAATTTTATATATTTTCAAAGCGTAATCTTATTACCTGTAGTAGTATAACTGCGGTAATGGTCCTCTGAAGAGAAGAATTATCTTTGAAAACTCATGAGCTAAGGACTTAAGAATACTTTGCTTGAACTTTGAATTCTAATAAAATTTGATTGACACCTTATTTTATTACCTCATTTTATATTATAATATTAATGCTCTATCCAGTATATTGAGCTTCAGTTTTTATCCGGATGTTTCACTAATTATAAGATATTAGTTGACGCTTATATCTTTTGTTGGATTACTTTATATATATATATATATATATATATATATATATATATATATATATATATATATATATATATATATAACAATATTTTTCCTCTACAAAACAACCAAACCAAATACCATGAATAAATATCTGAAGGTATAATTAACTTGAGGTATAAAACTTTTGCCAAAATGATCTGATTCAGCGTTAAATAACCCGAAAAGGATTAATATCCCGTAAAACAAAACAACTAAACCAAACACCATGAATAAATATTTGAAGATATAAATAACTTAAAGCATAAAAACTTTTACGAAAATATCCTATTCGACATTAAATAACCCGAAAACGGTTGATATGCCGTAAAACAAAAGAATCAAAACAACCTAGAACGATGCTTTTTATATTTACACTACGCAGTAATAACCTAGTCTTTCCCTCTGTCTACCCTCCATATAAGAGGAGAAGATCTCCGAAACACGTCTGCTGAGTTGCGCAGTCCAAACTCAAGTGCATGTGAGAGAGAGAGAAAGGGAGAGAGAGAGAAAGGGAGAGAGAGAGAGAAAGGGGGAGAGAAAGGGAGAGAGAGAGGGAGAGAGAGGGAGAGAGAGATGGAGAGAGAGGGAAAGAAAGAGGGAGATAGAGGGAGATAGAGGGATATAGAGGGAGGGAGATAAAGAGAGGGAGATAGAGAGATATAGAGGGAGGGAGATAAAGAGAGGGAGAGATAGAGAGGGAGAGTAATCTTTTTATTGTTTTATTATTGAGTAGTTTTATTTTTTCATGTTTAATCAAGACACAAATGTGCCCAATATAAGCAAATCTCTGCAAAATAGTATTAGCCCACCTTCCAATATCAGAACACACAACATCCGTCATTCTTGCACTTTTCAAACATAAGTGGCTACTTCACCCATAACTGGAAGGAATTGGTGTATTCATACTTTTCTCAATGGTATTAGTGACTGAATGACCGCAGTAGAATCAGTTGGATATGACTTGACATAGCTAATTCTATTGTCTGCGACGATAGACATTAAATATACATTAAATTAATAACACCTATCATACAAATACAAAAAAATGAATTTATTCACAAACATTAGAAGGTAATACTACTGATGGGGTGATGTAATTGCTGATTCGGTTCTAAATTCCCGATTCCGATACAATTTACGATTCCGATTCTGATTCTTTTAAAATCTCTAAATATTTTGCCATAGAGTTTTATTCTTAATTTTTTTTTAATTTTCGGATTACCGTAAACACCGTGCATATATTTTCGCAAACGAAAAAATACATTTGTTGGATGGGGGATATATAAGTTTTAGTTTTACTGGTAGTTTAGAATTAATAAATAGTTATCATTTTATCATTAGTACCAGCAAAGGAACATTTTGTTTGAAAAAAAAAACGAACCAAAAGACAACAATTTAAAGAAGAATCATTTTTGGCATCGGAAAATATGCACATATTTTTTCCGATTCCGATACCGATAGCCCCAAAAGTTCCGATTCTTTCGATTCCCGATTCCGATTAATCGCCCCAACACTAAGAATAGAGTATATAAATATTATAAAACGTTACAGTTTAGTCCGATATATTTCGGTTAAAATAAACTCAGTAACTCGCTGGCTGCTGTTGGTTGTGTGAATATGAGCAGTCAACTTATGTGTATTTTCTCCCTCCAGTTGTTTCAAGTAGTTAGAGTTAGAGTTAGAGTTAGAGTTAGAGTTAGGGTTAGAGTTAGGGTTAGAGTTAGAGTTAGGGTTAGGGTTAGGGTTAGGGTTAGAGTTAGAGTTAGGGTTAGGGTTAGAGTTAGAGTTAGAGTTAGAGTTAGGGTTAGAGTTAGGGTTAGAGTTAGAGTTAGGGTTAGGGTTAGGGTTAGGGTTAGGGTTAGGGTTAGAGTTAGAGTTAGGGTTAGGGTTAGAGTTAGAGTTAGAGTTAGAGTTAGAGTTAGAGTTAGAGTTAGGGTTAGAGTTAGAGTTAGGGTTAGGGTTAGGGTTAGAGTTAGAGTTAGGGTTAGGGTTAGAGTTAGAGTTAGGGTTAGAGTTAGGGTTAGAGTTAGAGTTAGGGTTAGGGTTAGGGTTAGGGTTAGGGTTAGGGTTAGAGTTAGGGTTAGGGTTAGAGTTAGAGTTAGAGTTAGAGTTAGAGTTAGAGTTAGAGTTAGAGTTAGAGTTAGAGTTAGAGTTAGGGTTAGAGTTAGAGTTAGAGTTAGAGTTAGAGTTAGGGTTAGGGTTAGAGTTAAGGTTAGGGTTAGAGTTAGAGTTAGGGTTAGAGTTAGAGTTAGAGTTAGAGTTAGAGTTAGGGTTAGAGTTAGAGTTAGAGTTAGGGTTAGAGTTATGGTTAGAGTTAGAGTTAGAGTTAGGGTTAGGGTTAGGGTTAGGGTTCTGAGGAAATAGACTAAAGAGATGACATATCTCTTTTTGTATAGGTGTGAGAAGGCCTCCTACGGCTTGGCACCGAATATTTAAAGGATTCTCTTTATGCTTTGTTGGGTCTATTTTTATATCATTTCATTGATTGAAACATATATATTCTATTTCATCTTATTTTATTTGAATTCGGAGCTGATTTTGTACAAAATTTGCTATTCCGTTTTTTTTCCTGTTAATTATTCTTAGTGTTCGTACAAGCCAATCAAACGCTATATGATATTTCAAGTAATGCATATTATCAAGTCATTGTCTGCTACTACTTAAAAAATGAGACTACTTTCAGTCTTGAGAAACAATAGATACTACGCTCTGTAAGGGTGACTGCATCGGCAGACTATAGTGAAACAAGAGTTGCCCAATCACAACCGCACCTTTGCCTTTTCTAGTGGCAAGAAGTCCAGGAGGACTAGAAACACTTGCGGGATCATAAAAAAATGTCTGGTGTTAATTAGGTGTTTTCCTTCTCATATAATGGTTATATAGGGTGATTAAGAAGTCACTGAGGGATTTTAAACTTGAATAGATTCTTTTTTTATTATGGTACCTTAATGAAATTTTAACATAATAGAGATTTTTAACATAATGGAGATTTTTTTGCAGAAAAGACCAAAAATGAAAAAAACTCGCCTTGACTTGACTAGCCCTGACGTTTTCTTGTGGGGGCATCTCAAAGAAAAAGTTTACATGAACCTGAAACTCTACAGAAATTGAAGGAGAACATCAGGAATTAAATCAGGAAATTAAATCGTAATGGAGTGATCCTGCAATCCGTCATGGATAATGTTTGGGAAAGGGCACGAATTTGTGAAACTGAAAATGAAAACCATTTAAAATATATTATTTTTCATAAATAAATTTTTTTTTTTAATTTTTGCTCTTTATTACAAACAAATCTCGATTGTCTTTGTCATATTATGTTAACATTTCATTAGGGTACCATCAGAAATAAAGAATGTATTCAACTTAAAAATCCCTGAGTGACTTCTTGGAAACCCTGAAGAACCAAAATGTCATTGTCTATTCTATCCTACCAGTTAATCTATAACTGGAGGGAGAATATAGGTATTCCTACCTTTTCTATGGAAAGGTATTAGTGAAAATAATGCAGTAGCCTCGAGGGAACTAGAACCGGCATTTTTTTTTTCATATTAGATAACAATTTTGGCTAGGAGCAAAGTGTAATATATGTTCTGATACTACACTTCATCTTTTTTGTTTTTGATCATAGACTGAAACATTTTCTTCCACTCAAGAGTACCTCTTTTTTGGAGAGCTGAATTTCCCCACATTAAATCGGACGTTGTGTTTAACTCTATTCTCGTAGGGAGGCAAGTTTTTTTTTTAATCTCCTTCGCACAGTGGTAAGATGTGACACAAGGTCGGAAAGTGTGGTTGAAAAGCCAGCGCCCTAGAGGAAGAACATCTTGGGCAGCTCCGTCGGCATTCCTCGGTATGGGCACCTCACGAGATTAGGAATAAACTAACCCCTTCTCAAAGGATGAGAAGGCAAAACCTGGGATGTTCGACCTCCTAGAACTCCACATGACAAACTCTAAGACCGGCAGAATCAAGGCCAAGACGGTACCGGTCTACGGGGTGTAGCATTCGCCGAAAAGATACTACACTTTGATCTCAACCAAAAGGAGGGGGCAAGTTAATAGGGAAAATTGAACAATCCTAAATCCAATGCACACTTATTTCTTTTGGTTACACAATAAAGGTAGTAGTCTAAAGATGTATATCATATCGACATTTTTGTTTTAAATCCTTGATGGGTGCTATGTGTTTCTCGGAGGGGTTGAAGCTATTTTCTTGATGTTTTTCTCTTAGAGAGAGACTGGTATGTATTAATGAAGAAGGAGACTACCACAGCTTTAAAATAAAACTACTTTTTATTCATCTCAACTATGGATATCCATTTCCGTAGCGAAGAGTTGTTTCTAGATTATCTTGAGAGGAGCAGAACGAAATCAATCAGCTGTCTACTTCCGATGTGAGCCTACAGTTGATCCATTTCATCATCGGTTAATCACAACTAATTTGCATCGTCGAGTGGAGCTGTTAAATCCGTCGTTGTGTACCTCCAATGATCCTTATGATGGTGTTGGGATATCTCAATATCAGGAAAGAAGTGTATCTACGAATCTGTCGTCCAGTCGATCCTCCTCTATGACTGCCAGACATGGCCAATGAGAGCGGTTGATCGGCAGAAGTTGGAAGTTTTTTACAATAACTGTCTCCGTCGAATATTCCATCGATTGTGTCCCAAATGTTGTTCTCTGCACACACCTCAATCTAAAGTCTTCACCATTTGCCCTGTTGTAGCGATGTCTTTGATGGTTTGGGCATGCAGTTCGACGCCCAGGGGGAGATTTAATTCATGATGTAATCCTCCCTTCCTCACTGGAGAAATTAAGCTTATTCAGTTTACTTTTTTAGAATTCGGATTTTATTCGAGAATAGCAGATTACGCGTCAGATTCTATTTTTGAATGGTTAATATTCTCCTGCATGAATAACAAAAAGAAATGTCCGCTAAGATTTTTTAAACTCATATCTTACTTTTCTTCATTTATTTAGTTTTTTATTATTATTTTACTTTGAGTGCGGGCATTGTTTCTGTAAGTTTCTCGTTTATTGTGGAACTATAAGAATGACTTTGATTCAAGAACTGCCAACACCTCAATCTAAAGTCTTCGCCATCTGTCCTGTTGTAGCGATGTCTTTGATGATTTTGGCATGCAGTTCGGCGCCTGATGGAATCATCCCTAACTTTCAGGTGGTCGGCCTTCGATGTTGGAATAGTGATTGGTTAATCATCTCGTACGACCTTGCTAAGGACTACCGTGCCTGCGTCCCCACTCGGTATGTGGTGCAGTCCAGGGAAGAAGCCAGCTGAACCCGACCAGCGTGAACACCGTTAAAACAAACCAACACAACACCTTTATACGATTGGCAGCATTTAGCAAGAATTAGTTCAGTTCAATATCTCAATACCTGGTCAAACTATTGAATTGTAACACTATGGTGTACCAATTCATATCTCCAGCAGATCATTCGAATGGTGGCTCACAACATAAACAGTTGGAGTCTGGTTGTTTAGATAACACGTAGCAGTAGTAGGCGCCGCAGTGATAATGCTCTTTCCTTTTGTCTTTCTTTTTGTTGCTGTTGCCTTTCTCTTTTAAATAACAGCGGTTGTAAAAGTTATTCATAACTAGCGAAATCTACCTTAACCCTGACCCTAAACCCTAAACTTAACCCTAACCCTAGCAAAACCTACCCCAACCTACTCGCCCCTGGCAGCAATTAATCGTAAGAGGGGAGAGCGTATAGTTAAAATAAAATGGTTTTATTCAGAGAATCCTATAATTTTAACAACAAACTCTGGTAAATTTGTACCTCAGCTTAATCAACCCCCACCCCATGAAAAAAAACAGATCATACTTTTTTAGGCGATTACATACAAACACCTTGAAAAACGGGCAGAAGAAAAAACAAACAAACAATTTTTTTTTAATTTAGATCAATTTCGTATATAAATTTAACCCAAAATGATCCTTCATTTCTAAGACATTCTAACTTATTAGGGCAGTATACTTAGTCGTAAAACCATACGTAATTGCGTTTCTTTTTCTCTTTTTCTGGTTGCAACGTTTTCTTTTTTGTAATAAACCCTTTTTTACTAGTCACCACTTATCAAGGCCAAAAGCTACTTCAGGATAAGGGTTAACGGAGTGGGTGGATTGTCAGTCTAATGATGAAGAATATTATGAGAATATTGAAAATGATGAATCGAATGAACAAAATTTGAATAATAATAGGGACGGTTTATGGTTACATTAGATTCGAAGACGGCCATGTTGTAGTCTGCAGGTAAGCAGCCCTGCTGTAGTGTTTTCCACAGATAGAAAGTTCTTGGAAAGAAACACCGTTTACGAAAATTTTCGCCTGACTATAATCACACGGAGGAAGAAAAGAAAGGTATATTCTTCCTCTTTATGCTGCGAATGTCTTACAAGGAGGAACCAGACATTAGAGCTCCGCCGAGCATCTTTCATAGAAATAGCGACAGAGTAGAGAGAGACTAGCAACAAACTCCTTGATGGCCTTGTGCCTGATTTTGTCATATTTTATTTTATTATATGGAGAACAAATAATGCAAAGTGTACTATCTGTTCTGATACCACACTTCATAATTATGTCCTCAGTTAGCGAAGTAGAAATCCTTCAGAGACTGAGGTAATTTTATTTTTTTGTCTCCTTTTTTGTGAAGCTGGATTTTCCACTACATTAAAACCCGACCTTGTATCTGACTCTGCCCTCGTAGGGTGGCAAGTAAATAGAGACTAAAAATGTCTGTTCCTTAAGAAAGAGTCTGTAGAGAAGAGGAAATCGCACCCTACTAGATTGCGAAGTCGTTTTGTACTCTGCCAATATTGAAATATTCAAGCAATTGCTCAATTATTAACGATTTTTTACGGTCGTTTTCATGGGTAGCATTTTAGGGGTGCGGGTTGGAGGTCGGGGAGTGGTTTGTTCATCCTCGAATATAACGTGTGTTCGAATTTACTTGTGTTCCCGAAGAATAAGTTTACCGAAAAATAATTAATCCTATATTCGATGAAATGTTGAATTTGTGTAGGATTAGACTCAAACTAATTAATTCGGTCGAGGTTGTTTTGGAAATCTGTGATATTAGTCTGACGTTTGTTGTTTTATGAACTTTGTTCTTTTTCACTTTTTAATTAAGGGATTGATACAAAAAGATTTATAATCTCTAGAACAGCGAAGGCGGGGGAAGGGGCGGAGATGAAAGAAGCGTTAGGGAAGACATCCAAAGAATGATGACTAATATAGGGGAATACATCGGATGGAAACATGCTAGAAAGAGAAGGGGG
>OY744550.1:42599254-42636754 GCA_963556195.1 Sepiola atlantica
TATATATATATTGTTGATGATTTTATTCCATTACTTGCGACAAAACATATTCTGTTTCGTTAACACTTGCAAATAGCGTCAACATCGTCAGGCTACAAATGGAATCAAATGGCATAGATCTTAGATTTACCTCAACAGGAAATTGAAGATGCATTGGGTGGGGGGAGGGGGACAGAGAGGGAGCTCTGCCTATGACGGGGACATGAGACATGAGAAGGGAGGGGGAGACCCCAACAAGTCATGTTTCAAAAATTGCGTGGGAGGTTTTCTCGTGTCTGGGCAATAGTGACCTCAATTCCAGCCGGGGCGACGGGGGGGGGGGGCAGGGTGAGTTAAATTTAAAATGAGAATAGAATTGAATTATAATTACACTTATAACTGTCCTTTTTGTTGTAATAGGTAATTATTATGTAGATAAAAATGTTTGATGATTTTAATTTATAGTATTAATTGCTACTTCTGCATTCTATTTTATTCTATTTTAATGTAGTTATTTATGGCTTGCTCATTATTTGTAGTGAATTTTGTTGTGATAATATTTTTTAATTGTGATTATATTATACTAAGGTCAATACTAGTGGAATCATTTTATAAAAGAAGTTTAATGGTGTTACCATTTTTAGCATTAATAAAATCGATTACAATAACAGTAATGATAACAATGCTAATCATACCTACGATAGTCGCAGTGATAATAGCATTAATACAAATAAAAATAAAAAATAAAAAATAAAAGTAACAAGATAATAATAATAATAATAATAATAATAATAATAATAATAATAATAATAATAATAATAATAATAATAATAATAATAATTGTAATAATAATTATCACCATCATTACCATCCTGCTACTTGTGAAGTCATTGGGCGAAATAAGTCTACAAGTGATGGTAGGTTTTTATAGTTTTACTACCAATGACAAGGACTAAGTACCAGTCAATAATTAAGTGTTCAAGATAGTAATCGAAGGGTTAAGTAATTGAGATTAGATTAGTCTAAGTGATATCAGTTTTAATAGCTATCCCAGTTATGGGTTTATGTGGGAGATGATTTTGGTAGAATTGGTAGTATGACTGATAGGCTATTGAGGCTGTGCATTATAGGTAATACTTAGAAATTTGATGTTATTGATAGTTTAGTGGGGTGGTTATATATTTATAGATTTATAGATTCATCGGGACTTGTTGGGGTGGGGTTGGGTGGTAAATTTGGGTTGGTGGGTAGGGGGTTATAATGTGTTTTGAGGTAGTGTATAATGGGTGTTAATGTTATCATTCATTTTTGTAAAAAACATTTTTTTTAATTATGTGGGGAGTTGGTGTGGGGTTAAGGTGGGGTATGTGGGTTGCTAAGGAGGTAGAGTCTACTATGTTTACAGTTGATAGATGTCTCTTGTTTTCTATTTAGGAGTTTGTTTTTGTCTTTAAAGCGGATAATTTCCAGTTTTTCATTTAAACATAATCTACATGGAGAGTTTATTAATTTGCAGGTGCTAGATTTTTTCAAGATTTTCCACTTTATTATAGGAGTTTCTTTTTTTGTTTTTATTTTGTGGTAGTGTAGTGAAAGTCCAGTTTGGCCAGGATGGTCAGGGTTGTTGAAGGAGAGTTTATGGTTATAGAATCTTTCCTTGAAGTTGTTACCTGCCAGACCAATATAATAGTTAGTCTGGGATGGGTTTTCAGTTGAGGAGATAGATGCCTCATAGACCAATTGGGTTGATAGGCACTTTTGATTTAGGGAGCAGTTTGATTTGTTATTACAGTTACATGTTCTTCTAGAATTTGAGGTTACTGAGGTGTTTAGTATTTTCATGTGCTTTTTTATGATTTTTTATAAGTTGTCCCCACAACAATAGCTGAGTTTTAGTGTATTCTTATTAAAAATGTTATGGGGTATGTTGTTATTGGGGAAATGAGTGTTTATTAAATTCATGAATTTATTCAGGAATATATATATATATATATATATATATATATAGGATCAAATATAAACCAAAAGTAAAACTTTTAGTAGATGGAATCTATTGTGAAGAGGTTTAGCTCAATATACGAGATAGAGCAATTGTAGAGATAGAAGAAAAAAGAGTGATAAATATGCGACGAATGTCCAGATTTATTTAAAATTTCAATTGTTCAATGCAAGGTGTATTCAGTAATAAACTAGTGTTTATTATTCTTTCCTTAAGCCAAGGCTTTTCAAAGATCGAGATCTTATCATCAGAGGAGAAATACAGATGGATAAGTTGGCTTTCGAAAAAAACAAAGGAAAGAATAATAAACACTAGTTTATTACTGAATACACCTTGCATTGAACAATTGAAATTTGAAAAAAACTTGGACATTCATCGCATATTTATCACTCTTTTTTCTTCTCTCTCTCTCTCTCTCTCACTATATATATATATATATATATATTTCTATATAAAGTTAGGATTTTCCCCTGTACCTTTGGCAAGAGTAAAAAAACTAACCACATGCATCAAAGGCTACTATACTAAGCTTATTCACTCGAGCGTGTTTTAATAAATTTATGATTATTTTCTTCATCTAACACTAAATATTACTTTGTGGTAGCAAAAAATTTAGCTTCTAATTTTTACTATTAACACTCTCCCCATCTACACCGGGAACTAATAAACAACGGATACTTTATAAAAACGTAGCTTTTATGTATTAAATTAATTATAGATGAATAGAAAATAATAAGGGCTACACTTGTATAAAGTATTCGTTGTTTATTAGACATTTCCCTTATCACTCTTCGTTTGCTTCAGGTATTATTTCATTTTTTAGACATAAAACCTTTAAGGCTTAAAATCGTTTTCCATATACTTACAGCATAAAACGAATGCCGTGTTCATTTCGACAAAATTCATTTGTTGATACCAATTCCATGGAAGCACGTAATATCAGTTTATCTACGAACATTACACTACTTTAACTAACAGACAACACAAGTTCATTGTTTAACGTTTGACCATCCATACCAAACCTAACATTAATTAAACATTTCTGTTTTCCTTTTTACGTAAGGTATTTTAATTTTTTTATTTGGGGCGGGGCGTTATTTTACGTAAGACGTTTTATTTTATTCTTTACATTCCCCGATTATTTCTCTCTCTCTCTATCTCTCTCTTTCTCTCTCTCTCTGTATATATATATATATATATATATATATATATATTAGTACTTCATGTATAGTTATACATATATTTCATTGCTTACTATATATATATATATATATATATATATATATATATATATATATATATATATATATATATATATATGTATATATAAATGTTCATTCGCAACAATTTCTAAAAAAACGTGTTTACATTTTCGCAGATAATAAACATTACTTTGTTCACATACGATTTAAATTTAGATTCGTCGATTTATTTAAGTATATTTTAATAATGACGAATAAGTTCCTTTATTTAACTCACGACAGTTAAAAGGCCTTAAGATCAATTTCGAACATAGACCGGCATAACATTTAAAATCATTATTTTCACTACATTTTCCTATTCATCGCACTTTTTTCGATATTAATTCAAAGCGAACATTATTAAGATTTATTTCATAACGTTTTACTTTTTTCGTCGCTAAAACTGCTACTGATAATCTGACCTATTTGCGTTTTCTCGGCATTTTAATAATAGATATCATATACGTGACCCATACCAAATAATCATAGTTTCATCTTTTTACACTCATACTTAATTCAAACAGTATTTACTGACCGACACCTCAGATTTGTTTTGCATTTCTAGCTCCATACGAAATTGGGATTTACGTGACTAAAATAGTAATTAATCAACACCTTAGATCAAAATTGATTTCATTTTCTTTAATTATTACACAATATATATTTATCTTATGTGCCTAAACTAGATTGTACATTAATTACACATGGTCCACTTTC
Organism: Sepiola atlantica; assembly: GCA_963556195.1. Taxonomy (NCBI): domain Eukaryota; kingdom Metazoa; phylum Mollusca; class Cephalopoda; order Sepiida; family Sepiolidae; genus Sepiola; species Sepiola atlantica. The sequence continues at coordinate 42,603,191 of OY744550.1, forward strand.
AGTCACATTTGACTACCCACGAAAGCAGAGTTAGACACAGTTCTTATTGTGTCGAAAATTCATCAACGATTTGCTTTCAATGACGGACGAGAAAATAGCTAACAGATCGAACAAATATCCCGGCTCGAAATAAGTAACTCCGCTCTCACCCACTACTTTATTATAACCCTACAACGCACACTCTCTTTTAAAATAACAAACTAAAACACTTCCCTTCTAGACCCACATCTGAAAACATGTCCCTATCCCATAATATTCACAGATACGCCTAACATAACACCGGTATAAGGACCCTCCCAAACTTACCCCACCTTACCTACCTCCTTCTCAAACAACTTCACTCGAGAATCGACAATTTTATAATCGCGACAACAACATTGAAACAACCGTAAAAATGCATTATTAATTATTTATTTCTTAACCCTAACCCTAATCCCATTACCTGATTAACCAATGAGAAATATAAAACCTTATCAACTCTATTTAACCCGTAAATGCTTTTTTATATTGGATTGAAAAAATGTTATCAACTTAAAAATGTTTCATAGGGGAAATATAAAGTAGTATAAATGATCTTAAAAAAAAATTATTGAACAAAAATAAATTATGTTGAAAATGTGCAACAAATGGCATAAAATTTTACATGTATAACAAAACACTACAATATATGCATCTAAATAATCATAATACACTAGAGAATCATAAAATAATTTTTACTTACAATTGTAATGACCAAATTTAAAAGTTTAGTCTCTCTCACTCTCTTCCCTCTCTCTTTTTTCTTTTTTTCTAATTAATTAATTTATTTGTAAGCTAATTTATTGTATACAGATTTTAATAATTAATATACAAATTAATTCTCCATGCAGAATATATATATATATATATATATATATATATATATATATATATATAATTAACCTTTGGTCTGTATTATATGGATGAGGATATATATATATATATTCATATATATATATATAGTATGTATATATATATATATATATATATATATATATATATATATATATATATATATATATATATATATATATATATAGTGTATGTATACATTAAATGGCGTTGCCTAATTTTTTATGTCAGAAGTTACCTTTTCGTAACTTGATAACTTTACCATAGAAAAGAACTTTAACGAAGATTCACATGTTTGTATTATCATTAGACAATACGATCCACCTACTCTCACTTCCTTTTCTTTATCAGGCAGTGTGTAGTTTTTCTTTTCGATGTTGCACATATATCATCTTCTACTTTCACTTTCACTTTCAGTCTGGGTTTGCATTACTGCAGGACGTATATGAAATATGTTCATATTTTAAATTGGTACTCTACTACGAGACCGTTACTTTGAAACAACTTTAGTTTTCCTGTAAGATGAAGTCCGTGTTCGTTTTTTTTTTTCGCCAATGCGCATTGCACTATTTACTCGATAGGTTTATTTACACTTCATATAGAAGGCAAAGGTGTAGCGTACATTGTTGCAAGAGTGTGCATCTGTGAAGACATCAGCAGAAAGTAAACTTTCGCTGCTGCCGGACTTCGTAGACAGGTAACAAATGGAAAGAGAACATTTCTCTAAAGCAAGAAATTGGCACAATACAACACCCAAAGAAAGAAAAAGCAAACACATAACGATTCTACATCAACAAGAGAAACAACTCTACACCATCGATTACAGTGATTTGAAAACAAAATTGATGTGAGCATAAAAATAGGTGATCGAGCCTGATTTGTTATTGCTGATTTCATATTCGATATCTATTTCCACTGATCAAGTCTCGATCTTTGAGATATGCATTATTCCGGTATCCGCTCGATTACGCCCAACTCATATAGACTTGTTTTTAAAGGGGATTGCATATTGTAAACAACACAACCCACTCTCTCCGCAAGACAATTTATGAGTGTATAGATACGCTATGTGCGTAACCCGAAAGAAACCTATCTAGTCGCGCGGGTGTTATTTTTGTTTGTTTTCCTTCTTTATCTTCCCCACCAAGTCTTGGTAATATAACCTATCCTACTATTTAAACAATTGTTGGAGTAGGAGATATGCGTTCAAACCTGTCTCATAGATATTCGCGAAAGTGATACAATAGCCTGGAAGTGATGCACAATTTGAAAACGACACGAATAGCTATAGTGTATAAGATACTCAATACTCCTCGTGAACTTGAGAAAGGAAGAATTTGGGGGCATGGATCAAAGAACAAGGAAACTAATGACCATGAATTTTGCACCACACCCGAATGATTATGCTGATCTACTCTATGTAAAAAGAAAAGAATGGGGGAAGAGGAGCGATACGATTGCGTGGACGAAGCGATTAAAAGACTTCAACTAATAAATAACGCAAAATACAGAGAAGCTGGTCATCCCCGTTAAAAGCAGCGTAAAGGTTAATAATATGGAGAGCAGCGAAACGGGAAGCAAACAATGAGAAAATAAAAATGGGGAAAAAGAACAGTTTTAAATACACTATCTATAATACTAAGAACTTGCACACACAAAAAAGAAACACATGGACGTGACTACGGAAATGGTTACGTTAACAAAGAAACAGAATAACTACTGACAGCTATGCAAAAAAAAACAAAAAAACAATGCGATCAGAACGTATTATATACAAGCATAAAAGAGAAGTCCCTGGAAATGGGTAAATGTAGATTCTGCTTTAAAAAAAGAGAAGAAACAGTAAATCACGTAATGAACGAATACATCAAGGTAGCCCAAAAGGAATGTAAAAGATCGACGGGATTTAGTCGGAAAGATATTCCACTGATAACTATGCAAACGACAGCACTTTAAACATGCAAACAAATGGTAAGGCACAAACCGGAGCTAAAATTGAATAGACGAAAGGCATAAAATCCTCTAGGGCATGGGAATGCAAACCTACAAAATTATTTAAGCTAGGAGACTGACCACGGTGGAACTCAAGGAGAACGGGAAAACCTTATTAATTGTAGATTTCGCTGTCTCAATGTGAACGTGAAGCTAGTCACGGCACACCAATCAAATATAGCGCGACACTGGTCACAGCACACTTTAAAATGCTATCTTGATCCTTGGTCACGGCACCATAAAAGATACTACAATTCCTTGCTGCAATCAATAATGTAGCCCCCATGATCGGTCGTTTCAATTCGTGCCCGGGGCAAATATCCCTTGTGTTGGTTGATGTTGCGTTGCCGACTTTGGTTGTATTCTCCGGACGCCAGCATTGATGATGTTTCCGCTTCCCTAAAAAATATTGGTGCTGGCATGGCGTCATTGTTGACCGCGATGTACCTTCCCTACATTGATTGATCAGAAGTCCGCGTCAGGGATCAATCAGAGAAATGAATGTCAACTGAGGAATGAGAAATACATTCAAAACAGGCGAGGTGTAGAAAATAAGAATATATTTCCCTGAAACTTATAGTTACAATAAAAAAAATTCGTTCGCTGATTGGGGTTAATACCTCTTTTGTTTCTTGACTGCGTTTAAGTTCTTACTTCGTATATCTAAGTTACTTAGCAGTCGGTGGTTAAGATTTCAGATGGGTGAAATAAAATAATTCTTGTCGGACAGGCAAAAAGATTGAAAACTCTAAACACTCTCTCCGATCTGCAAAACACTTAAAACTCCTTGACCCTAAAAACAAAAAAATCTTAATTGTCAAGCATTATATTCTTTGGTAAGGTTACTAGGCACTGGCCGACTAAATTCTACCTACCTTTCCCAGAACCATTTTCATTTGTTACGTTATCGGAGTCCCGCCCCCGGTAGATGTTCTCCTGTCAATCACGGATTTCTCGTCTTCTGCAAAACCCGTCCATAACGTTTTCAGTGGCCGGCCAGAACGCAACCTTACGGTGTCTCATCGGCTCTGATGGCCTATATTCTCGTTCGCACTGAGTCTTCCTCAGCTGCATGACCTCGTCTCACCTCGTAACAATAACAGCCGGTTACAGCGGCTGACTTCTGGCCTCCTGCCATCGCTCGCTTCGTCGTTCTAACCTGAAGAGGAAACAACGCTATTATTTCAATTCGTGAAAACCATAGTCTCTCTATAGGTTTTGTCAACTATATGATTTTTTTTCTCTCGTCTCGTATGCTGCGTAGATCTCAAAATATATACTAGTATCCCGATCTCTTACAATTCTCAGTTGAATCCCACTACTTTGTTAGATCAGCAGCTCACTGGATGAAGCTGAAAGGGGGCAGAAAAAAACTGTAAATTGCCAGAGAGATTGGGAAATATGTCAGATAAAACTACAGTAATACCAATAATTATATAAGCACTAAGAAAAGTTTAGGAAAATCCAGAGAAAAGACTATGAAAAATTGGATTCAAAGTGAGGATTGACACCATTAACACCACGGCATTGATAACAAATTCTATATATTATGAAATCAAGTCACATAGAAGGTGACACTGACCAACCACAATTAAGCTAAAAGAAAATGGCACGCCGTAAACATAAAGAGAAGTATATCTAAAGTTAGGTATATATACATATATATATATAAGAGGATTTAATGAATTAGAACATTACAATTGTTCCAAGAATTAGAACATCAAGTCTAGTATGGCGTACGGTCGTTTCCAAAACATTCTGGAAATACTTTATTTTATTTTAAAAAATTAACAAAGCTACTCCAAAATGTACTTCATCAGCGCCTTTAGCACGACGTCTTACAGAAATTCAACGAAAAAATAACAAGCTCGTCGTAGAGGAACATCTATTGACAGGAAGAGCCACATAGACAAATATTAGAAAAAGGAATAAGTTACAAATATAAAACAAAATAGAAAGATAAAATGATAATAATAATAATAATAATAATAATAATAATAAAACATTATAAAAATAAAATTAAACTTAAAATAAAGATAAATAAAATGTAATATAAAATATAAAAAAATTATAAAATATAAAAAGGAAAAACTATAAAAGGATCATTTTTTTTTCAAAAAAAAAAAAAATATATATATATATACTATAGATATTTTTTAAATATTAAAGTGTTTTTCACCTACAGACGACGTCGTTTCGGGCTCTGTGGTTGCAGGCGGTCGCATGGGCTCGAACGCAGTTCGTAGATCCAGGCTAGAATCATGAGACAAACGCTTAGGATCACACGGCCGCTAGAAATTGACACAGAGAGTAATTGAAATTAAGATACACTTATATATATATATATATATATATATATATATATATATATATATATATATATATATATATATATATATATATTAATGGAAAATGGAAAAGGAAAAACCAAGATTATTTATATATTCCTCAACGTTTCGTCTATATTTCAAGATTTTTTCAAGATGATTGATTTGAAGAAATAACATACGAGTACAATATTCGAAAAATATTTGGTGCATTTGGAACGTGAAAATAATTTTTTCCTGCAAACGAACTATAGTCGTTAGAATTGAAAAAATGTAGTGCGATTATTAAGTGAAAAGAATGTTTTTGTTATTTTCTCGATGCTGTGTACAAACCTTTGTTGGAAATATGTTCTAAAAGAGCTCGCCCGGATCTAAATTCAAGTTTTGTTCGGCTAGTATTAGTTTTCTTATTAAAGGGGATCAATAATACGTTGTTTAATTGTGTTAGAGTTTATAATGAGTGCTGATTTAAGAAGTCTTCGACGAGATTTATTTAAAATGAATTTAATGAGTCTGGCTTATTTACTGTGTATAATTTAATTTATTCAGATTACAGTTCTCATTTTAAGTGTTAGTATCATAACCTCCGACCTTCTTCATGTGTATCTTGTCGAACTCGGGAATCTTAATCCACGCTCTCGTTCCGTCAGCAATGGCCGGGTAGAAGTCTTCACTAATTCGCAATTGTATTCTTAGAAGAGTGGCGTCACCTAGAACTGAATTTCACTTAGTACTTTATCCGTTACGCCACGGATCCTTGCGGACAATTGTAGTGTGAATTTTGGGAGCGTTACACCTATTGTTTTTAGATGTGCAGTCTTACTACTTATCAATATAGATCACTACTTATTACTACATGTTACTATATATATAAGAGTATATATATAGTATTATATATATGCGCGTGCACGCATATATATAATAATATATATATAAATATATATATATATAAAATGTATATGTATGTGTGTATATATACAATCACAAGGACATGCATACGTATGTTTAGTATGCATGTGGGTATGAGCTATTTATTGTAATATAATAAGGAACGAGATAACTTTTTTGAGTTATTAATAGAACCTCTAGTAAAATTGAATATACATAAAAAAATGATATACATCCCTAAATAGTTACCTCCACTGATAAGATAATTTAATCAAAGTTAAGTACCTTTAACCATCGGGTATTTTCTTAAACTTTATTTCCCTTTATAATATTTTAAAAATATTTTTTTATATATTTTTAAAATATTTTTTTATATTTTTTATATTTTTTATTTTCTCTTCTCTTTCCCTTTTTCTCTTTCTTTTTCTTTTTCCTTTTCTTTTCTTATTTTCTCTTTCTTCCCTTTTAAATATACAAATACCAACATAACGGCTTTCTCTCCATGATTTCTCCTGATTAAGCGTCTTCACGCTTTTTCATTTAAAATTTTCTGCATATAGCGTTTCATAACGATTAAAACTGAACACAGATGTTCCTTGAAGAAATATCATTATTTACCATTTCAGGCTGTGCTGACGAAGACGGGATTTGGGGATCCAACCTTTTTACCTGTCAGAAACCGCCAGTCCATATGTCTGATTGAAATCTGTATATATATATATATATATATATATATATATATATATATATATATATATATATATATATCTGTTCATAATTGAATATTGTGATCTATTAAAGCTGTGACCTCAAAACATTTTTCATGAGAGGAATTTTCGAATTAAAAATTTGTTTTTCCGTTACACCATTTTTTGTGGATAGAAATACATATATACATACATACATACATATATATATATATATATATATATATATATATATATATATATATATATATATATATAGCATTATATTAAGTGAAATAATAAAATAAGATGCGAATAATTTATTATTTCACTTTATATCATGCTATTAATGCTCTATCCGGATGTTCACTAATTAAAGATATAGGTTGCACCATATATTGTTTGTTGGATTAACTTTATATATATATATTTTATATATATATATATATATATATATATATATATATATATATATATGCATACATGCATACATGTATACATACATTACATACATGCATACATATATGCATACAGGCATGCATACATACATACATACATGCATACATACATACATACATACATACATACATACATACATACATACATACTAGCAACAACAACAAGCCCTAGTTGACACTGGATTTGAACATGACTATAATTTTTACCCCCTCTTTTCCTCCCTCTCTTCCCCTTCCTCTGCTTACTGCCTCTCTCTCTTTCTCTCTCTCCCTCTCTCTCATAATACTCTCTTTCTTTCTTCCTCTCTCTTTTTGTTTTACCATTTCTCTCTTCTTCGATAATAAACTAATTTGTTTTTACTTTTTTTATTTCTTTCTAAGTAACCACTTATCAAGGCCAAAATCCACTTGAGGATACGGGACAATGAGATGGGTAGTTCAATTATATCAGTTCACCGATGAAGAATATTGTGAGATGATTGAAACTGATGAATTGAACAAACATAAGTTGATTCATAACATAGAACCCTAAGTACTTTGTAATATCGTCATTGGACACTCAGGAAGTATAAAAACAACGCGGCTATCTATGGAGTTTTAAAAAATGTTTATAAATCTTGGATGTTCTTTGAATTATTCAGTCACAACTGTCATCGCTCGAGTTTTGCACCGTTTGGGAAAAACTGGGTTAAAATCTGAATATAAGAGATCTATTTGATATTGTCTATATTTTTCCTTGTGAAACGCTGACATGGTTTCGCCATTGGTTAGAATTATAATTTTTGTTTTCATTTGCGGGCTCAGGTGTTTTAATCAATGGAGCAAATAACTGCTAGTCAAAATCTCTTCGACAAGCTGATTAGAGGAAACCCTTACAGAGAAGAAGTTAGCGGTCTTTGTAGTGACGATGCTCTACCCGAGCGATATAATATGTCTAGTGGTTCTATTGGACTCTAGAAGCCAATACAAATCTCGCTTATCTTTCATCTTCCTGGGGGGTTAGGGTTCATGGCGATGAGGTCAGACTGCGTACGACTTCTTCTTTTTCTTCTGACTGGGCTCCATAGGTGTACGCGCGTGTGTGTGTGTGGGGGCGAAGCTTTTCTAAGATACATGCAAATGTAGCACATGTTAATACCGCAGCGAACCAATAGGGGCGCCGCCATATTGCCGTGCTGTTTGTTTACTTGTATTCTTTTGTGTTCCTATTCGTCTGTATGTGTTTGTATGTGTGCAAATGAGCGTGTTTAACCGGAAGGGAAAGGACAGCGCGGCTGAAGTGGCGGACGGAAACAATAAATTGTTAATGTGAGTGGCGGTAAACAACCGGGATTATAATCGACCAAGGCACGTGAACTTTTAGTCTCATCATTCGTGCTTTGCTTGTTTAAAACAATGTCGAAACGGGTGGGTGGTGGGGACGAACGAGCGGCGGCATTGAAACGAAGAAGAAAAAAGAAGATGGGTGCAAGAGAATATATGAAAACAAAATGTGAAGCGAAACAAATTGGATATCCGAAATATAATACATAATATCTATTAAGCAGAATAACTCGTTAATGCATACGGCTATCTACCCGTTATTCTGATCATATCTATCTATCTACCTATCTATCTATCTATCTATCTATCTATCTATCTATCTATCTATCTATCTATCTATCTATCTATCTATCTATCTATCTCTCTCTCTCTATATATATATATATATATGTGCTTGTCTATCTATCCATCCATCTATCTATCTATCTATCTATCTATCTATCTATCTATCTATTTCACTCTGTCCATCTATATTTAGTTATCTATCTATTTGTCTGTCTGTCTCCACCCTCTCTCTCTCTCTCTCTCTCACTCTTTTTCTCTCTCTCTCTATATATATATAGTTGTCTTCTGTCTTTGTCTACATATCTATCTATCTATTAGTATTCTGTATTATTACCTTGATGATGTCTGTTAGATTTTAAATTGATGTCTAATCCATGTACTGATGATCAGATCCAATATTAATAAAATATATATCGTCTCTGAAACGATCGTACACCATCAGTAGTTATTTTGAATTACTGGAGCGCAAATAAATGATCATGTAGAAATATTTACACAGTATCAATATGATATATATATATATATATATATATATATATATATATATATATGTATATGTTTATATATATATGCATATATATATATATATATATATATATATATATATATATATATATATATATATATATATATATAAATCCAGGTAAAATAAACATTTATTGGATAGGAATCCAAATAATTTCAACTGGGATTGTAAATATATATATATGTATATATATAAATATATATATATATATATATATATATATATATATATATATATATATATATATATATATATATGTTTATATGAGAAATAAAAGAAACAATGTTTCAGACAAAATGTAAAATGAAAATGGAATAAAACCCGTTCTTTGTACAAATTTGAAACTTTTCTGTTTTTAATTAAAGTGTTGCTGCCAACCGATGATGATTGTCCTAACAATTGAAATATTTTGGTAGAACTATTCAATATGTGTTTTTGAGTTTATATTTTTGCTAGTTGTTGATTTGCTTATCCTTTATGCCATTTTTATTTTATATATATATATATATATATATATATATATATATATATATATATATATATATATATATATATATATATATATATATGTATACATATTATTATTATTATTATTATTATTATTATTATTATTATTATTATTATTATTATTATTATTATTATTAAAAACAAAATTCCTTTTTAGACCTCATCCATTTTCAAGTATATATGTAATTATTTCTTGATATTGCTTATTTTTGATCCACTCTTTTTTCTCTCTCATTTTCTCCATTTATCTCTTCGAATTTCTCGCCACTTTTCTCCCCTCCTCTCTCCTTCACTTTTTTCCATTCCATTCCCTTTTGCTCATCTCTTTTTTCTCTCTCTATGTTTTTTCTATTATCTCTTTTCTCTCGTTTCCCTCCCTTTATCTACCAGCCCCTCTTTTCATCTCTTCGTCTGTCTCCGCTTTCTCAATTACTTACATCATTCGCCTCATCTTACCACTTCTCTCATTATTCCCCCTTTTATTTGCGCCATACACCCTTTGTGACAAGCAAGCAAGCAAGCAAACAAACAAGCAAACAATCAAACAAGCAAGATCCAAAGTTTTAGTACTATACTAGACCCCCCCCAGCGGTCGACATTCGTTTTCTCTTTATGGAAATCGCTCCAACCATGACATCAAGCCACTTGATGTAAAAGGCTGAAAAAAATCTACTTCAAGAGCAAAACTAGCCAACGATAATAAGTGTTAGAAAAAAGCAATTATTCCCAATTTATTAGAAAAATCGCTCATTGAATGTGAGAAGCAAGAGTTACAAGTTTGCCGAAAGTAAACCCCAAGCTCCACACTTTCTACTCTCTTCATTTAATATCGAAACACCTTTTTCGGAATATAAAGCCTTTCGTAAGTCATTTAATATCAAAACACAATTTTACGGAATTATTACCCTTTCTTAACGCATTTAATATCAAAACACAATTTTACGGAATATCAACCCTTTCTGAAGTCATTTAATATCAAAACACAATTTTACGGAATTATTACCCTTTCTTAACGCATTTAATATCAAAACACAATTTTACGGAATATCAACCCTTTCTGAAGTCATTTAATATCAAAACACAATTTTACGGAATTATTACCCTTTCTTAACGCATTTAATATCAAAACACAATTTTACGGAATATCAACCCTTTCTGAAGTCATTTAATATCAAAACACATTTTTACGGAATATCAACCCTTTCTGAAGTCATTTAATATCAAAACACATTTTTACGGAATTATTACCCTTTCTTAATGCATTTAATATCAAAACACATTTTTACGGAATTATTACCCTTTCGTAAGTCATTTAATATCAAAACACATTTTTACGGAATTATTACCCTTTCGTAAGTCATTTAATATCAAAACACAATTTTACGGAATTATTACCCTTTCTTAATGCATTTAATATCAAAACACATTTTTACGGAATTATTACCCTTTCGTAAGTTATTTAATATCAAAACACAATTTTACGGAATTATTACCCTTTCTTAATGCATTTAATATCAAAACACATTTTTACGGAATTATTACCCTTTCTTAATGCATTTAATATAAAAAAAAACCTTTTACGGAATTTCAACCCTTTCTTAAGTCATTTTATATCAAAACCCAATTTTACGGAACTACAACCCTTTCGTTCTATTCAAAAAAGCTTCTTTTTTTTCCTCACACAGCTTGATTTTGTAATTCCCCACTTGATTCCTGGTATCCCGACTGTACCAACATACAACATTTAAATGCAATGTGAAAAAACATCTTACTGCACAAATTTCCACTTATTATGCCATCCTCCATAAATCCTGCCCTTAATCACATTACCTCCTTTTACGTCTAAGATGCAATATGCCTCCTTGTTTTGGGGTGAATAAAATGTATCTTTAAATATAATCTGTTCTGCGTGATAGGATATGCGCATTGCGACTTGATAAAATTCTCTACGATTTATAGAAGGGTAATAAAAGAAATTAATAAAAGAAATTAATAAAAGAAATTAATAGCTACTTAATTAGGATGAAAATGGATAGTTAATGACGAAGGTATAATATAAAATAGACAATAACGTGTATGGAAAAAGACGTGACTGGCAACCTTTTACTTAAATATAATATTTTTCTCCGACAGTATCAGAAATTTAAATGTAACATTAAAACATGTCCAAATCCCCACGCAAGTTGCTCCATTATAAATATGGCCCCTATCAGAGTACTGCACACCGAAGGCTATTCTCTATCTCTAAAAATCTACTATCAAACCCTGTATCGTGTACTGTTGTCATATTTGGGCTGGTGAATCTCTGCCCCATTTGAGGGTTCTTGATAAGGTGCAGAAACGTGTCTGTAATTTGATTGTCCCCACCCTTTTTCTTCTCCTCTACCTCTTATGGCACACGTTTTTCGGAATTGTGTGATCTATTCCCCGCTTCCTTTGTTCCAGCTCGTTTGACTCGTTGGTCTAGTGGTCTCCATCAATTCGCTGTATTGTTATCTCATTGTAATACAACTTCCTATTCTAGTAGCATTTTTTTCACAGAACTGCAGGCTTGTGGAACTCTGTTCTCGCTGACTGTTTTCCTTCTAACTATAGCCTTGGTCTTTTCAAGACTAAGGCCAATAGGCATCTCCTGTCTTTGCAATAATCATATTTTTTTCTTGTTAGCTCCTTACATCAAGTGGCTTCATGACTTGTCTGGGGCGATTTACATAAATAAAAACTAGTCCCTTACGGTTCAGTAACAATATGCATGTTTAGGGTGAACAAAAAGAAAAGATTATGACACAACTTGATGCGTATGTATTTCTCGTGTAAACGCAACTTTCATAAATACACACTGAATTATTTTGTTTTTTAAATTATTTATTACAACGTTTCCCGTGGACATAAAAAATAGAAGTTAAATAGTGTGTGTAACATTTTATATTAAAACTTCTATGTCTCACCCTCTCTTTCGAGCCGTTTCACTATCTTTTTCTCCCTTTCCCTATCCCCTATTTTCCGGCCCTCTCCCCAACCATCATTTTCTCTTCCGCCCAGTCCATTCTTCTCACTTGTTTTAATGGGTTTTAAAAAAATAATAACGTAATTTATTTACCGGATCTATCCCTTTTAAATGTAACAGTGTAATATTGGATTTATTACACTTGGACAACGCCGAGTAGAACAAAACACAATGATCTTCTTAATGCTGGGTAATTACATTCCCCACACCGTATTCACAATTATATAAAGAGAAATGAAGTTGATAATGATAATAGTCCAAAGTTATTTAAACGTAATACTGTAATTTATATGTATTTCTCCCGGACAACTCCAAGTAGAATAAAAGAAAAGATTATGACACAAATTAATCTGTGTGGATTTCTCGCGCCAACGTAACTTTAATAATTACACATTTAATTATTATTTTTTTAAATTTATTATTATTCGAATATTGATTGAAATCCGAAAAAGTAATAGCGTAAAACAAAGCTAAATGTTACAAATCCTATTTAAAAGATGTAATTACGCAATTAAATCAACCAGAATACATTCCAGTTTCTTTGTAAACGAGCCACTCATTGTATGCATGTTGTTCATAGTACAAATTAAATAAAAATGTATTACTTCGAACCCATTTGAAAGAAATTTGAAAGTTTTTACATTGTCGAATCGAAGGTTATTTTGTCGCTTGGTCGTTTTGTTTTACGGCATATCTATCCTTTTCGGGTTATTTAATGCCGAATCACATCCTTTTGGTACACAAACTTATGCTTCGAGTTCTTTATATCTTCAGATATTTATTCATGGTATTCTGTGTGGTTGTTTTGTAGAATAAAATTGCTTGTTTTGTTTTGGGCTGGCAGAACATGATTGAGTTTTGCAAAGGAAAGGGAGAAACACAATAACACCAATGTTTGATGGGTTAGGGTTCAGGAAGCTAGTATCTTCAAACAGCATGACCAGGTAGCACCACAAGAAAGTCATTTAAACTATCTTTAAAATTCTTAGAAAATACTCATTTAATTAAAGATTAGGAAGCTATTCACAACCAATAATTTTATACATAGAGATGAAAAAATAACTTAACAATAATTAGTTATAGTTTTATAACAATATGTTTCAATTAATAATTTAATGACCAAACGATACCGTAATAATGATATTAAACTTTCAAAATTCTATTTAGAAAAATAATGATTTTGTAAAAAGAAAAAAAGGAAAAACATCATAGTTAAAGAAGAAAAAATAAAATAAAATAAAATATTCCTGGGCAATGCCGGGTAACGACGGTTAGAGATTAATGAGTAAATTGACGACAAATTCAAATGAATTAATCGATGTTTTTTTTTCAGGTACGAATAAAAATTGGTATGCCAGTAATATTTCTTGTGAAATGTCTGTCGAAGTCATCCGTTGATCGGTCATGTTTGAAAAAGCATTTTCGTCAGTCTGTAAAACTTAGTTTTGAAATAGTATTTTCGTTGGTTTGTCAAACTTAGTTTTGAAATAGTATTTTTGTTGGTCTGTCAAACTTATGTTTGAAATAGCATTTTCATCGGTCTATACAACTTATGTTCGAAATAGCATTGTCGTTGGTCTGTCAAATTTAGGTTTGAAATAACATTTTTGTCAGTCTGTAAAATTTATGTTTCAAATAGTATTTTCACCGGTCTATACAACTTACGTTTGAAATAGCATTTTTGTCGGTCTATACAACTTGTGTTCGAAATAGAATTTTCGTCGGTCTGTAAATCTTAGTTTTAAATAGCATTTTTGTCAGTCTGTCAATCTTATGTTTGAAATAGCATTTTCATCGGTCTATACAACTTACGTTTGAAATAGCATTTTCGTTAGTCTGTCAAACTTAGGTTTGAAATAGCATTTTTGTCAGTCTGTAAAACTAAGGGTTGAAATAGCATTTTCATCGGTCTATACAACTCATATTCGCAATAGCATTTTCGTTGGTCTGTCACGTTTAAGTGGCCAATATCACTTATATTGCTCTGTATTTAAAACTTAGGTTTAAAATATAATTTATGCTGGTCTGTTACGTTCAAGCGTAATATGTCATTTATGCTCGTCTGTTACGTTTAGTTTTAAAATATCATTCATGCTGGTCTGTTACGTTTAGGCGTAAAATGTCATTTATGCTCGTCTGTTACGTTTAGTTTTAAAATATCATTCATGCTGGTCTGTTACGTTTAGGCGTAATATGTCATTTATGCTCGTCTGTTACGTTTAGTTTTAAAATATCATTCATGCTGGTCTGCTACGTTTAGGCGTAATATGTCATTTATGCTCGTCTGTTACGTTTAGTTTTAAAATATCATTCATGCTGGTCTGTTACGTTTAAGCGTAAAATGTCATTTATGCTCGTCTGTTACGTTTAGTTTTAAAATATCATTCATGCTGGTCTGCTACGTTTAGGCGTAAAATGTCATTTATGCTGGTCTGCTACGTTTAGGTTTAAAATAATTTATGTTGGTCTGTTACTTTTAAGTTTAAAATCATTTATGCTGGTTTGTTACGTTTAGGCGTAAAATATCAGTTATGCTGGCCTGTTACGTTTAGGCGTAAAATGTCATTTATGCTAGGCTGCAACGTTTAGGTTTAAAATAATTTATGCTGGTCTGTTACTTTTAGGTTTAAAATCATTTATGCTGGTCTGTTACGTTTAGCTTTAAATATAATTTATGCTGGTCTGTTACGTTTATGCGTAAAATGTCTTTTATTCTGGTCTGTTACGTTTAGGCGTAATATATCATTAATGCTGGTCTGTTACGTTTAGGTGTAAAATATCATTTATGCTGGTCTGTTACGTTTAGGTTTTACATATGATTTATGCTGGTCTGTTACGTTAAGGCGTAAAATATAATTTATGCTTGTCTTTTACGTTTAGGCGTAAAATGTAATTTATGCTGGTCTGTTACGTTTAGGTTTTACATATGATTTATGCTGGTCTGTTACGTTAAGGCGTAAAATATAATTTATGCTTGTCTCTTACGTTTAGGCGTAAAATGTCATTTATGCTGGTCTGTTACGTTACGGTTAAAAAATATCATTTATGCTGGTCTGTTACGTTTAGGCGTAAACTATAATTAATGCTGGTCTGTTACGTTTAGGCGTAAAATGTAATTTATTCTGGTCCGTTACGTTTAGGCGTAAAATGTCATTTCTGCTGGTCTGCTACGTTTAGGCGTAAAAGGTCGTTTATGCTTGTCTGTTACGTTTAGGCGTAAAATGTCATTTATGCTGCTCTGTTTCGTTCAGGCGTAAAATGTCATTTATGCTAGTCTGTTACTTTTAGGTTTACAATATAAGATATGCAGGTCTGTTACGTTTAGGCGTAAAATGTCATTTATTCTGGTCTGTTATGTTTAGGCGTAAATGTAATTTATGCTGCTCTGTTTTGTTTCGTTTTAAAATATCATTTATGCTTGTCAGTTACATTTAGGTTTTCCATATTATTAATGCTGGTCTGTTACTTTTAGGTTTACAATAGCCGATATGCTGGTCTGTCACGTTAAGGCGTAAAATGTTATTCATGCTGGTCTGCTATGTGTAGGCGTAAAATGTCATTGATGCTGGTCTGTTACGCTTAGTTTTAAAATATCATATATGCCGGTCTGTTACGTGTATGCGTAAAATGTAATTTATGCTGGTCTGTTACTTTTATGTTTACAATATAAGATATGCTGGTCTGTTACGTTTAGGCGTATAATATTATTTATGCTGGTCTGTTACGTTTAGGCGTATAATATTATTTATGCTGGTCTGTTACGTTTAGGCGTAAAATGCAATTTATGCTGGTCTGTTACTTTTAGGTTTACAATATAAGATATGCTGGTCTGTTACGTATAGGCGTGAAATGTCAGTTATGCTGGTCTGTTTCGTTTCGTTTAAAATATCATTTATGCTTGTCTGTTACGTTTTCCTTTAAAATATTATTTATGCTCGTCTGTTACTTTTAGGTTTACAATATAAGATATGCTGATCTGTTACGTTTTGGCGTAAAATGTCATTTATGCTGGTCTGTTACGTTTAGGCGTAAAATGTCATTTATGCTGCTCTGTTTCGTTTCGTTTTAAAATATCATTCATGCTTGTCTGTTAAGTTTAGGTTTAAAATAAAATTTATGCTTGTCTGTTACGTTTAGGCGTAAAATGTTATTTATTCTGGTCTGTTACGTTTTAGTTATAGATATCATTTATGCTGGTCTGTTACGCTTAGGCGTATAATATTATTTATGCTGGTCTGTTACGTGTAGGCGTAAAATGTCATTTATGCTGGTCTGTTACGTTTAGGCGTAAGATGTCATTTATTCTGGTCTGTTACGTTTAGGTGTAAAATGTCATTTATGCTGGTCTGTTACGTTTAGGTTTTACATATGATAATGGTAGTCTGTTACATTTAGGCGTAAAATGTCATTTATGCTTGTCTCTTACGTTTAGGCGTAAAATGTAATTGATGTAGGTCTGTTACGTTTAGGCGTAAAATGTCATTTATGCTGGTCTGCTACGTTTAGGCGTAAAATGTCATTTATGCTGCTCTGTTTCGTTTAGTTTTAAAATATAATATATGCTGGTCTGTTACTTTTAGGTTTACAATATAAGATATGCCGGTCTGTTACTTTTAGGCGTAAAATGTCATTTATGCTGGTCTGTTACGTTTAGGCGTAAAATGTAATTTATGCTGCTCTGTTTCATTTAGTTTTAAAATATCATTTATGCTTTTCAGTTACGTTTAGGTTTTCAATATTATTTATGCTGGTCTGTTACATTTAGGGGTACAATAGAAGATATGCTGGTCTGTCACGTTAAGGCGTAAAATGGTATTTATGCTGGTCTGCTATGTGTAGACGTAAAATGTCATTTATGCTGGTCTGTTACGTTTAGGCGTAAAATTTCATTTATGCTGCTCTGTTTCGTTTCTTTTTAAAATATCATTTATGCTTGTCAGTTACGTTTAGGTTTTAAATGCCATTTATGCTGGTTAGTTAAGTTTAGGTTAAAAATAAAATTTAAGCTGCCCCGTTACGTTTAGGCGTAACATGTCATTTATGCTGGTCTGTTACGTTTAGGCGTAACATGCCATTTATTCTGGTCTGTTACGTTTAAGTTTAAGATATCATTTATGCTGGTCTGTTACGCTTAGGCCTATAATATTATTTATGCTGGTCTGTTACGTTTAGGCGTAAAATGTCATTTATGCTGGTCTGTTATGTTTAGGGTCAAAATATCATTTATGCTGGTCTGTTACGTGTAGGCGTAAAATGTCATTTATGCTGGTCCGTTACGTTTAGGTTTAAAATATCATTTATGCTGGTCTGTTACGTTTAGGCGTAAAATGTCATTTATGCTGGTCTGTTACGTTTAGGCGTAAAATGTCATTTATGCTGGACTGTTACTTTTAGGTTTACAAGATCAATTATGCTGGTCTGTTACGTTTAGGCGTAAAATATCATTTATGCTGGTCTGTTACGTTTAGGCGTAAAATGTCATTTATGCTGGTCTGTTACGTTTAGGCGTAAAATGTAATTTATGCTGGACTGTTACTTTTAAGTTTAAAATCATTTATGCTGGTTTGTTATGTTTAGGCGTAAAATATCAGTTATGCTGGTCTGTTACGTTTAGGCGTAAAATGTCATTTATGCTAGGCTGCTACGTTTAGGTTTAAAATAATTTATGCTTGTCTGTTAGTTTTACGTTTAGTTTTAAAATATCATTCATGCTGGTCTGTTACGTTTAGGCGTAAAATGTCATTTATGCTCGTCTGTTACGTTTAGTTTTAAAATATCATTCATGCTGGTCTGTTACGTTTAGGCGTAATATGTCATTTATGCTCGTCTGTTACGTTTAGTTTTAAAATATCATTCATGCTGGTCTGTGACGTTTAAGCGTAAAATGTCATTTATGCTCGTCTGTTACGTTTAGTTTTAAAATATCATTCATGCTGGTCTGCTACGTTTAGGCGTAAAATGTCATTTATGCTGGTCTGCTACGTTTAGGTTTAAAATAATTTATGCTGGTCTGTTACTTTTAAGTTTAAAATCATTTATGCTGGTTTGTTACGTTTAGGCGTAAAATATCAGTTATGCTGGTCTTTTACGTTTAGGCGTAAAATGTAATTTATGCTAGGCTGCTACGTTTAGGTTTAAAATAATTTATGCTGGTCTGTTACTTTTAGGTTTTAAATCATTTATGCTGGTCTGTTACGTTTAGCTTTAAAATATAATTTATGCTGGTCTGTTACGTTTATGCGTAAAATGTCTTTTATTCTGGTCTGTTACGTTTAGGCGTAATATATCATTAATGCTGGTCTGTTACGTTTAGGTGTAAAATATCATTTATGCTGGTCTGTTACGTTTAGGTTTTACATATGATTTATGCTGGTCTGTTACGTTAAGGCGTAAAATATAATTTATGCTTGTCTCTTACGTTTAGGCGTAAAATGTAATTTATGCTGGTCTGTTACGTTTAGGTTTTACATATGATTTATGCTGGTCTGTTACGTTAAGGCGTAAAATATAATTTATGCTTGTCTCTTACGTTTAGGCGTAAAATGTCATTTATGCTGGTCTGTTACGTTACGGTTAAAAAATATCATTTATGCTGGTCTGTTACGTTTAGGCGTAAACTATAATTAATGCTGGTCTGTTACGTTTAGGCGTAAAATGTAATTTATTCTGGTCTGTTACGTTTAGGCGTAAAATGTCATTTCTGCTGGTCTGCTACGTTTAGGCGTAAAAGGTCGTTTATGCTTGTCTGTTACGTTTAGGCGTAAAATGTCATTTATGCTGCTCTGTTTCGTTTAGGCGTAAAATGTCATTTATGCTAATCTGTTACTTTTAGGTTTACAATATAAGATATGCAGGTCTGTTACGTTTAGGCGTAAAATGTCATTTATTCTGGTCTGTTATGTTTAGGCGTAAATGTAATTTATGCTGCTCTGTTTTGTTTCGTTTTAAAATATCATTTATGCTTGTCAGTTACGTTTAGGTTTTCCATATTATTAATGCTGGTCTGTTACTTTTAGGTTTACAATAGCCGATATGCTGGTCTGTCACGTTAAGGCGTAAAATGTTATTCATGCTGGTCTGCTATGTGTAGGCGTAAAATGTCATTGATGCTGGTCTGTTACGCTTAGTTTTAAAATATCATATATGCCGGTCTGTTACGTGTATGCGTAAAATGTAATTTATGCTGGTCTGTTACTTTTATGTTTACAATATAAGATATGCTGGTCTGTTACGTTTAGGCGTATAATATTATTTATGCTGGTCTGTTACGTTTAGGCGTAAAATGCAATTTATGCTGGTCTGTTTCGTTTAGTTTTAAAATATTATTTATGCTGGTCTGTTACTTTTAGGTTTACAATATAAGATATGCTGGTCTGTTACGTATAGGCGTAAAATTTCATTTATGCTGGTCTGTTATCTTTAGGCGTGAAATGTCATTTATGCTGGTCTGTTTCGTTTCGTTTAAAATATCATTTATGCTTGTCTGTTACGTTTTCCTTTAAAATATTATTTATGCTCGTCTGTTACTTTTAGGTTTACAATATAAGATATGCTGATCTGTTACGTTTTGGCGTAAAATGTCATTTATGCTGGTCTGTTACGTTTAGGCGTAAAATGTCATTTATGCTGCTCTGTTTCGTTTCGTTTTAAAATATCATTCATGCTTGTCTGTTAAGTTTAGGTTTAAAATAAAATTTATGCTTGTCTGTTACGTTTAGGCGTAAAATGTCATTTATTCTGGTCTGTTACGTTTTAGTTATAGATATCATTTATGCTGGTCTGTTACGCTTAGGCGTATAATATTATTTATGCTGGTCTGTTACGTGTAGGCGTAAAATGTCATTTATGCTGGTCTGTTACGTTTAGGCGTAAGATGTCATTTATTCTGGTCTGTTACGTTTAGGTGTAAAATGTCATTTATGCTGGTCTGTTACGTTTAGGTTTTACATATGATAATGGTAGTCTGTTACATTTAGGCGTAAAATGTCATTTATGCTTGTCTCTTACGTTTAGGCGTAAAATGTAATTGATGTAGGTCTGTTACGTTTAGGCGTAAAATGTCATTTATGCTGGTCTGCTACGTTTAGGCGTAAAATGTCATTTATGCTGCTCTGTTTCGTTTAGTTTTAAAATATAATATATGCTGGTCTGTTACTTTTAGGTTTACAATATAAGATATGCCGGTCTGTTACTTTTAGGCGTAAAATGTCATTTATGCTGGTCTGTTACGTTTAGGCGTAAAATGTAATTTATGCTGCTCTGTTTCATTTAGTTTTAAAATATCATTTATGCTTTTCAGTTACGTTTAGGTTTTCAATATTATTTATGCTGGTCTGTTACATTTAGGGGTACAATAGAAGATATGCTGGTCTGTCACGTTAAGGCGTAAAATGGTATTTATGCTGGCCTGCTATGTGTAGACGTAAAATGTCATTTATGCTGGTCTGTTACGTTTAGGCGTAAAATTTCATTTATGCTGCTCTGTTTCGTTTCTTTTTAAAATATCATTTATGCTTGTCAGTTACGTTTAGGTTTTAAATGCCATTTATGCTGGTTAGTTAAGTTTAGGTTAAAAATAAAATTTAAGCTGCCCCGTTACGTTTAGGCGTAACATGTCATTTATGCTGGTCTGTTACGTTTAGGCGTAACATGCCATTTATTCTGGTCTGTTACGTTTAAGTTTAAGATATCATTTATGCTGGTCTGTTACGCTTAGGCGTATAATATTATTTATGCTGGTCTGTTACGTTTAGGCGTAAAATGTCATTTATGCTGGTCTGTTATGTTTAGGGTCAAAATATCATTTATGCTGGTCTGTTACGTGTAGGCGTAAAATGTCATTTATGCTGGTCCGTTACGTTTAGGTTTAAAATATCATTTATGCTGGTCTGTTACGTTTAGGCGTAAATTGTCATTTATGCTGGTCTTTTACGTTTAGGCGTAAAATGTCATTTATGCTGGACTGTTACTTTTAGGTTTACAAGATCAATTATGCTGGTCTGTTACGTTTAGGCGTAAAATATCATTTATGCTGGTCTGTTACGTTTAGGCGTAAAATGTTATTTATGCTGGTCTGTTACGTTTAGGCGTAAAATGTCATTTATGCTGGACTGTTACTTTTAGGTTTACAAGATCAATTATGCTGGTCTGTTACGTTTAGGCGTAAAATATTATTTATGCTGGTCTGTTACGTTTAGGCGTAAAATGTCATTTATACTGGTCTGTTACGTTTAGGCGTAAAATATCATTTATGCTGGTCTGTTACTTTTAGGTTTACAAGATCAATTATGCTGGTCTGTTACGTTCAGGCGTAAAATATCATTTATGCTGGTCTATATTATAAGCGCTGTTTGTTAGTTTGTCACGTTTTCATTTTAAATATAATATTCATAAATAGAAATGCAGATTGAATGAACCCATCTTAAGAATGGATATTACGTGTTTTACTTAGTGATGCGTGTATAAACCGTTATACACCAGTGTTGTTGTTGTCGTCGTCGTCGTGAACTCAAGTTACTGCTTGGCTGTGGCTACAGTCAATTAGACACCGATATTTAGTTTTTAATAAGGTTTATTACAAAGAGAAGCACCGATACAAAAACATCAAAGAGACAGGTTACTTTTATACGCGCTGGAGACCGTCATAAATGATATTTTAAATCAAAACGTAACAGACCAGCATAAATGACATTTTAAACCTAATCTCGCCAGCCAAAGAGTTTGAAAATCTTTACCCGGAAATCACATGCCCCTCGCTATGTAACACCATGAATAACGATAAAATGACACAGCATTTAGAGTTCAGACTTCTTCTTACCCTCGGAACCAGTCTATCACATGAACAGATTTAGTAGACAACACAAATCATATTTGCTCTTATACTACAGTTCTATCTGTGCTACAACACAGTAGTTGTGTTAGAGTGGAGTGGAACAGTTTAAGAGTAAGAGAGGGTAGCACATCGATGTGAGATGATGATGCTCATTTATACAAATGTTTATTTAAAAAGTGAAGAACAGTCGCAAAAAACATCAGAGAGGCGAGTTACTTTCGTATGCGTGCGAGAGAGTAAGACAGACAGATAGATAGACGGATATATGTCTCACTACACCCAGACACAAAGTTTATTTAAGAAAGGGAAGAACATTCACCAGAAAGGTGGGTCACTTTTGTGCGTTTGTTTGTTTTGCTTCTAAAATGTTTGTTTTGTTTCACGGCATATCAACCATTTTGGGTTGTTTAATGTCGACTCCATTTATATCGGTTAAAGGATTTTATGCTTGAGGTTCATAATGATTTTAAATGTTTAACAGATTTGAATGAATTTCTTTTATATGTGCATATTTTTGAGTAAACAGTCTGCAATTTATTAATTTATTTTCCTAAAGAAGTTTGGTTTATTGAACTTATGGATATTAGATTTTGGGGTATAAATCCACCATTGTCAGAAAAGAAAATTATGAGTTCAACTCTGATGTCTTTAAATAGTTCCTTCACAGTACAAACATGATAATGTTTTTGTTGCATGGGAGCAAAATCAACACATTCTAACATAAAGTGTTTCACTGTATATGGCACTTGACAAGTCGCACATCATGGTGGCTTTTTACACAAGCGCCACGCATTCGTGCGCGCGTAGATATATATATATATATATATATATATATATATATATATATATATATATATATATATATAGAGAGAGAGAGAGAGAGAGAGAGAGAGTTGGAGAGGAAGAAAGGAGGGAGGGAGGGAGAGAGATAAATAAAGCAGACAGACAGATTAACGGATAACTCGCCTCGCTACATCTAGTTACACTTTGCAAGCCCCCACCCACCCATGCGTCTTTCTAGCTTGAAATCTTGCAAACCAAGAAACAGAAAATCTTCGTCTACGGCCATCTCTGACCCTTAAAAGTGTTATTGTTGTTGTGAATCCTGGTTATTGCTTGGTTGTGAATACAATCACTCGGACGCCGATGTTTAGTTTTTTATAAGGTTTATTTAAGAAAACATTAAAGGGATGGATCAATTTTGTGCGTTCGGAGAAAGAGAGAAGAGAGAGAGAGAGAAAGAGAGAGAGAGAGAGAGAGAGAGAGAGAGAGAGAGAGAGAGAAAAGCAGACATACAGATAAACGAATAACTCGCCTGGATACATCTAGTTACATTTTGCACGCTTGACCCAACCCCATTGGGGACATCGCTCTAGACGCGTGTTTCCTGCTATAAATCTGGGAAACCAAGAGATATAAAATCTCCGACCGGAAGGTACATGGTTTCATCGACCTTCGTTTGGGATAGTTTCTGACGCTTAAAAGTGCCACTAAAACTTTTCCCTTCAAACACCAGCCTCGTTATGCAATATGGATCCGTTCTTCTCACTAAGAGAATCTGTATGAGAAGATCTCTTTGTCTATCTCTAAACCACAACCTTAACCCTAACCCTAAACCCCAATATGTTTTTATAATCGTAATATCAAATCGATTCACGATTATCTTACATATTTTTCCGATTTGTTACTCCATATAAAAAAGCATTACTGGCCTCTGTGGAATCCTGTGCCAGCGGATAGCAGCAGCAGCAGCAGCAGCTGGAGGAGGAGGAGGAGGAGGAGGGGGAGCAAAATAATTTCTATAAAAATGTCTTACTTTTGATTTGTTGAAATACTTACTGATAATTAGTTATTGGAATCGGGTCTTAACAAATCAGAAGTCTAGAATAATAAACTCACGCTAGGAGTCGAGTTCCTGTTATATACTGGCTATTTCAACGAGTACCCACATACAGTCAAGTCAGTGAAGCAAACTTGGAACCACAAATCCTTGCCAGTCGTTTCCATAGTAACTAAACTTCTTGCGGACGAATCCAAATCTAGTCTTGGCCGCTGGACCAAAGGCTCTCGACAGACGACAGAAGAGATATGCACGAACTCACTCATACAGAAGTTCACACATACACTGACTACAAATGGGGAAATATACATACACACACTACCAACATAGTCAACTGAACTTACACACTGCTACGCGTTATCTCACGCTTTACATTGGTGACCCTGACTACGAAGGTCTTTCACATTAGTGACCCCGACTACAAAGGTCTTCCACATTGGTGACCCCGACTACAAAGGTCTTCCACATTGGTGACCCCGACTACAAAGGTCTTCCACATTGGTGACCCCGACTACAAAGGTCTTCCACATTGGTGACCCCGACTACAAAGGTCTTCCACATTGGTGACCCCGACTACAAAGGTCTTCCACATTAGTGACCCCGACTACAAAGGTCTTCCACATTGGTGACCCCGACTACAAAGGTCTTCCACATTGGTGACCCCGACTACTTAGGTCTTCCACATTGGTGACCCCGACTACAAAGGTCTTCCACATTGGTGACTTCCGACTAAAGAAACACAGCCTTTCCGACAACTCTATAGATAAAAAACACATAAGTCTCACCAGTTTAAAGAAAAAAAGAGTACAGGCGTATACGCGTTAATAAATTACTCAACGTCTGCCGGGTTCGAATCCAGTTCGTTCCACATAAACACTTTCATCAAACCCAAACCTGACCTTGTGTCTAACCTCCTGGAGAGGAGGTAAATAAAATACTTATAGTATTAGGCAAATATAGGTATCTACACCAAAAATTAAATAAAATACTCATAGTATTAGGCAAATATAGGTATCTACACCAAAAATTAAATAAAATACTCATAGTATTAGGCAAATATAGGTATCTACACCAAAAATTAACAAAAATTATCGAGCATAATTTTTTAATTAAAAATAAAAATCAATTTTATCGTATTTTACGGATCTGGCATCAATTAGAGCGAAAAACACGTAAATTAAGAGGGCATACCACAGTCTGTCATATAAACAAGTAATAAATGAATGGCGGTCGGCAAAATACGATAAAACTGATTTTTATTTTTAATTAAAATTCTACTAGAGAATTTTTCCTAAGTTTTGGTGCGGATACATATTTTTGCCTGATACGTAAGTATAAACAATAGTTTTTATTTTGAAATGAGTTTTTCATATGTGCCATCACATGTATAAGCACCGGTCATTCTTCTACAAAAGCATCCACTCTAACGTCGAACAGGCCACATTTTCAACACAGCTACTCGGGAAATATCTCACTGCTTTTGAATCGTGATCTCACTCCACAGACCTGACGTTCAACGACAACGCAACGTTCAGATGTTTAAAAAAAAGCGTTCTTTTTACGTTCAGAGAATGTTTTAAAAAGTGTTAACTGTGCGTGCAAAAAAATAAAACAATACAAATATTTCAACATGACGCCATTGCCAAACGCGCACGCGCAAAATAAACAATCTAAAACAAAACAACAAAAAACACTAGCCTCGACGCTTGAGCGAACAGCTCAACTCTAGAATAAAATTTGAAATAACCATCGGCGACAAGCTAGAAAAACAAAACAACAAAAAATTCTTCAAAGAAAAAAATCCTCGCTGAAAACATAATTCAGAGCAAAATTCGAATTTGCAACATATTTTCAACAAAACAATATCAAAACTCGTCCACTTCCACAAACAAACCCTTTGCACTTCAAAATGGTTCTACCAGACAAAAGAACAAAAGAAATTTCGAATTACAAAATTCGGCAACTCGACAACCAACGAATAAGAAAATAAAATTGAATTTTCCAAATAGTATCTACCCAACAAAGTACGAAAACTAAATTTGAATTTAAAATTTGGTCAATTAGACTCCACAAAATTTATATTTCGTCGACCGACAAAAAACAAATGTGTATTTCGAAATTTATCAACTGACACACACACAAACACACCCTGATATATATATATATATATATATATATATATATATATATATATATATATATATATATATATATATATATATATATATATATATATATATATATATATATATATACATATATATATATATATATATATATACATATATATATATATATACATATATACATATATATATATATACATATATATATATATATACATATATATATATATATATATATATATATATATATATATATATATATATATATATATATATATATATATATATATATATATATATATATATGTCGTTCAGTACTATAGATGTTTAAATATTTATGCTCGTCACTTTCAGTGTAAATATCATTTAATTTCTCCGTTATCACGTGACAATCTCTCGTGGCCTAATGGGACTAGGTGAACACTTACACTTCAAGGTGTCTCTATGAACCGTGTTCGCGCCCTATGACCTTTGTTATTTTCCTGCGCTGATGAGAGCCGTAAGCTCGAAACGACGTCGTACGTAGGTAAAATATTAAAGAAATGATTTAATATACATATAAACTAGATTTTGTTACATTCCAAAGGCCAAGATTTTATTTATCCTACGAAACGTTTTCAAAACAATCAATGTTTGGTGGAATTTTTTTACGAATTTGTTTCGTTCACACAACCAACATTAGTTTACCAATTTGTCTCCTTGAACTCTTCAAAAAAGACAAGTTTTCAGTTTGAACTATTATACATCGTGGTGTTACATCGAATAGCGTGCAGATGACCCCATGCCTCGTTGATAGGAGTCGTATGGGAAATCTACAGTGAGCTTATTTTTGGTTCTTGGACCTTTGTTTTGAAAATGTTTCGTGAGATAAATAAAATCTTGACGTTTAGAATACAACAAAATCTTGTTGTTGCAAATTGACAATCATTGAGCTTTAAATTTGGAAGAGGTTTCTATATATAAATATAGAAGTTATATGTTAAAACATATATTTTCGCACTCCTATATATATACACACACACATATACATATATAATATATATGCATGTGTGTGTGTGTGTGTGTGTACGTGTGTGTGTGTGCATAGTACTTGTATGATTGTTGTTTCCTATATGTTAATCCAATGAAACTCTTGTGTTTATAAGGCGGTGCTCAATAACAGATAGATAGAGCTGTATTATAATATAAATTATTTTATTTTTGGAAATATTATTAGCTATGTGGATATATGTTTCAGCTACGATTTTTGTCAAATTCCAGTTTCTTCGGACTATTGTCGACTGAAACAACCGACAAGTGCCCAAACAAGCTGGATTTAAAAAAATCGCAACTGAAACATGTATGCACATATGCAGCCAAAAATTTTGGCATGAATAAACTTAATATATATATATATAAATTATATATATATATATAATAAAAAAGAAATGTTACATAGCCTTTTTTATATTCGAACGTTTTGATTTTTATTCGAAAATTATTTCAGAAGAAGAGTTATAACATTATTATAACATCATTATAACATTATTATAACATCATTATAATATTACTATAACATTATTATAACATCATTATAACATTATTATAATATTATTATAACTTATTATAACATCATTATAACATTATTATAATATTATTATAACATTATTATAACATTATTATAACATTATTATAACATTTCTCTCCATAAAAATCAATCTGGTGGAAGAATATTTGTCGTACTCTGTTCCAGCGGAAAGCAGTAGTAGAAGAAAAACAATTTCTGTAATATACTTAATTTTTATTGGTTGAAATGCTTAATTTCGATTGGTTGAAATACTTAATTTTGATTGGTTGAAATACGTAATTCTGATCGGTTACTGAAATTCTATCTCAACAACTCAGAATTCCAGAATAATACATTCAAGCTGGAAGCCAAGTACCTGTTATGTACTGGCTTTTTATACGAGGATCCATAGACAATCAAGCCAGTGAGACAAACCTGCCACCGCAAATATGTGTCAGTCGTTTCCATATTGCAGACAAATCAAGGCGATCCATAATACAGACCTGGCAAACATGCGACTAGGATCCACGACTGGGGGCGGACATGTTATTACTAAATAATAATTACAGAGAAAAGTTTTAGTAAGAAATTTCTTTAGTAATATCCAGTAATTAGCAACTATACATATTATTAGGAAGCAGCTTACAATAATTGATTTATTTCCATCAAATCAAATGTAAAAAGTACAAAAATTTAAAAGAACTAAATTCACAAAAATCACTTTATTCACCATGAATTAGACACATTTTGATATTTCAAAAATCATGAGTCAATTTGTTTATATTGACTACTTGATTACAGAAAATATGATAACATAATACAATCAGATAGCAAATTCAATATTTTGCGAAAAATATTTTCGGAAAAACAATTTTGATAATTGTTACACATTTTGTTATGTTTGTTACCTATACAATTTGTTTTTACAGAAAATGAAGAAAATGCATATTTCTTTATGATACACAGTCTAAATAATAAAATCAACTTACATTAACAAGAACATAAAACCAATAAAATATATGTAAAAAAAGGAGGGGAAATGTAAAAATATCTGATAACGGCTTGGAACATTATACATCATCAATACTGATTATGTTGTCATAAAAATTGTATAAACATTTTTCTTTTATAAATAATATTTTAAAATAATTTCAAAACGTTTAGTGCTGGTTCTTGTATTGCTTTAGGTGAATTAAACAAACAATAATTTTTGAAAAATATATATTGGATAATACAGGGTGGGCCAAAATAAGGGTCCTATCTTTAAATTTGAATAACTTGAATTTGAATAACTTCCACAAAATAAAAGTTAAACTCACCAAACTTTATGTGTGTGTAGACTGACCCTTCCGAGATTTTTTGAAATAAACAAAATAAATTTTAGCCGAAAAACACTTCTTAAAACTTACAAAAACTAACTAAAGTATTGTTTTTTACACTGTTTTGAGTTTTTTAAGCAAAAATAATGTTTTCTAAATGAGGGTACGTTCCTTAGGGCTAATACGGCTCATGCTTGCTTCGGAAGGGGTCCTTTACTTATTCTAAAAAAAAAAAAAAAATCAATAAATAAAAAAGTTATGAATTTTTAAAAATAGGACCCTTATTTTTGCCCACCCTGTATAAACCCATGCTATCTTTTTATATTGAAAAGATGCCTATCAGAAACTTTAACATACGATAATTATTTTATCTGAAACGAGGGATAAATCACTTGAGTAAAATTCAATTAACAAGTTTAAATACTTTTTAAGGTTCAATTGTACTATACTGTTGAATTTGATTGCCTATTTCGCTCTGTATTCATCCAAATGTTGGATAAAATTGAGTTTTGGTTTAGTCCGAAATGGCATTTTTCTTCTGACAATTTTTTGTGTTTATTTCTTAACAAGCTCTTTTTAGATACATTCTTTTAGCAACAATAACTATTGTTTGACTTAAATCTGAAAAAAAAACGAGATTTTACTTTGTTTAGGCGATTACGTGTGAATACCCTGAAAACCCTGGCGAAAAGAAGAAAAAACAAACAAACACTTATTTAAGAATTGATTGTATATGAAACTAACGTAAAATGATCCTTTATTTCTGGGTCATACTAGTTTTTTAGAGCCGTTAACTAAGATATTTACCAATAACTCTTAATTAAATTATGCTGGATACGAGTCATATCGGCATTCGTGGAAACAAAAAAGCTGATAGAGCAGCAAAAGAATCGCTGAACATGATACTTACCAATACTAGGATTCCATACACTGATCTTCAACCTTCTATAAACGGATTAATCAAAGAAAAATGGCAAGAATCTTGGGAGGAATGCCAAAGTAATAAATTACACAAGATTTGGCCAACTATTGATGAGTGGCCTTTAGACTACAGAAACGCAAAAAGAGAAGAGGTTATAGTAGCAAGGCTTCGTATAGGACATACATATATTACTCACTAACATTTATTGAAAGGTGAAGAGTCCCCAATGTGTATATCATGTCAATAACTTTTTACAGTCAAACATATATTAATAGATAGTCAGGATCTAAAACAAAGCTGAAGGGAATACTACAACTCAAAAAATCTAAAGGACCTGTATAAAGACACAAATCTGACCAAAATCTTAGACTTCAAAGAAGTTGCACTGCTCAAAATAAATTAATCTCAACTTTTTAAATGTAAATTTTTTTTTTTCACAATAATATAAAATAATTAACTTGGGATTTCACATTTGACAACTTTATTCGGCATTAAATTACCCATAGATGGTTGTTATGCCATAAAACAAACCAAACCTAATTAGTATTTTATTGTTTCTTTTTTTTCCTTTCCCTTTCAAAACTCAATTTGCAGACAAAGTAAAAAAACAACAACAAAACAACATTTTTCCTCTACAAAACAATCAAACCAAGCACCATGAATAAATATTTTATGATATAAAGAACTTGAAACATAAATCTTCTACCAAAATGACCGGATTTGGCATTAAATAACGCGAAAACGGTTGATATGCCATAACACAAAACAATCAATCCACACAGTTATCAGATATGTTTTACATTTCACCCCTTTTTACATATATTTTATTTGTTTTATATTTTTGTTAATGTAAATTGATTATATTATTATGATTATGTATCATGAAGAAATAAGCATTTTCTTCATCTTCTGTAAAAACATGTAAATGTAACAAACATAACAAATTTTGTAAGAATTATTAAAATTGGTTCTACGAACATTATTTTGTTCATAAAATATTTGATTTTGTAAAAATTATCAAAATTATTTCTCAACATTATTTTGTTCATAAAATATTTGATTTTGTAAAATGTTGAATTTGCTTTCTGATTGTATTATGCAATTATATTTCCTGTAGTTAAGTAGTCAATATAAACAAATTGACTCAAGATTTTTGAAATATCAAAAATGTGTCTAATTCATAGTGAATAAAGTGATTTTTTGCGAATTTAGTTCTTGTATATCTTTGTACTTTTTACATTTGATTTGACGGAAACAAATCAATTATTGTAAATTGCTTCCTAATAATATGTATAGTTGATAATTATTGAACATTACTAAGAAATTTCTTACTAAAACTTTTATCTGTAATTATTATTTAGTAGTAATTTTTGTATTACCATGTCCGCCCCAGTCGTGGAATTATGGATCGCTTTGAGACGAACCCAAATTAAGCCTTGGCCACTGGGGCAAATGTTCTCGACAGACGATAAAATAAACAAGCAATAACTCACTCACTCAGAAGTTCACACACTGACTAAACAAAAAGCAAGTATACACACATACATAGCCAGGTTAGTCTACAGAACTAACACATTGCCACACGCAATATCACACAGCAACAGCCGAATCAATCATATTTGCCCAACTTCTTCTTACAGAAAAAAACAACTCTTTCTTCACCGAGAACGTTTTTGGATACTCTGAACTTTGATTACTACTAACTAATTATTTTTGGTTATTCTAACAAGTTGTAAATAGAATTGATATGCTTATATATGGATGTAACTTTGTCATTCTTTTGATATTGCGTCATCTACATTGGTAACCCTGACCACAAAGGTCTTGTACATGTTCAATTTACCACATAAATTCACGTCAAATTAACCCTTCATTCTATTTTATGGCCATTTTAAAATTTAAATAAACAACAAAATCGCCAGTTTGACCAGTTTCGTTAAATACGTAAGATCGCAGTAATTTGAAAACTGGCTTCCGATAAATCGATGGAATCGAACACGAACACGCTGAATATTCACAACATCAATCTAATTGAATTTGTAAACCACGATCCTCGACCGGGTGGTTAGATGGATACAAATTTTTAGGAATTTCTCCATTACCTTTTTCCTTTTCGAGGCAACACCAATGACAAAAGCTCCGGTGAGGGTTATGGTTATGGTCAGGCTTAGGGTGAGTATTCGCTGCATCACTACTTCATAATAATAACTGACTAATTAACTGCTAACTATATAAACAACATTCTAAGCTGCACTTCCCTATATTAGGCCACATCTAAGAAGGTGCCTTTCAAAGCATTCTTTCTTGACCTGATAGAATTAGAAATCAACTTTGCAATCTTATTGGGAACGATCTATTCTGCTCTCTACAGCCCCTTTCTCACAGAAGAGACGTTGCTAGTCTTTCTCTACTCTATCGTTATTTCCATGGAAGGTGCTCGACTGAGCTTCAATCTGTAGTTCCTCTCTGGAAAAACACTCACAACAAGAACTCATAATTCTACCACCACTGCGAAGAACTTTCCTTTCTTCTCCGTATGCCTAACATTAAAAGGGGATTTCTATGAAGAGAGTTTATTTCCAAGAACATCCCATCAGTGGAACACGTTGCCGCAAGATTGCTTTCCTGAGGGCTATTGCATGCTCATTTAAAAATAAAATTTTAATAAAAACTTGTCATAAACACTCCTTATGAGTAATCACATTTTATTCACTCCTGCATTTTTTATCAATCCTCTCGTCATATTCAGCATCATTCAACTGTCTATCTATCCATCTCATTACACGTTATCCTCGAGTGGCTTTCAGCCTTGATAAATGGTGACACATTAGTAAAAAAAATAGTCTCTCTCTTCTAGCACGTACTACTTTTCAACCAAACAGCGCCTTTTGTATTCATCCGCCACTCAGTTACTATTTAATACATTACTTTTATTTTTTATTTGTTTACGAAAGATAATTAGAAATTTAATTTTAAATGCTAGCAAATATATGCTCCGTCCTGTCGCACATTTTTGCTGTCCTGAGAGAACGGTCTTGTGACAATAGAACCGATACCACACTTATAAATTCCGATTAAATCGAGTTTTTTTCTTTTTTTCATTTAAAAAT
>OY744550.1:42646754-42651754 GCA_963556195.1 Sepiola atlantica
TATTATTATTATTATTATTATTATTATTATTATTATTATTATTATTATTATTATTATTATTATTATTATTATTATTATTATTATTATTATTATTATTATTATTATTATTATTATTATTATTATTATTATTATTATTATTATTATTATTATTATTATTATTATTATTATTATTATTATTATTATTATTATTATTATTATTATTATTATTATTATTATTATTATTATTATTATTATTATTATTATTATTATTATTATTATTATTATTATTATTATTATTATTATTATTATTATTATTATTATTATTATTATTATTATTATTATTATTATTATTATTATTATTATTATTATTATTATTATTATTATTATTATTATTATTATTATTATTATTATTATTATTATTATTATTATTATTATTATTATTATTATTATTATTATTATTATTATTATTATTATTATTATTATTTACTTAATTGTATTTCTCAAGCGAGTCATCACTTATGATTGCTCACTGGTAAAACATGGGGTGTTCCCTGGAGACTGAGTCACCACATCTCCTCAAAGTCCAAATGCTCCCCGCTCCTTTCGAATGAAATTGCAATTCGCTTCATGTTCTCGAACATAGAGTTATTGATGATAACGACCGCTGCATTGTCTGAAATTCAAGTAGCAATAAGCCTCTTTAATATTCCAGTACTTCCTGTCACCTTAAAGTCGATGTGTGGATGGTGCTTTCCCCGTCAGGCCTTTCATTTTAGGGGTTGGTGTGTGTGTGTCAGATTGTAGTATGTCTTCTTTTCCTTATTTTTCTTCTTCTTCTTCTTCTTCTTCTTCTCTGTTTCTTCTTCTTCTTCTTCTCTGTTTCTTCTTCTTCTTCTTCTCCTTCTTCTTCTTCTTCTTCTTCTTCTTCTCTTTTTCTTCTTTTTCTTCTTTTTCTTATTCTTCTTATTCTTCTTTTTCTTCTTTTTCTTCTTCTTGTTGTTCTTCTTCATCATCATCATCTTCTACTTCTTTTTCTTCTTTTTCTTCTACTTCTCCTTCTTCTTCTTTTTTCTTCATCTTCTTCTTCTTCTTCTTCATCGTCTTCTTTTTCTTCTTTTTTTTCCTATTGCATTTCTTCCTCTAATTTTTCTTCTTTTCTTAGTAAAAGTAGTAGTAGTAGTATCAGAGGTATTGACAGTAATGGCAACGGCTACAATAGTCGAAAGGCCGAGGAGAATGCAATTTTAGAGTATTAATTAATAACGGCACGTGCGAAAATAGCCGTCCGCGTTGAAGGCAAACTTTCACTGTTTAATTAAGGTCAATAATTCAGCAACGCAAACTGGCTCTTGTCGTTTTGGCAATAAAGACATCTTTCAATTGCAGGATGCTCTCTTCGTCGAGCGAATGTTTTCTTATCTTAGAACTACAGTTTGCCTTAAGTCTCTGCCATTTCCGGCGCGGCCATAATGAAGGAAAAACAAGACACTTCCTCTGCAGTCTCTAGCCATTACTAAAGTGCCCACCCTCTAAATTAAACAAAAATGGCGGAAATGTATCCGAATAATTTCTTTCTGTGTTTTCTTGTCTTTTTCTTCTTTTTTTAGTTCCTTCCTTTCTTTCCTCTCTCTTTTATCGTTACGGTATTTCTTTTACTTATTTGTTTCTTTCTTCTTTTTTTCATTTTTCTGTGTTTCTTTGTTACTTCCTTTAAAAAATGTTTTCCTTCGTTTTTTCTTCTTTTTAATTTCTTTCTCTGATTCTTTTATTTTGTTAACTTCATTCTTTCATCACATTCATTTTTTTCCTTTCTTTCCTCTTCTATTTCTTTACTTAATTGTTTATTTCTTTTTGTTCAATTCTTTATTTATTTCACTTCTCTTTCTTTTTTTCTACTTACTTCCATCAGTTGTTTTGTTATTTTTGTATCCGCATTTCTTTTTTTATCGGTTTGGTTCTTTCTTTTGTCGCTCTTTTCTTTTTCCTCTTCACTTTCTTTCTTTTAGAAATTATTTCCCCTTTTTTTTGTCAAAACTGTTTCTTAATTTGTTCCTACTCTCTTTCCTTTACTCAAATATTTAATTAATTTATACAATTCTAGAGCAAACCATTCTTAGTCACTTACACAAATAAAATAGTTATATATAATATAAATACATAAATGTATGTATATACCGTTAAATTGTGTATATATATATATATATAAAAATATTTATATATACTATAATATTAATTATAATATATATACATATACAGTAACATTGGAAATTAGTTCTGGACTGGACCACTATCTATGTTCCTATTTTATTTATTTTAGTATAATTTACCTTAATATAATTGATGTTATGTTTATCGATGTTGAGAAATATAGTTTGACTGTATTTTTATTTATAATCGATAATTTGGTAGAACTGTTTGGGTATGTTAGTGAGGATGTTTAAGCTATAAGGAGGTTTGAACCAAAGTGAGTTTCTACGTCTATTTTTCTATCTAGTGATATTCTCTGCTGATGGTGAGTGTGTTAATCCCCTAGTATTTTGTGTAGTATTTGGTGCAAAATCTCGCGTATTATTTGTATTTTTCCTATTTTTGTTTGCTCTGGAGTTTCCCATAGCCATGTTGCCAGATATGTGAGGTGTGTTCCTATTTGTATTAGAATCCGTATTATGTTTCGTTTCATATAGCTTATTTTATCAGCATATCCAGACTTGGCTAATACTTCATAATAATATTCTTTATTCTTATTGAATAGTGGCTCGTCTAATGACAAATTTGATATTCTCTTAGAAATACTGGCGATGATTGCTTTATTAATAGATCCCGTGTAGTTTAAGTTAAAATCTACTTAATAAAGCGTATGATTGGGTTTATGATATGGCTCATAAGCTAGATTGTTTTGGTCGATGGTGATGTCTTGAAAGTTAACTATCTTTTGGTGTATGTCTATCGTTACCCTCAGGTAAAAATTTCTAAAAAAAGTTATGTATATTCTTTTGGGTATTTACTAATCTTCTATTGCTAGAATTGACAACAAATGGTGCATCATCCCTGTAAATGCCCCCTCATCTATGGAGCTCCTTTCAGAATATAAAGATCTACCAAATGTGTTACCTCGCAGAATTCAGTAACCCCACACTGATATCAAAATTATTTCCCTATCTTTCTAGTCCATAGTTTGTTATCATATAGACTAAGAGTTATTTTAGCAAATTTTATAATGTTTATTTCAAGTCTATTGTTTTCTACTCGTGCCGTATCAAGAGCCTTGTCAAGACGACTTTACAATTTGAGAATTTCGTGAATTTTTATGATGCTCTTGGGTGTTGAAGAGCCGATAATTGACATGATAATATTTGGTTGGCACACCTAAAAAGAGAAACGAGTCGAAAAATATACATGTATGTTTTTTTGAAGATGTGTAAAAATACAGGATAAAATTAAAAAAAAAAACATAGTTATTGGAATATAAATTAAACCTGACTGATTTATATATGCTCTGTTGTTACTGGATGACAATCATCCATCTGATTTTTTGGAAAGAGTGATATATATATATATATATATATATATAGTATACATTGTTATTTATACAAATATCATAGGTTACATATGTGCATACATGTTTCAGCTGCGATTTCTCTCGAGAACCAGCTTCCTCATACTTTATTTTTGTCTGAAGGTCTGAGGAAGCCGGTTCTCTCAAGAGATCGCACCTGAAACATGTATGCACATATGTAGCCAATAATGTATGTATAAATAAAAGAATATATTAAAAACAGCGCCACTTGTTATTGAGAACTTTTTGTAAACACTGGAGTTTCTTGGAAACAACAATAATGCATGTACTATATATATATATATATATATATATATATATATATATATATATATATATTCACAAGTATTTATAAATTTTGTACCTCCAAAAATTTGTTATATATATATATATATATATATATCAAAAGTATTTATAAATATTGTACCTCCAAAAATTTGTTTATATATATATATATATATATATATATATATATATATATATATATGTGTATTCAAAAGTATATATACATTTTGTACCTGCAAAACTCTGTCTGTCTGTCTGTCTGTCTGTCTCTCTCTCTCAATCTCTCTCTCTCTCTCTATCTATCTATCTATCTATCTATATATATATATATATATATATATATATATATATATATATATATATGACAATGATAAATAATATACTTATCTTTTCTTTTTTATTGCAGTTTCATTGTTTATCCCATCTTATTAAGTGTTTTAATATTCTGTAATTAAAATAATAGATAATTACATAGTAAAGTGTTAAGATGAGACAACTTTATTAAGTATCATTGTTATAAAGCTCTATCCGGAGGACATATACTACACTAACCCTAACCTTAA
Organism: Sepiola atlantica; assembly: GCA_963556195.1. Taxonomy (NCBI): domain Eukaryota; kingdom Metazoa; phylum Mollusca; class Cephalopoda; order Sepiida; family Sepiolidae; genus Sepiola; species Sepiola atlantica. The sequence continues at coordinate 42,651,138 of OY744550.1, forward strand.
CTACCGCACTAAATTGAGCACTGAAATATAGTGCAATAGGATATTAATAGATGTAATAGTATAGTTCCGGCTTATTAGACCACACATATCCATTAGTAATTGATATAGAAGTAAGAAGACTTATTTTTTTGCCATCTAATTTACATACGTGTTGTGATGTGTACATTAATTAGATGGCGACGCGAGGTAACTTTCTTTAAATGCTCACAGAGACATTACGTATTAGTGGTCGGATCGACAGATAGTGAGAGAGGCTAGAGAAATACATAGATAGTCAAGAGAGAGAAGGAGAGGGATATTTGTGACTTGTTCAGTGAATTACAAATTACGGCTTCTTTTGAGAACTAAAACTTTTTTTCAAATCTAACCATATCTCTGAACTAAGGGATATTTCAACGTGTATTTCGTGTCATTAAAGTTTATAGGGAAAATATCTCCAGATAACAAACGTTGACTAACACTTTTTGGTTAAATTAACAGTTCTAACTTTCTACAATTACATAGGGATAACTTCATATATTGTTAACATCATTGATTTGTACTTCTCGACACACACACATACACACGCTAAGTTGTCTTATCATTTCATTAATATAGACATGAATCATTTTGTTAAA
>OY744550.1:42654254-42669254 GCA_963556195.1 Sepiola atlantica
AACCGTCGGTAATCTCTTATAGATGATGATGATGTCTCAGCTGGCAGGCAATAAATACCCTTTCGTTAATGATGAGGTCATATTTGAGAGAATGTGTTCTTGAAGCAGAACAGATGCTCCTTGGCCTTTGGGCTAAGTGTAGTATCTGTTCTGATACTAAACTTCGTCTGTTCTGTCCTCAGTCAGTAAATGAGAAATCCTTCCAGGCAGAGGACATTTAATTTTTGTTATTTAAACCAGAATGCTCATTTTTAAGAAGCTGGATTTTTATCACGATAACACCAACCTTGTGTTTAACTTAGCCCTCGTGGCGAAGAAAAGTAAAGCGCGACAGGTGCTAAACTTCGATGTTAACCCGAAGACCAGATAACACATGGTTTATTCGATTGTGTTTGTCGGTAAAAAGCTGTCGCCTGAGATCAATCATCTTACTTTGAATTTTTGACTTCATCACTTTTTATCTGACCGCGCCCTGTTTGTCTACCTCCCAAGTGCCTTAAATGCCCATTTAATTGTAGGCACAATTTATAACAGGGACAGGAACGACATGTGTGATTTAGATAAACGAGAGGTTGAGAAAAACAATTGATATAAAGTCGTCATATATATATATATTATTTATCAAACTTTCAAGGTATACGCTCCATATGTACTAATTTCTTACACCCAAAGCATGTATAAATAAAATAGAAATTATTAGTCAATTAGCCGTCTACACCTACGGTTTCAGAGGTGATTGGGGAATCAAACCGGCGTGGTCAAATACCACAATTAACCTTTGTCTTAAATAGTTAAAACGCATCCTCTGTCGTTGTATGTTGTTTGCCTTCCTTCGGCACTCTAACACATTTTATATCTCGTTCCACCCCTCTATACTTTTCTCTCTCTCCTCTTCTCTTTTCTCCTCTCTCTCTCACACACACACTCTCTCTCTCTCTCTCTCCCTCTCTCTCTCTCTCTATTTACTAACAGACAAAAGTAATATGACTAATAATATAGTATAAGCAAGAGGAAATATTGATACAGGTAGTAATACTACTTATTTTCATAGATGGAAATAGAGAGAAAGAGACATAAAACTAGGGAAAGAAAGAGAGGGGATAATGTTGGTTTGGGCATTTTTATTTAAAAAAGAAATTAACTGGCTTTACAAGCACACGTTTTTCTGATTCAAACAATCTAACCCGAGCTCAATCGTTTGCTCAACGAGTCATATTTCATATATATATAAATAAAAATGAGCACGACAGTAAAGTCATAATTTGCAATGACACTAAAACTAATACCGCCTGAAGATGATTTGACGATTCAAATCGAAAGTACTTGCAAAAAAGAAAAAAGAATGGAACAAGAAACCCATGGATCATATTTACATCAATTTGCCAGAAACATTAGATGGACAATTCGGAAAATTGAAAAAATAAAAAAAATCGCATCAAACAAAACTACTCCGTGTTATTTAATAATGTTTGCCTAAATGAAAATATGCTGCCTAAATACACACAATATATATATATATATATATATATATATATATATATATATATATATATATATATACATACATATATGTATGTATACACACACAGACACACACATCAAGTCAGGTTCATATTATATTCCAATAGCTATGTTTTTATTTTATTATAAAACATTTCCAAAAAACGTAAAATTTCTGAGATATATGTTTTACGGTCCGTTTCATTTGTCTTGTGACAAACAACATTTTTATGTCAATATCGTCTCTGCAACACTACAAAATCATCAGAAAAATTCACAAAGAGTAAAAAGTTTTGGATTAAAGTGTTTTGAAATAATCTACACTATACAGTGGTTCATTTTTGGGTGAAACCAAACAAAAAACAGAGAAAATCATCGAGCTGAATCTTTTAAGGAGACTGCAAAGTAAAAGAGCACTGATAGTATATGCTAATACATATACTGTCATTAATAATTATATATATATATATATATATATATATATATATATATATATATATATATATTCATTTTTAATGTGCGATTATATATAATTATTTCCACAACCAGACAACGCCGCAGCCCGCACAAACTATGGAAGCACAGACTGGAAGTCCTAGACTCGAGTTTCGCCCTTCTCTTGGACTCATCAGTATGATAGATCCGAACTTATTCGAAACTCGAGTCACTTGCATATATATATATATATATATATATATATATATATATATATATATATATATATATATATATATATATATACTAGCTCACCGAATACGACGTTGTCCGTTAAAATCCGGGGTTTTATTTCTATATCAAAATATTATTACATTAAAATCTGTTAGCAAAATTACTTTTGAAATCTTCTTTTTAACTTTTAAATTTAAAATAATAAACGTTAAAGTACACCTTCAAGACATTTATTTTAGCAGTTATTTAAATATTGAAGTGTACGATGTAACATTCATTGAGTTAGTGTTGTTATAATTTGTAATCTAAAAACATGATTTAAGTAAAAGTAAGTTATTTGTGGTTAATGATGAACCCCATTTTAATCGAAAATATGAAAAATAAAATGAAAAGAAGCAATGTCACAGGCAATGAAAACAAAAACGAAACAGACATAAACATGAGAATAGTCCCGAGCAACGCCGGGAGATACAGCTGGTTAACACTAAAAAAAAACAGATGAAGACACGAAGTATATGCACATCATCCTTCTTTTGCATCTCTTCTGTCTCTGTAGTTTTAATTAGTATTATTACATTAGATTAAAATGAACACCAGGGAGAAGGGAAGAGTAACAAAACGCACACAGAGAGACAGGGAGTCAGTGAATTTGATCTATTAATATCTCTTTAAAAGAGATAGATAGAGAAAGAGAGAAACAGAGAGACGGAGAGATAGAGAAAGAGAGAGATAGAAAGAGATATAAATAGAAATAGAAAGAGATATAAAGAGAGAAATAGAAAGAGATAGAGAAAGAGAGAGAGAGAAATAGAAAGACAAAGAGAAAAAAGAGTGAAAGAGAGAGAGAGAGAGTAAACAGTAAGAAATGAAAAAATTATAAAAGAGAGAGAGAGAGAAAGAAACAGATAGAGAAAGAGAGTGAGAGAGAGAGAGAAAAAAAGAGATAGAAAGAGAAAGAGAAAGAGATATAAAGAGAGAAATAGAAAGAGATAGAGAAAGAGAGTGAAAAAGGGGGAGTAAAAAGTAAGAAATGAAAAAACTATAATACAGAGAGAGAGAGAGAGAGGGTGGGGGAGAAAGAGATAGAAAGAGATAGAAAGAGAGAAATAGAAAGAGATAGAGAAAGAGAGAGTAAATAAAAACAAATGAAAAGAACTATAACAGAGAGAGAGAGAGAGAGAGAGAGAGAAATAGAAAGACATAGAGAAAGAGAGAGAGAGAGAAAGAGATAGAAAGAGAGAGAAAGAGAAAGAGATGTAAAGAGAGAAATAGAAAGAGATAGAGAAAGAGAGTGAAAGTGAGAGAGAGATTAAATAGTAAGAATTGAAAAAGACTATAACAGAGAGAGAGAGAGAGAGAGAGAGAGAGAGAGAAACAGGAGAGAGAGAGAGAGAAAGATATAGAGAAAGAGAAAAAGAGAGTAAACAGCAAGAAATGAAAATATGCGCTGCAAATAAATATGAGCGGGAAATAAATGGCGCTTCACTCGACCAGTATAACCTCGTTTTAGATTTTAATATTGTCTCTTTTCTGCAGCCTTCGTTGTTGTCATCCAAATGTTTATTTCACTATTGAATAATAATAATAATAATAATCTGTTGAGCGACCATGTAACTATGTAAAGTCTATAAAACTGAACTTTCAGTTGTAGCTGAAATAATTGTTCTTTTCCCCCAAAGCAAATGCATGGCTGTGTTTAAACGAGAAAATAAATATGCATGTTTGTTAAAAGCGAAATATGAAATAAAATCTTTGTATTATAAAATCTATTTGACGTCTTTTAAAGTATTCCGTATTAAAGTGTAGAAATTGCAATTACCTAGCGTTTTTGATGAGATGTTTGTTCAACATTTTAAAATTGTTAATATACTTGCATTTTGAATAATGTATATATTTTATAAATATATGTTTCTAGAAAGTTAAATTTAATAATTACGTGAAATGAGTTGGGCTACATCCCAGCGTGGTCGCTACATCTACTCCGACTTTCAAAACTATCTCTCCACTTCCAACAGGAGGACTCGGGAATCTTCGACGGCTTTGCCGATAGATTTCGAAATAAAAGGAAAAATGTATGGACAACACTGATGATGAAATGTTATGTTCAAATTATTAGTTTAAGAAAAATAAATGAATGTTTATTTAAATAAACATCTTGTGTCATTTAATCTGGTTTCTATCAGATTTAAGTATTACGGTATAACTTGCTCATTAATTAATATATATATATTAGTAGAAGCGAAAAGAAAGTTTAATGAGTTAACAAAAAAAAAACGCATCCAGTCACAGAAATTAGGTACTCGTGATTTCTGGAAAATCTACAATAGTGTAGTGAATAATGGTCAATCAACGATTCCCCCACTATCAAACCACAATGATGTCGCTTGCACGGCTACTGATAAGGCTGAACTACTTGCCCATCGCTTCGCTTCTAACTCTACTTTGGACTCAGATAACCACCCCCTCTCCAGATTCCCTTTGCTGACCGAAGCCACACTTGATAACCTGGTCATCAGCCCATCCCAGGTCAGAGACATCATGAAAAACCTTGACACCTCCAAAGCTTGTGGGCCTGATCTTATACCAGTAATAGTAATAAAGAAATGCTCTGCTGAACTGGCCCCTGTCCTCTCCAAACTCTACAATAAGTGTTTAGCTGAATCTTGCTCCCCCGATAGCTGGAAAATTGCCTCTGTGGTACCAGTCTACAAAAACTCTGGGAATAGAACCGATCCTCAGAACTATCGCCTAATCAGTCTGCTGCCGATCTTTGCTAAAATCTTTGAATCCCTAATCAATCTAGCGATAGTACGGCACTTAGTTAATGCTAAACTTCTTTCTGACCGCCAGTATGGATTTAGACAAGCACGATCTACTGCAGACATCCTAACGGTCATCTCTGAGCGCATGTATCATGCACTCGACGGGGCAGGAGAAGCTAGAGCAGTAGCGCTAGATATATCCAAGGCCTTTGACAAGGTTTGGCATAAAGGGCTTCTCCTGAAAATACGCTCATACGGTATTACTGGGCAATTACTTAATATAATTAGATCCTTCCTAGACAAAAGAAAAATCCAGGTTGTCCTCGATGGCCGCTCATCTATGCAACATGACATAAATGCTGGTGTACCCCAGGGATCTATCCTTGGACCCTTGTTGTTCCTGATCTATATAAACGATCTCCCTGATGGCATAGAGTCTGAGATTGGTTTATTTGCTGATTACACCACCTTTTACTCTCGCCATGTTGGTAAAACCGACGCAATCATATCCGAGGCAATGGCTGAATCTTTAGAAAATGACCTCCAGGCTGTAGTGGATTGGGGCCATAACTGGTTGGTAACTTTTAATGCCGCAAAGACAAAGCTCCTTTCCTTCAATAATTACAAGGAACCTTTGCAACCACCGATTGTCATGGCAAATAACACCCTACCTGAGAGTTCAACATTCAAACTCCTCGGTTTAACCTTCACAGATAACATGAATTAGAACAAATACATTGAAGACATTGCCAAGGCTGCCGCAAAGAAGGTTGGCTCCCTCTATCGTGCTAGTAAACTCCTCACACCTGGCATTATCCTGTATCTCTACAAAGCCAACATCCGCTCATGCATGGAGTATTGTTGTCACATCTGGACTGGCGCATCATCTACTAGTCTCTCCCTCATTGACAAGGTCCAAAAAAGAATCGCCAACCTAATAGGTCCCTCACTGTCAACCAAGCTCCAGCCTCTGTCCCATCGCCGCAATGTGGCATCCTTGTGCTTGTTTTACAAATACTTCAATGGATTATGGTCCGATGAATTGGCTACTCTGGTGCCCCCTCGACGTAAATTCACTAGACTAACTCGACAATCAACTAAATCTCATTCATTCACTGTGGATGTCCCCAGATGTCGGAGAGCCTTCTACTCAAATAGCTTCTTTCCTCGTACTGCTGGCCTCTGGAACTCCCTTCCTGCCCCCTGTTTCCTCGACAGTACAGACATGCAGAAGTTTAAAAGTAATGTAAACAGCCATCTCACTGCGCAGATCCCAGTCTAGGTTGACCGCCCCCTATCGTCTCCTCTTTTGTTTTTTCTTTTACGTCTCCCCTTTTCTTTTTTCTCTTACGTCTACAGTGGCGGCCTGCCTTGTTTGGCGTGAACTATGTTAAATATATATATATATATATATATATATATATATATATTTAAACTTCGGTCGGTCACGAATAAACGATTATCATTGAATGTATATGGTTCTGAGTTTTAATTGTTTTCGCACATTGCAAAGTGAACGATGGTAAATTGATATCTAACCAACAGTGTGAAGTTTTAAAAATGACGTTCGACTTCCTAGAGATGATAGTCGAAAAAAAAAACCCAAAACGTTAAAATGTATTTACAAATTAAAAAGATAATGATCTATTTCCCGCTTCTTTTGTTCCAGCTCGTTTGACTCGTTGGTCCAGTGGTGTTCATCAGTTCGTTGTTTTTATACCTCATTGTAATACAGCTTCCTATTCCAGTAACTTCCTTCCAAGAACTGCAGGCTTGTGGAACTCTCTTCCTGCTGACTGTTTTACTTCCACCTATAGCCTTGGTCTTTTCAAGACTAAGGCCAATAGACATCTCCTGTCTTTGCGATAATCGTCGTTCCTTACATCAAGTAGCTTCATGCCTTGTCTGGAGCGATTTCCACACAAAAAAATAATACATGTGACTATTCTCTGCTGGAAATAGTCAAAACATGCGCTGTACCGTAGTAAATATTAAAATTACGTTGACTGATTGCAATGCACAGACATTATATTTTAAAACAAACAAAAGAAAGAAAAAAACACAATGTTCAAATATCTATGAGTTTATTTACGAAAACAAAAAAAAAACCGTACGTTGATTTAAGAGCACATTAAATTGTTGAAAGAAGGTGCTTCTTTCAACAATTTAATGTGCTCTTAAATCAACGTACGGTGTTTTTCACAATATTAATTCTTATGAATTAAATACAAAAATAAATGATGCTAGTTTTCTTAAATCTAACAACAAAAATATTTCGGTTCAAATACTGTAGGAGCATCGTATTTGTTTATTTCCTCTGTAAGATTACGAAAAAAAATCCAATATTTTATCGACTTCATTCCTTAAAACAATTCACGAATACAAACTTTCGACGAATTCATTTGTTCTTACATCGACGTACGGAGCTTATTTATCCATAACTTTACTTATTACATATTGAATATAAAAATGATCTTACTTTTTAAAAATTCTACACAAAAATATTTCGGTTCAAATACTTTAGTAGCACCGTATCTGTTGTAACATTACGAAAAAAAAAACAATCTTTCATCAACTTTACTTCATAAAACAATTTACGAATACAAACTTCGGCGCTACTTGATGCTAAAACTTATAAAATACGCAACACGCATACACAAACTTGGTATTATTTTGACCGGCAACTCTTCTGTTGAATAATATCTAGAATTTAGAGAAAAATTATTCACTTGCTGACGGTCAACTGTGACAGATTTAGTAAGGGGTAGCTTTTCTCAGCTATTTTCAGTTTAATTTCAATGTAATTATATATTAATTTGGAAAGAAATCAATGATATTATGTAGTAATGATATTATGTATGGTTGTAATATTTTTTAGCAATAAATGGTCAAGGAATTGTAAATAATTAACTAATAATAAGTAGTTGAATGTAATTCTTAAAACGTAGTCGTGATGAAAATAAATTAGAAATCTGAATAATTACGTACTCAGCGTCTATAGGCGCCATTTAGAAAGTTCTATGTCTAACCAACGCACAGTTTTAATTAACTATTCATTATCCAATGAAAATAAACGGTGAATCTCTGTAAGCGTATATCACTGAAATAATTATTGAGTAGAGTAAATATGTAATCGATGAGATATTTGTTAAAACGGAGCAGTAATGATAATGATAATAGTATCGATCGACTACATTGCTTATAAAAACAGTCTGCAACAATGTAGTCGACCGATAAAGGACACCAGAGGGGCATAAATCGATATGCGCCCCAATTCCCTTGATAAATGTCGCAATTATATTTGGTGCTTCTGCCTTAGGGAAACAAATTGGCGACGAACAAAATTCCCTTCCTTATATCTAGAGGAGTGAATTGTAAGGGGAGATAATTCGATTTTTTTAGGGTGACTCATAACTAAACAATCATATTCATTTTTTTCGTCACGGGAAAACGTAACACAGATAGAGAAGCATTAGAATTTGTCAGAAGAAACATTTAAAAACAATATTTTTGTAATAAAATACATTATTAAAACGGTATTACAAAGGAAATGAAATAGATTTATTTGAGTAACTTTGACATCATATAAAATATATTTGATTTAATAAAATGTCTTGAAGATTTAACGCATTGACGTCCATTTTCGGAAAATTAAGAAAAGAATTAAGATACTTAAAATAATTCGAATTATCTCCCCTTTCGATTAACCATTCTAGAAATAAGGAATGGAATTTTGTTCGTCGCCATTTTGTTGACGTAATGCTGAAGCACTTTATATTTAAACAAAATGGTTAACGATAATTTAGAAAACTTCATCTTCCAGAACTCTGCACTGAATTTGGTATCATCATTTGAAACACAATCACGCACCAGGTGATGATAAAAAATAAATAAATGAATGGATAAACATTATATCAATAACGTTGGAAATTATTTTGATAGTCCAAAACAATTAATTTTGCTTTAACTACGTATTGGTGTTAAAAACAATTTAATATTTAATAAACTAGCAAATATATGTTTCTTCCAGTCACAAACCATAGCTAATTATATTAAAATTTAAGGCCCAGCAAGAAGAGAGATATATAGATAGAGAGAGAGAGAGAGAGAGAGAGAGAGAGAGAGGGGGGAGGGAGGGAGAGAGAGGAAGAGAGTTGTTCTGATAACTTTTCGAATAAATTTATTTCATTTTGATCAAAAGATGTTGATCATTATTGTGGGGTCTGCATTCGCGTTTAATACCTATTAAAAGAAATACATTTCACTTTATTTTCTTTATGACTTGAAAATAATAGAAATTAAAAAAATAAGATTAGAAATATCAGTAATGGGTTAATGGCTTGTAGCATGTGTGCACGTGGATTCTCATTGGTTCCCAGGTAACGCCGGGTGAGCCTCAAGGTGGTCAAAAACTATAAATTTACAGAAATTTGTTTCAATTAAAGTCACCCGTAGTCAGAACATGGGCACAAGCTCGATTATGTTATCACCCGTAGACGAGACCTTCAAGATCCGTGTCCGATACGAGTCATGCAGGGAGCGGAATGTACATCAAACACAAGCTTGTGCGTGGTAAACTGAAGATCCATGGCATGCGTAAGTCCCGTTCTCAAGGATTAAAAGTTCCTAAGTGCATCGATGCAACTATACTGCGGGACAAGAATATACATGGGGACGTCCTCGAGAGTGTAGAATTTCATAGAACATAGAATCAATCTAGGGCTGGGATCTACAAATTCAAAGTCGGGGTTCTTGGTATTATGACACGGAAGTCAATTAAATTAAATTCAATTTAATTCAATAAATTTGTCAAAAAATAAAACAAGCCTGCTTCAGTTACCATGTAGGGAAAGGGTGGTTGACATTTACACAGAAGAGGATACAGTAGCCTAGCACCTGTCCAAATTCACCTTTAATTGCTGCGTTGTTGGCGAATTTATTAACTCTCTTGGGAGACTGTTCCAAGGTCTAGATATTTTGATTGAGAAGGCAGCTCTCCCCCGGTTCAATCGAAATCGGCGGTGAAATAGTTTCTTGTAGTGTCCGCGTAGACCTCTTTTTGGTGCAGAAGTGAATCATCACGATTGGTTGGATGAGAGCCCTCTACACATTAATAATATTCTGGAAGAGAAAAGAATCAGCTGTACCAGCCATACCCAAATACACCTGAAAAAGACCGTCACTCTTTTTACAGCAAGATTTCATGAATTAAGTCGGCATTCCAGCGGAATTTACATAAAATGAAGAACCAGTAGTGGTTGCATATTTCTGAAATAACACAGAAGGTCTATGATAGGAAATATTTCAAAACGAGTCTTGGGCTTCAATCCCCATTTATAGTAGCACCCAGATCCAAAGACGGGTCCCGCCTCGACAAAATCCCGAGGATATTATGCAACGGTGACTGAGCATTTCACGGATGTATTCTACAATCCGTCACTGGTTGATAATAAGTCATCAACAGTCTGCCCCAGGAGGCTATCAAATATATGATGATAAACTACCACATCATCTCTGTGATTCGTAATACAATTAAGGAAATTAAAGAGCAATAGACCTGTTGAGGGTCTCCGTTTTGGGACTGAACATATCGCTGCAGAAGTCCACCGTATGATATCTGACAAATGAATGGATGCCTCCGTACCCCAAGCCGGATAGACACAACTCTTATCTCGTTATACTAAGAAAAATGAGCTCGAACGGCTTGTGGCAATTATTATTGAGGTATAAGCCTTCTTCTTGTTTTTTTTCCATTGCCTCGGTGTCCATTCTGTCGCTTTAAGTGTCCACCTGTCTGTATATCTCGAAAGGTGACCTGCTCATCTATGTTTTGCCGTTCGTATGGTGGTTATGGTGTCGTTCAAGCCAGTTTGCTGTCTGATCAAAGTGTTTCTATTTCTGATAGCGAGCATGATGCGTTCGATTTGTCGTTATGTCCCTCTTAGCTTTGCTTTTGCTGCACATTGAGTGCCCATGTTTCGATACCATATGCCATAACAAGCATGATGTATTCATTAAACATTTTCCGTTTAGTGAACTTTCTATTTTTCATGATGTTGTCTACTTAGATTCAATAGGTTTTCTGTATACGTAAGTGGAAATAACTCTGACTTTACCAGGATTTTAGCAAAATTATATTAGAATTATTGTAAGTTTGAGAAATATCTTATATTTAATATAAGTTACATATTTTATTGATTTTATTTTATTGATTTTATTTAGATATATAAGGTAAAGGTAATTTAAATTCATAATTAAAGGGATTAATGAATAATGTCATATACTTTTCGTTTCATACACTAAATAGTCAAGGCCCATAGGCCACTAGAGGACAATGGTTAATGAGTTTGTCAAGAATACAGTGAAACAATAACGTGATGATTCGTAACAATGGTTGAGACTGGTCCGAATTAGATTACTTAAGACGACCGCTCAACAAGAATTTGTTAACATTGGACTTGAAAACCACCGTGCTGTAGTCGTCTGGGAAGCAGCTCCGGTATATTGTGTTCCACAGACGGATGGTTCGTGGAAAGAAACTTTGCTCATGGAAGTTTCGTTTAGTATAAAGTACACAGGGGGAGAAACGAAAAAAATATTTATAATGGTGGTTTTAGCTAGACGAGATTTTGTTGTAAATGTTTTACTGGGGGAACCATAGATTGGAGCTTAGTCAAACACTTACCATTGAAAATGTCGATAGAGTAGATAAAGACCAGAAACGTTCCTTCTGTGGGAAAGAGGCTGTAGAGAAGAGAAAATGACATCGTCTAATAGATTTTGAAGTCTATTTTGTACTCTGTCAAGACAGGAAAGGGGCTCAGAGTAGTACCTCCCAAGATGTGCCAATAGTGAGTTTATCTATAATTTGTAATTATGAAATATAATAAGATTGATGGCTTTTTAAATTAACTCTATAATAACAATTTGCGTTTGTATTAATTTCAAGAATCCGATATTTAAGTTTATCAGCAGCGTAAAACTAAATTGCTTAATTACGTATCAAATTTCTAAGTTCATAATCTTTTAATCTTTATATTTGTTTTCTTTTTTAATGTTAATCAAAGTTCCTTCTTAGTTTATAAACCTTTTACTTACGAAAACAAAATGGCTGCATCCACTTGGTTTGCAGTTTTAAAAAAACATTCCGATGACGGGTCTAGACTAGATGAAGGCCGCTTGTTTAACACCATTGTACAAAAAAAAAATATACTCAGAAACAAATGTAATAAGTCTGGCACGATTTGTTTCTTCGGAAACTGTATTTAAACATGTTTTACATAATAGCTCTACTTGATAGAACTTAATTGTATTTGTAGTTCGGATTCATTCGCATACGTAACTTTTAGGTTAGTTTTTCCTTGAATTAAGTGATTTTTTTTATAATAAAATGGTCAATTACTTAAAGTTAGTTCAGATCAATAAAATCTGAACATTTTTCAAGAAGTCAAAACCACCTATTATTAGGCGTACGATCGTTTCCAATGCATTTTTAAAATATTTTATATTTCATTATTTTTGATGATTCAAAAACGCGTCTGCGTCAGCGCCTTTTATAACATCATATATATATATATATATATATATATATATATAAATGATAATTTATTTCATTTTGACTACAAAATTGATTTTGCTTCACGAGAGCAGTTTGAGGGGCTCACGATCCTCAGGTCTTGAAATAAAATTATGCCTGTTAAGATAAGTTCAGAATCACACAAAGTTTTATGAAGGTGACAGAAATTTAAAATAAAACAGAACAGAAACAAAAACAAAAACACAAACAAAAATACAAGTAAGAAGAAAAAGAAAAAGAAAAAGAAAAGGAAATATTAAGAGCTACACGGGACATAGGAAGGAAACAGAAAGAGAGGAAGAGAACGCAGATATGACTTGGTGGGGGGTGATCGAAATATGAAAGCATATATTTACGCGTGTTAACGCGTGTCAAAAGAAGCTCTGTCTGGGTCCAGCTTTTGCGGGGGGGGGGGCAAGTGACAAATTATCTAATTTGGTAATTTGCCTATGAAGGGGGTGGGGGGGTGGGGTGGAGACTAACCCTATATGGAGAGCGGGTGGATGAGTAGGGGGGAAGGGATAAAAATATTAAAGGTGCTAATAACAATAAAATTAAAAAGTTAAAGAATTGGAAATTAAAAATGTCTATATACGGGTAAAAATAAATATAAAATTATGAATACAGTAAATATGCGATCGTAATTATACTAATAATATAAAAATATAAGAAATATGTATACATATACATATACATATATATATACATATATATATACACATATACACACATACATACATACATATACATACATACACAAATACATATATATACATATATCAATATACATACAAACACATACCAACACAGACATACACACACACACACACACACACACACATATATATATATATATATATATATATATATATATATATATATATATATATTGTGTGTGTATTTAGGCAGCATATTTTCATTTAGGCAAACATTATTAAATAACACGGAGTGGTTTTGTTTGATGCGACTTTTTTTTATTTTTTCAATTTTCCGAATTGTCTATCTAAGGTTTTGGTCAAATTGATATAAATATGTTCCATGGCTTTCTTGTTCCATTCTTTTTTGCAAGTACTTTCGATTTGAATCGTCAAATCATCTTCAGGCGGTATTAGTTTTAGTGTCTTTACTGTTGTGCTCATTTTTTAATTATAACGGCAAGTAGTTTATATTTGAAAACGCGTCTGTAAAGTTGAAATGTACATGAGAGCGTGATGGCGTTCTACACATATGAGAGATTTAAAGTTTGACTGTTTAAACCGTTAAGAAATTGATGACGTTACAGAAAGTGCATAGAATTCAAACGTATAACTACCTAATGGCTAAGAATTTGGTAATGTTAATTATTATGCTAGACACTTTAAAATGTTGCGACTAGTTTCATAATTGACATTATTAATTGTATTTTTGTTTTTGTTTTTGTTTTTGTTTTTGTTTTTGTTTTTGTTTTTGTTTTTGTTTTTGTTTTTGTTTTTGTTTTTGTTTTTGTTTTTGTTTTTGTTTCTATTCATATTCAATTTTTATTTTAAATTTCTGTCACCTTCATAAAACTGTGTGTGATTGTGAACTTATCTTAACAGCCATAATGTTATTTCAAGACCTGAGGATCGTGAGCGCCTCAAACTGTTCTCGTGAAACAAAATCAATTCTGTAGTCAAAATGAAATAAATTATCATTTATATTTATATTTCTGCTCTATATTTTTATTGAGCACTCACATAAACCCGGTTCAACTTCCCTGGATTTATAGTAAACAATGGTATCTTGAATTCCAATGACCAAGTCTTTATTTATATTTTTACTGGCCGAATTTATACAACAAAAAATTTAAATATTGTCTTTTGTAACATTTGTTACATTTGTAAATTTTCTTAAAATATATATAAACAAATATTTACATCCATTTTTACTTGCCCACTACGTAAATATCGGCAGAATTTGCGGCTGGAAATACCGAATTAGTAAAAATAATAAAAATGAAAATAAAGCAGAGGATCGAAATATCGTCATAAAGTCACACTACGCGCGAGCCGCCATTTTCCGGGGAGGCAGACATAAAAAGATGCTGAAAAGAGTTCGGTAAAGGAGAGTAGTTATTGGTCAAATTTGTTTGGATTTAAAACCAACGGTACCGATATTGTTCTGCTCTTCCGTAATATATATATATATATATATAGTCTCTCTTTTTTGTCTCATTTTACTTTACCTCTCAAACGTTGAGTTAGTAAAGAAGTTAAGAACATTAATTTTCCTTTCCCCAATTGACTAATTTAGTATGTTGTAGTATATCTTTCTTGCAGTCTCTTGGTCTTACCGAATTCCAGGACAAGAATTCCTCTAGTCTGGTGGAGTACCCAGCTGAGTGTTGTTACTTAAGGTAACCTTACTTGGAGTAGGTGTATTATTCTTCACATAAGCCAGTGTATAGCCATGTCAAGGTGATCTTATTTGGGCTACGAATACTATGTTATTTTGAATATTTGGTCAGGGTTTACT
>OY744550.1:42676754-42679254 GCA_963556195.1 Sepiola atlantica
CTAACTAGAAAAACATAGGGGAAACTAATGCTAACACCAGAATCATCTGATTAAAACGGAAGAAGAAGAAATCAAGAATTTTGCATTGATAGTAAATAATAAATTCCTAACAAATAAAGCGGATGCCATGATCGGAAATCGAAATCGAAACCTTCAGTCTGAGGTTCGACCAACTGAGCTACTCGGACTTTCTCATAAAGAGAGCTTAACACATTACCGTAACAAAGTAATTATAGCTGCTGCGTGACGTCATAGATTTATGATTTAATTAATGTTTCAGAACCTAAATTCAAAACATAAGCAATAATAAGAATGAAAAAAAAAATAAATGGTTAAACATCACCAATAGCGTTGGAAATTATTTGAATAGTCCCAAACTATTTATTTTGTTTTAACTACGTATAGTATATAGTTTTTTCACAATGATGTGGTCCTCACAGCCTAGCAAAAATATGTGATCGGAGGTAGCATATATTTGGTAGTAGAGAAAAAAAGCAAGAAAGATTATTTAAGTATCAAGTTAAGGATACGTCGTCGACAATCAGTCCGACTGTGGCTCTGTTGCTGTGTCGGGCTGGGTATAGTTGTGTTCGGTACTAGGATGTCAACATCCCAGGCTTTACCTTCTCTCTGAGAGAAAGGCTAGTTTATTGCTAATCGCCTGAGGAATGTCGACGGGGCTGTGTAGGCCCATGTACATTTCATCTACTGTGCTGGCTTTTCAAAACCTCACCTGACCTTGTGTCTAACCTATTGCAGAAGAAGTAAATAAATAAATATATAGTAGTATGTTTTAAAAAGGCTGAGGGCAATGCCAAGTGCCGGGTAGGTTGTAAGCTGGAAGGAACAAAAATAATAATTCGAAATGGGACTTACTATTTATTTTTTTCTTAAAATCTTACACAACAGCAAGTGTTAGCTGTTTGTGTGTTGTCCGGATGATTATCAAAAATCATCAAAATGATTTTTAATAATCATCCGGACAACACACAAACAGCCAACACCACATTTGCTGTTATGTAAGATTTTAAGAAAAAAATAAATAGTAAGTCCCATTTCGAATTATTATTTTTGTTCCTTCCAGCTTACAACATACCCGGCACTTTGCATTGCCCTCAGCCTTTTTAAAACATACTACTACTATTCCCAGCAATGCTTCAATCAAGCTACCATTCTCTATTAAATAAATATATGTTTTCAGTTTATCAATAAATCATCTTATTATTGATCCATAATCTGTACTTTATGCGTCAAATGTAAAGACCGCCCAGGCGACACAAACTAAGTGAATAGATGTTGTTGTTTTAAATAAAGACAAACATTAAAAATGTACAAATAAACAAATTTACAATTTTAATTTTAAAAAAAATGCAAAATTAATGTTAAATATATTTTTTATTAATAGTTGTAAATCCAGGAACACTTTAAAATGTAGAAGAAATAGAATATTTTGTTTTAATCAAAAAAGAAACATATTTTATTTGTATTATTTGGATTATTCGGACTACTGTTCTTACCTTGGATGTTATTCTCACAACGTTTTAGCCGCTGTAACATCCAAACTTCTTCAGGTGCGTCTTGTCGACAATAGGCTGGCGAAGAAGGTCCGGGAGTGCTCTTATATTACCGTACTAATAAGGAACGTGTAGCATAGCGTGATGAGTTCTTTGCTCCCCACCAGAGGGATCGTAATCTTTTCGTTGACAGAAACCACCTGAGCCTCTCTCATTGACATACAAGTACATAGCTCAGTGGGTAGTGACGTCTCTAGGCAGTTGAATGTAATAGTCATAGAGATTATGTTGCTGAATTCTTTTAAATGAGGATTGATAATTTGTATCATTTGTATTATTCCGACTACTGTTCTCACCTTGGATGTTATTCTCACAACGTTTCGGCCGATGCAGCCTCCGACCTTCAGGTGCGTTTGATCGAACTCGGGAATCTGTACGGAATTTCGAACGAAACACTTAATTTAATCCAACTTGCTATTGTTCTGTCAGCCATGACCGGGTAGAAGTCTTAAGTAGTTCGTAATTGTATTCTTAGTATTGCCCGTACTTAGGATTGAACCTTCAGCCTACAGATGACTATCACTTAGAACTGATTATAACTTAGCACCTATATCCGTTTTTCCACGGGACCTTGCGGATTAAATAAATGCATTCGTTCTAAATTCCATACAGATTTCTGAATTCGACAAGACGCACCTGAAGAAGGTCAGAGGTTACATCGTCCGAAACGTTGTGAATATAACCACCAAGATGAGAATAGTAGTATGAACATTTCAAATTATGCAACTTATGAATCGCTATCTCCAGAAATTCCGAACCCCATGTTATTTACTTGCTATAATAACGACCTAAGATATATTAATTTCTACTTTGCTTTTTGGCTAGGAGCAAAGTGTAGTATCTGTTCTGATACTGCACTTAGTCTTTTATGTCCACGGTCAGTGAAGGAGAAATCCTTATTGACTGAGCCATTTTTTCGATCCAGA
>OY744550.1:42686754-42719254 GCA_963556195.1 Sepiola atlantica
AGCAGTTGGCCACTATTTCATTATATTTTTCCCAATATGTCTACCCTACATGTATCTGTACTTGCATGACATTTTTTCTCTATTTTATCATCCTGATGAAGTCTTATAAATAAAGACGAAACGTTGATGTACACATAAAAAACATCCATTTTTTGGTTTTCCTTTTTCATTTTCCCATCACGTCGGATTACTTTCATCCTTCTCTTCCCATATATATATATATATATATATATATATATATATATATATATATATATATATATGTGTGTGTGTGTGTGTGTGTGTGTGTGTGTGTATATATATATATATATATATACTATTATATATAAAGTACTCTACATTAATGTATTTGAAGTACACACACATGTATTTGCAATATGTACATATGTCATTATCAATTTACATATTGTTTTTCACTATTACCTGCCCAACCGTCTCTCACCTTCTCTCCTACCGTGGCTTCCCAGGCCTATATCTACCATCGATTGCTACTTGTGTTATCTTCAACAGCTACGTAGAGTTTTTTCACCAGTCGGACTCGCTTCACCTGCAAAATATAATAGGGAAAACTCGTAGAAGACTCGTAGAAGCGAGGGGGCGTATGGGGTTGAATAAAAAAGAAGAATATTATGAGAGGATTGAAAATGATTAATGTAATAACCTAAGTTTAATTACTTATGTTGACATTCAAATCTTATTACCGTTGGTCTTTCAAACAAAACTGATTTTTTTTGTTTTTAAATAAAATTATGATTTATCGAGTTTTTGCTATTTTTGTTACATCATAAATAATAGTTAACATTAACAGATATGTATTTTTCATGTAATATCTACTTTATAAATTATTTCTTAGTTATGTTAAATGTTATTTATTATTTACAATTAACAACATAATTAATTCTCATCTATAGTCAACAGTTCTATTAACATTAATTATATAGGATTCTGGAGATGGAGCAGTAGTTTTTGGGGTTTCTCAATTACCCCGAGCGACACTGATGCACAGTTCCAGCCAGTTTAGAATAACGTTTGTTTATCTTTTTCAATTTTATGTAAAAAAACAAACAAGAATAAAAAAAATATTTATTAAAAATAATTCGGTACTTATGCAGTTTACGGACTTAGCTGAAATAATAACGTTATAATTTAGAAACCCATTTCTAACATAGGGAGGTTGGGGTTTATTAACTATTATGTACTTTATAAATTCTTTTTAAGTTATGAAATAAGACGAACGTTTAAATGTTATTTGTTATTTACAATTAACAAAATAATTAATACTCATCTATAGTCAACAGTTCTATTAACATTAATTATATGAGATTCTAGGGATGGAGCAGGCGTTTTTTTGTTTCTCTCTGCATAAGCACCAAATAGTCATATGAAGAAGCCTTTAATATTTTGAAGCACAGTGTACAAAAGACTAAATTAATGTTTTGTTTTTTCTTCAGCAACACATAGTCGTTGTGTGTGACGACATCATCATGTACATGTTATTGCCTTGCTAGGGATAGTAATTGGGCGATCTCAATATTTTTCTCGATTAATTTCTAAATTCCTGATTCTGATACAATTACCGACTCCGATTCCGTATATACCAAAGTAATGTTAAAAAAAAATCAAGGAACAATTTGTTTACGTCAGGTTTTTTTTTAGTATAATATTGCGCTGGGACAAAATCTATAGATAAAAAACGGATATGTTTTTTTTATATCTCACCGATGCAAACACTGGTAAACTGTTTATGGATTGAAAAAACAAACTTAATTATTTAATGAATATTTATTTTCATTTCAAAGAAGCAAGCATTTTATCATAAATTAATTTACTCAACTATTTTCAAAGAAAAAAGATTATGATGCTCAAATTTAAAGATATTTGTTTGAAAAGAAATACATTTTTTTACTTTTTTATTCAGAAAAGCGTGCTTGTTTTTGTTTACGGTTTTGTTTTACGAACTAAACTATATTGTACGTATTATTTTACAAAAAGATAACAATAATATCTCAATGATAGACACAAAATTACAGAGATATATAGAAAAAATAAAGCCAACAAAGTAGACAAATTACTTATCGGACACATTTTAGGTTTAATTGTAATTATTTAATTTTATAATTGTTTAGGTTTAATTATAAATGTTCTCGTATGATAACAGAACCTTTTCTTTTATTTCTGTTATTATCAAGAATTTCCTGCGTAAAAAAGCTTTAAAAAAAACAAAATCCTTGTGCCTAATTTGTCAAAATATTTGTCCTGTTTTTTAACCAATAAATAATTCAAAGTGTAGTATCTGTTCTGATCTTTTCTATAGAATAAATACTTCTAGATTGAAGACATTTTTATTTTTGTCCAAATCCAGAGTGCACCCTTTTTGGAGAGCTGATTGCTCACATTAAAAACCGACAGTGTGTCTTATCCTGGAATTAAATAGGATCACGCGTTATTAATAACACCCTCAACTATATCAGCACCTCCAAAATGAGATTATACTTTTTATAGGCAATTATGTGTAAACACTTTAAAAAACTTGGCATAAAGAAGAAAAGAACAAGTATATGTAAGTAGCCGCCGGTTAAAGTGTTTACATTATCACTGTTTATTCGCTATTCAGCGATGGCCAAGTTGTTCTAGATGTCGGGATTTGAGTTGCAAAATACTCGGAATTTGAGGTTTCGAATCGCATGACCAGTAGTGAATAGCCATATCTCTGCTGATGAGTCCCGATTATAAAGGACGAAACGTATACGTACATAGATAATAAACAAAGCAAATATTTAGTGTATATATATATATATATATATATATATATATATATATACATAAATGTATATTACATTTTTATGTTGGGAAATTTTCTTTTACATAGTTTCAAAGGTGTGTACTTGTGTCTTGTCAATGGAAGGAAAATATAACAACTGAACTACCAAACGATTTCAATAATATTAATAACCAATAATCACTTCATCATTAGTCTTTGATTTTATTGCCTTTTCCATCCCAATCTAGCTTTTATATCTTTAGACTTTTTTTTACAACCACACAGACATGGAAACTCAACACCGAAGTAGAACTGACTGCCGCACCACTAACGGTCAAATTACGTCGGTCTTCTCTACTGATGTGTATTCTAACTGATCGCCGTTGGAACAAGAATTCTGAGTTCGACACAAAGATTCCCGAGTTCGACAGGACGCGCCTGAAGAAGGTGGGATGTTCAATCAGTCAAACGTTGTGAGGATAAAATCCAGAATAAGAACAGTGGTCCGAATAATCCAAATGATCCAAATAATTTCTTTACAAAAATAATATATGTAGAAAATATAAAAAGAAAAAGGCATTTTTTTAATCATTTGGTGAACCCTTACTCCGACGTTGCCCGGGAGTGTTTTTAATTTCATTTTTGTTTTGATTTTTATAAACTATGCCGTTTACAGACAATGTATTGTTTTTTCACCGATTAACAAAATATGTAAATGGGTGATTGTTTATGAATAAATCGAAATGCATTATTCTGGATTTAATTTCGTAACATGAATGATGTAGGATTTTAATCATTTTCGTTTGATTTTATGCTATTGCCCTCCCGTAAGCGAAAAACAATCTCAAGTGATTACCTTATTTTTTACTCATCCTTCCTAATTTGCTCATATTTTTAATTACTTTTCTATGCAATTTGTTTGTTTTGTTTTCAAAATTTATTGTTATGTCCTTATAAAAAATAATAAAATTATGACATGTATTATATAAAAGGCAGTTGTCTGTGGGTATGTATGCGTTTATGTATGTCCAGCTAAAAGTAAAATACTACAAATAGAGCCACACGGTTGATAAATTCTTGATCAGCGTTGCCCTGGATGAATGTTTAAATTTTATCATTCATTCTTTGACCCTAAACTGGCGCAGATTTCGTCAGGGGGGTCGGTTTTCCAGCCATTTTATGTACTAAAGAAAGGTAATTTTTATCAAGAAGTTACTTTATTTTGCCGCCTCATTCCTCGAGAAATTTATAAAAAAAGAGGGTTGTCTGTGTTTGTGTATGTCCAGAGAGAGAAATTGGCTTGGCGGAGGAGAACGAGAGTAGGGAGAGAAAGGGGAGAAACAGAGGAGGGGGTGGGGAAGAGAGAAAGATAGAGTGACGTATAGAGAGAGGTAAAGAGATAGAGGTGTTAATAGAAATGTGTTACACTTTTAACCCGGCCAACGCCGGGTAGCCCTGCTAGTTTTATATAAGATAGATAAATAGATAGATATGTTTATTAGAATTATTATAGAAATCAATACACCTTGCCTAATTAAGAAAAATATGACTCCGGCATGTGTTTTCAATAAATTGTAATCTTATGGAATTACAATTAAGTAAACATTGGTTTCTTCATATTTTCAAGCAATAAGTTAAATAGCGATTGATTGTGTTTGCAGTGAATAATTATATCCGTAAAAAGTCAGCGTTTTTTTAATATGTCATAAAGCAAATACAACTAAGTAATTCGTGACCCTCAGAAGCATTTAACATTTCAAATGTAAATTGTTTTTACATGATAAAATAAAACCGATTATTTGTTTTGAAGAAGCTTATCTTTTATAGAACACCTCTTCACCAAACGATTTTTTAAGAATCGTTTGGTGAAGAGGTGGTCTAAGAAACCGGCGTCAATAAGTAATCTATAAAAAAATGTTTTTTCTAAGCCAATCCCAGTTCATGGAAGTATGCGCTAGCGCAATGTATATAGAAAAGACGTTTCATTTTTTCCCGCCCAATATGATTTATATTTAAGAAAACACGGCATTTTTGTGAAATAGTTCTAGTAAAAAAAATTGTTTGTACATGCAATATCTACGACGTTGCCATGATAACATACATTATGTTGCAAATGTTAATATCTCACATAGCCAGACAGCAGACGAACTCACAACAACGGAGTTTCCATGGCAGCATATGATATGTGTTACTGCAGCTATATCGCAAAAGGAGTTTTGTTCGTAAGACCAGGCAAATTTATATTTAAATTATTTGTACTCTACGTAAGTGTTTTAAAAGGATAACATGGTAAGAGTATTCATGTAAAATTATTTTTAGAGATAACAATACACTTACCGTAATTGTGAATAATAAAGCCATGAAAGGCCGCTTATATAATTGTATGTAGAGCACAGTATAAGACAATAAAATACATCGAATTGTTTTACCTACAATTGTGCTATACAAATAAAGTAAACAAATAAATAGTGTAATATGTATAATAAGTCTATGTAATTATTTATAGGGTACATGTACAGCTTTTAAACCAGACAAACCCGACTTTATGATCGGCATCTTCCGCCTGTTTACGGAAGATGCCAAAACGCTTAGCCAATCAGAAGGTTTGATAAGCAGACAACAACTCCAAGTCTTCGGATGATATGACCCCGCAGAGAAGGAGTACCCAACAGGAACAGCAAAAGCATCCTTCCCACGTTTGCACCAACTCCAAAAGAAAATCTGAATTTTTTTTTCTTAAATGACAAAAAGCAAATTATCGTAAAAAAAGCTTGTACAGTTTTTGAACCGGACAAAAAACGAACTGTTTCTTTTTACCCTAACCCAAAATTAACTATACCATAACCCTAAACAAACTCTAACATAACCCTAACCCTAACCCTAACCCTAACCCTTAACTAACCCTCACATAACCATACACTAACCCAAACATAACTTTTAACTAACCCTAACATAACCCTAAACTAACCCTAACATAACCCTAAACTAACCCTAAAATAACCTTAAACTAACACTAACATAACCCTAAACTCGCCCTAACCTCGTTGGTTTCTGTCTGGTTCAAAAGCTGTACAAAAGAAAAACGACAAAAAATCTGCAAAAATATCTGTTTCATTTATGATGTTCTTTAGTTTATTTATAAAAAACACAATTTATTGAAAAACATTATTTGTAACTTTCCCGTGAAAATAAATATTTAAATGATGTTCTTTCGTAAAAAATAAATACATTGGCATAAAAATAAGCATACAATGAGTGTTTTTCTACTCTTTACTTTAAAAAAAAAGCCGCTTCGTTTTGATTTTTACGCTGGTTCATTTTCATTCGCTTTTTATCGGCTTTTTACGTATTTTTGTGTCGGTAAAAGTTTGTTTTGTCCGGTTCAAAAGTTGTATCAATACCATTGATGGCAAATCTTCCATAGATAGAGAAAGGCATAGAATTATTTTTTTTAATTAAGAATGCAAGCTGCACAAGATGTGAAAGCGTTTAGTTAAAAATGCTTTAAAATAAAAAAAACAAACCGGAATAGGTGTTATCTGAAACGAAGTGGAGCGAAATACGGTATTGTAAAAAAAAAAAATACTCCAAGGAATAAAAATGAAAAATTGGCGGATGGTTAGAATATTGATTTAGCATATTAATTAATTCTGATGACACAATCCGAAAATCCGACAAGATAATTTCAGATGTTGAAGAAAATAAGATCATATATAGAATTAAAATATTTACATGAAAATCAAAATGATAACAGTTTTAATGAGTCCTAACTGTATCCTATGGGACGGAAGGCAAATTATAAGAAAAAAATAGGTAATTTGATCTTTAATTTAATGAAGTAATTAAAACAAGGCAATTAAGTATTTTATTTGACGTTGTATACGGCGCAAATTTCATTAAAAAAAATCAGGGCTCAAGAATCGTCATCTGAAATTTATGGATTTTCTTCAGAATGATTTTATCACAAATTCTACCGTCTCCATAAACTATAAGACGTGCCTTTCTTTTATGATCTGCTACAAAAGGGGTCGCGTGTCCTGATGTCTGGTAAAATGTCGAATAAGTAAGCACATTTTTCAACAATACATTTTTTTAAATTAACATCTTTTTTTTTTGCTAATGAGTCACTACTTATCAAGGCTAATAAGCCACCCGAGGATAAGGATTAATGAGATGAATAGATTGCGAGTTGAATTATGATGAATACTATGAGAGGGTTGAAAGTCCCTACATACCACACGCTCAAAACACAACAGACTCAGAAAGCAGCAATTCTTCTCCCTTTATCGGCAAGAACGCTAATAAAATCTGATGACAAAATTATAAAATAGGGGAGAAGCAGAGAGTTACCACCCTTTCACTACATGGCAACTGAGACATGCTTGTTTAATTAGTGGGCAAATTAATTTAATTAAATTGACCTATTCACTGACAATTCTACTCCATCCTATGTACTAGACATGCGTTTTTGATGAGTTCTAGTGCATCAGTACCCATTATTGTTATGATCACATGCTTCCAAATTCCTTTAAAATTTAGAAGTGATTCGAAGTAATTCATTCTTATTTCCTTCAACTATTAATAAAATATTAAAATGGCTGACCTTTTACTGACGAAACCGAAATTGATTCTGGTGAATTTAATTTCGTAGAAAGTGAACTTTCTAATTGCTCAAGAAATTTATTAAATCCTTTTGTGGAATGTTTTTTGCCATCCAGGAGCATCCAAGAGTTATACCTTTTTACCACGTTATTATCAGCTCTTTTTACCACGTTATTGTCAGCTCTTAATAATATATGACTTACATGTTCTTTACCATCCAAGAGATATCTTTTTACCACGTTATTGTCAGCTCTTTTTACCACGTTATTCTCAGCTCTTTTTACCACGTTATTGTCAGCTCTTAATAATATATGACTTACATGTTCTATTCTTATTTGTTTACGATGTGTTCGGTACTTGGCAATCCCCAAGTTTAACTTACGGAATGAATTCCTGGGAGTTCCAAAAAGTCTGGTTAATATACTAAAAATAGAATCTCCCTAGAACTTTCTGGGAGGGTCAGATTTCATATTAAATATCCCAAAGTGTTGCTCAGAGATCAAATTCTTTACTAAACGTTTATATCTGCCTTTGGTTCTTTTCCATCTCTCCTTGCTTACAAATGGTCATTCGTGAATTTTGTTCGCGTGACCCTTCAAAGAGTTGGGATAGAATAATTTCAAAAATCAGTTTTGAACTTGGCTTTTGAAGAAAACAGATGAATATCTCAAACTTAAGAGAATAGAAAGTCGACCTTGGGTTTACTTTCGGCAGCCTCGTAACTCTCGCTTCACTTATTTTGTCCTTTAGTCCTCACATTTCATGAGCAATGTTTCTGACAGAGTGGGAAGAATTGCTGTTTTCTGGGTCGGAATCTATCTATCTAAGACTTATCGTTGGCTAGTTTTTGACCTTGAAGTAGTATTTTTTAGCTCCTTACATCAAGTCGCTTCATGTCTTGTTTGGAATGATTTCCATAAAAATAGTCTTTTACAAAAAAATTGTTTTAGTATTTGAAACTATTACATTTTTGATTTCAATAAATAATCGATAAATTGTAAATACTAAAAATAATAATATGTAAGCAATGCAAAGTCGAGAAACACACAGATACTCATTCACAGAAACATGAAAAATAGTTTCTTATGGTTTCCGCATAGACCTCTTTCTGAGGAAGGAGTGAATAATAGGTCCTGATGTATATCGTAATGACCATTGAGAAGATTGTAGGCCAAAATGAGATCACTCATTTTTTTGGAGTCGGCTTTCAGTCTTTGAACTCTCTGCAGGTGCTGAAAATCACGTATTAGGCCTGGACACCATACTCTAACAGTGGTCATAACGTGGAAAAAATATTTCAGGAATGAGTTGGCAGAAAGAACATCAAACGAGAAATAGAGTGATCTTTGCTTTAGTTGTAGCCTGAATGCAATGTTTAGATGGCTTGAAGGTCGGGTGGACCAAAAGGCTAAGATCTTTTGTCTCGTTCGCCTCTTCGCCGAGCAAGAAGGAGATCCCACTGCAATATGGCAGCATTTATCGGCATTAACGTATAAGTCCAATTCAATGGTATATATGTCTACATGTGTATGGAGGTGGGGCAACATGTGTAGTTTTATCGAATTTCGAGAAGCATGAAGATTTTAAAAAATACCATGTCCCTGTAAAACATTCACAGCAAGAACTCGTCTAGCTACAACCACTGGCAATAAATTTACCTTCTCCATCAGTGCACCTAGAACTAAGCGGAACTTCCATGAGCAGAGTTTTTTTCCTAGAGTTACCCATCTGTGGAACACAGTACCACGGGGCTGCTTACCGACTGATTACAACATGGTCGTTTTCAAGTCCAATGTAAACAAATACTTGTTCAGCCACCCTCTTAAATAGTCAATTTCTGACCAGTTATTACCATCGTTACTAATCCCCTCGGTGTTTCACCGTCGACCTGTCAAACTCAATAACCCTTATCCTCGAATGGCTTGTTGGCCTTGATAACTCGTTTGTAAAAAAAGCAGCCAACAACTGATGCAGGTAATTTGTTCAAAATGTTTCCGAAAGTCATGGGAGCTGAGGTGTTTTCTTACTTCGTAGTTATGTTCACTAGAAACTCGGAGATTTAAAAAGAACAGTGATCCTGGTTGTTGTTGTTGGTGGTGGTGAAATAGTTAATTATTATTTAGATGTTTTGCAAGTCATTTAGAATCGATAGTCATTTAAATTGGCTTTAAAATTCATAGAAAATCTCCATGAATTAAATGATTGAAAATTTTGGAAGCTACCTACATCCAATCACATATAAATATATTAAAGACTACATTACCTTAACAACAATTAGTTTTATAACAATTTGGTCCGCTTGGTTATTTGATGACGAAACGATGCTGTAATAATTAAATTTAAATTTAAAAATCCTATCTGAAAAAGAAATTGGTTAAAAATAGTGAAACAAAAACTAAAATAAAAAGACTCTCTCGAACAAAGTGTAGTATCTGTTCTGATACTACACTTTATTTGTTCAGTCTTCGGTCGGTGAAGGAGAAATTCTTCTAAACCGAGGCAATTTTTATTTTGTCCCAATCTAGAATGCCACTTTTTGAGGAGCTGGCCTTTCCCACATTAAAAACAGACTCGTGAGGAGGCAAGTAGATGGGGATTCTTCGGAAACGCCGGTTATTAAAAAATACTGTGTTATACTAAAACCGAGTTAACTAACGCTTGTTGTTCTAAGTTTTGTTTTAATCACTCAAAGTAGATGCTATTTCATATATTTCCTAAGTTTTGGGATTGAGTTATATGTTTTAAAAAAACATTGTATTTTAATTGTTCTAATTAGCCGTAATTTGTAATTAACCCACTGAGTGATCACTCCTTTATTTAGTATGTGTCTATCACTCTTCCCCTCTCTTTTTGTTTTACACCTCCACACTTACTTTATACGGTGTCTATCACTATCGGCCCCGTCTGTCTTTACCCACTTTCTTTATTTCCCCTCTTTCCCCCCCTCTCTCTCTCCCTCTCTCTCTCTCTCTCTCTCTCTCTCTCTCTCTCTCTCTCTATATATATATATATATATATATACATTATATATATATTAACAGTCTAAGGCAATACAACTAAGTATAACACCCAAGACTATAATAGTCCATTATAAAGAAAAGAAAATATCAGCGCAAGTAGTAATACTAGTTAGCTCGTGGTGTGCGGACGAGAGAGAGAGAAATATATATATAGAGAGAGAGATAGAGAAAGAGGGGGAACTAATTTTGGATTTTATCTTTTTATTTTAAAATTCAACCGGATTTGCAAACTAACTTTTTGCTCGATCCCAACAATCTAAACCGAGGTCAATGGATGATCCAACGGGTCACAATTCTTTTTGATTATGTTGAAAGGTCATAGTTTTTAGGCGAGAAAGTTTTTTATTGTAAAGTTTTTGAAAGCACTGGAATCAAAATTGATAGTGCCATTTATCCTCGAGTGGTTGGGTGTGCCTGCAAAAAAAATGTCGAGACGATTGTACGTGATGTAATAATGAAACCGTTAATTATTATTTCATAAAATCATGTTTTATGTATCTTTACTTGCGGCCACTAGTTAAGAGTAAAGAAAGAGGACGCCGGAAAAGTCAATGTTTTAGGCTGACATATATGAGTCACCTCCCGTTTACTTGAAAAAAATATTATTAAGATTATTATTATAAGGACAAGTAATGAAAGTGTATATAATTGTTTTACTCCCCCCCCCCCCCCGAAAAAATGAATAAATACTTTTGATTGAAAATATCCATTAACAGAATTCAGAGTAATTTAAGCATGTATTAATTCATAAATTAATGTTAATATAAAGTATTTTTTTTTGTAAAAAAACAAAAAAAATATCAAGTATTTTTTAAAGGCAGTTCGTATTAAAACCTCTCAATACTTTTATTACTTTACATTTAAATTTCCGATTTTTTGTATAATTTTCTACTTTCAGGGTATCTTTGTAAAAGTGGTCACTGAGTTTCGACTCTGGGTATTATAATACGTGTTTCATCCGTGAAATTAAGTAGGGGTAAAGTAATTAAGGTCGCTTTAAAAAATCTATATATTTTTTAAATGAAATAAATACTTGGTATTAACGTTCATTCATTTCGTTAAGATCGAATAATTTTTTGATGATTTTGTTAGATTTTTTCCAATCCGGAGTATTTCTTTCCATCTGGAGTATTTTTTTCAATCTGGAGTATTTATTTATCCGGAGTATTTTTTCAATCAGGAGTATTTTTTCATCAGGAGTATTTTTTTCAATCCAGATTATTTTTCAACAATCAGTAGTATTATTTTTAATCCAAAGTATTTATTTTTGGTTGAAAACACAAATAACTTTCATTTTCATTTCCTGTCCCTAGGTTACTATCGATTGAAAAAATGTTATGTTGAATTTGTAGCTTTAGTTTTACTAGGAGGTGTGTTCTCCCTTCTAAAGGTCTTATTCACTATCGTCTAACATTTTTTAATCTTCGGATAACGCTATTGATTGAAGAAGAAAGTCTCAGTTTATTAAAAACATGTTTCGAAATAATTACTGTTTATATTTTAGGGAGATAATTTTCAGTTTACTATTTAATTTTAACTTAAAATGATCCTCAGACTGCGAAATTCCGAAAATGTATTTTTAAAGATCGGAAGTTAGGTATAAAACATTTTACGTTTAAGTTATCAAGAAAACTGAACCACCTTTCTAAAAATTGAACAAGTAATTAAAGAAAATGATTTTTCATTTTCTGTGCGAACCAAATGTTTCTATTTAATCATTGAGAAGATGGAAAGTCAAATAAAGTACACATACACGACTTGAAAACATACACACATATTGTTTACAGACAACATCGTAGAATGTTCTAGATACGATCTAGAACATTCTACGATGTTGTCTGTAAACTCATTCGTTTAGAAAGAAAAGATCAGTTGGATACAAGATGTC
Source organism: Sepiola atlantica (assembly GCA_963556195.1). Classification (NCBI taxonomy): domain Eukaryota; kingdom Metazoa; phylum Mollusca; class Cephalopoda; order Sepiida; family Sepiolidae; genus Sepiola; species Sepiola atlantica. The sequence continues at coordinate 42,699,026 of OY744550.1, forward strand.
CAGACGGCCACACAAAGCTACGAAAACACTGAGAGGCATTTTTGTTCCAATAAAAAACGCACAAATCATAACAATCTTTTCTTCTATCCGCCAACTCCGACATACACCATTTTCGGTAACTCTTTCCTTTTAATAACAATAGCAATGATAACAGTACGACAATACTCAGCCATGCTAAGGGAAGAACCAATAATCACCATTGCCAAATGTTGCTATTGAATGATTTAGAAAATGGAAACTCTCTGAAGAAATGAAATGATAATATATCTTCATAAATCATTTCTAGCTTATATTTTTAAAAGCTCAATATCTTCTTTCTATTCTTCACAACATATTTCATGAAGTAACAAAAAACGAAAAACAAAAGAATCAAACGAAAAGTCTTTTGATTTTTAACGAATCCTTTTAGTCTACAATTATTTGCCTTCACTTCAGGTAATGAGAGGTGAGTGTGTTGATGTTTCTAATGATACCGACTGGATGCGCTTAGTTCGAATCCAGTCGGTTTCATACTACCACTTTCACATATTGATGTTGGCAACCATCACGTGGTCCCTCCTGTAAGTTCCATGATTCTAGAAATAATCGGGGAAACCAGTGCCAACAGCATAATCATGCTGATTAATACGAATTCATTTCTCTTTACTTCAAGTGGTTGAAATAGTTTTCGAAGCTGGTGTAGAAATATCTGTGAAGTTGGGTAATAATGTCCCTTGACAAAAATGCTTTTATACTTCTTTTTTTACATCATGCTATTTATTTTCCTCCTCCGAAGAAGATATTTCGGGGATATTACTCTTTGTCAAGTGTTTCTATTTATTTGCCTCATGTGAGGGTGGGGTCTCTCTACCACGTGTTCTATTAAAAAATATCATAAGCTTGTTTTGAATTGCTTCATTGAAGAGTTCGCGCCATTTTAGATGACGTTGTTAAGTAAAATAATTGATCACTACAGATCACTAATATGCCCCTCCCATTTGTTTATTTTTTTAGATTGATTTTTAGTTAGCTATCTAAATTAATATTGAACTATTGGCAAATGAAATCAAACATTCTAGCAAGTCAATTCGTATGAATTAGCATCGTACGACATGTATTTATTTACTGGCTCAATCTTGCTGTTAGAATTGGTTTCCTCGATGTTTTTCTAGAATCGGATACTTACGGAGAGTTGCTAACGTCCATAAATAGAAAGTAAGTCTCTGGAACCGACTGGATTCGAATTCGACACGCACAGGTAGTCAGTTCGCGTCGTTAGCCACTTCACTACCGCCACCTTTTATTTTTTTTTTTTTTAATGGAAATCACTCCAGACAAGGTATGAAGCCACTTGATGTAAAGAGCTAACAAGAACAAGTATGATTATCACAAAGACAAGATATGTCTATTGGCCTTAGTCTTCAAAATACCAAGGCTATAGGTAGGAGGAAAACAGTCAACAGAAAGAGAGTTCCACAAGCGTGCAGTTCTAGGGAATAAGCTACTGGAATAGGAATTTGTATTACGATGAGGTATCAAAACAGTGAATCAGTAGACCAACGAGTCAAACAAGCTAAAACAAAAGTAGGAAATAGATCACACACTTCTGAAGAACACATGCCGTAATAGTATTCATAGAAAAGACTGAGACTAGCAACATCACGTTTGATTGAGAGAGGGGTGCAGAGAAGAAGAACGGGTAGGGTCAATCAAATTACAGTTTCTGAACCTCATCAAGAACGCTCAAATGGGACAGAGATTCACTAGACCAATATGACAACAGTACTCCATAGAGGTCTGATAGTATATTTGTAGAGATAGAGTATCGCCTAAGGTGTGAGAAAGTGTCTGGAGCCATAGAAAGAACCGACTTTACGAGAAGCAGAAGGCGCAATGAATCTAATGTATTAACTAGACTAACGAGTCAAACGAGCTGGATCAAATAAAGCAAAGATTTTACAGAAGAATTCTCCAAAAATCAATTATGGACAATTCTTAAGAAAAAAACTGTTTTTGTTTCCTAGTTCTGGTAGAGCAGTTAAACGCTACCGCCACCAAAGTAAGGTTTTCAAATAGATTTAATTTATTATATTTACGAGTGTACACCCTCCGTAAAAATGGCCCAAATCAACCGTTCGATAGTGTTTGCAGTTTTATTTATAATATTATTATATTACTGTATTATATTTGGTAATCTTTTGTTCTACTTGGAGTTGTCCGGGAGCAATAAATGTAAATTACAGTATTACATTTAAATCTCTTTGGACTATTTTCATTATCAACATCATTTCACTTCATATTATTGTGAAAAAATTCCATTATGCTGTGTTCTACTCGGCGTTATCCAGGAGCAATAAATATAAGATTACAGTCTTACATTTAAAAGGGATAGCTCAGATAAATGAATTACTTTTTTTTTTCAACGCATTAAAACAGGATAGAGGAATGGGCTAGGCGGGATAAACATAGAGGGTTGGAGAGAGGGACGGAAAATGGAGGAGAAGGAAATAGAGAAATATAAAGAGACGACGAGCGAGAGATAGCAGTTTTAATATAAAGCTGTTACACACGCTATTTAACTTCTACTGTTTTGCTTTTTATGGCTCCGGTCAACGCCGGGTAGCCCTGTTAGTAAGAAATAAAAGAAAGCGTCCCAAACCGGAAAGCTATTAAAGAGAAACATAGAAAGTAAACTATCAATCGCTACAGAAAGATGAAAGGAAAAAAAAATGAAAGAAAACGTTTCATTATGGAAATGGGATGATGTGGGTTTCGGAACTGCTATTTGCTTTCTCCCTTCCCCTAAACACTTCAAATGGTTCCGTCCGGTTTCGTTTTGTTATTCGCTAACTTTTTCATGACAGAATGGATATTTATTTATATATTTATATACAAATAAATACGCATCGGCCTTTGCTATAGAGTGGAAATAACGAAGGTTATATTTTTATATGAATATCACGAAACATATATGGTTATAGATTGAGTACCCTTTGGTTCGCTATAGATTCCTTGCGCAGCCACTTGTACAGGGGGTATCCATTGTATCACGAGACAAAAAAGGAGCCCAACCAAAGTTTATGTAAAAAAGAAAAGATTCATATGTCTGAAATACTGTTAGGAGGATCAAAGTGTAGTTTCTGTTCTGTCCTATTAAGAGTGCCTCTTTCGGGGGGAATGGGTACTCCCCATATAAAATAAAATGACATTGTATCAAACTTTGCCCTCATGTTGAGGCAATTAAATAGAGACTGTTGGCTTTACGGACTCATGACAAAAAAAAATGATAGAAACAATACTTGTACGAATGGGTATAATTGTTTAAGACCGTTACACGTCAATTTCGCCATTAAAATGCAGTTAAAAAAAATCATAAAAAACACATACCCTTCTGTAACCCTACCAGTAACCATAAGTTCGGGTGACAATACGAATTTTTTTTTTTTTTTAAATAATGAAGGATAAATAGTTCTGGGCGTAACAACATTTTCATTAGTGGCAGGTATTACACGGATAGAATCTGATAATTCAAAGTGTAGTATCTGTTCTCGTCCGCACTCAGAAGACGAGAAATCCTTCTAGACTGAGGCAAGTTAAATTTTTGTTCCCATAAACAGTGCCCCTCCCCTTTAGCTAGATGGAATAACCCCACATTAAAAACCGAACTTGTGTCTAACTTTGCCCTAGGGTTACAATTATGGTAAAAAGGACTAAAAAAGAGATAATTATAAGAACACACACACACACACACACACACATATATATATATATATATATATATATATATATATATATATATATATATATATATATATATATATAAAACTTTGCACCTTAGGTGAATGTATGTGCGAAGTCTGTATGTGTGCATACGATTATTTCGTCGCACATGGTCATGTGAATATGGGCGTGCGTGTATGCCTGTGTCGAGGGTAAGTGAAACATCTGAAAAGAACAATATATAGGGGGGTGGGTCCGATAATTGAATGAGTACTATAATTAGGGGGTAGCAGAAACGTAAAAGGTGAGGAGTGTAATCTATGAACAAAATGAGAGAGAAATTAAATCCTAAAGAAAAAAAGATAGAAAAAAAGGATACCTGTTGGTTCGGCGAAGTGTTGGAGTGGGTGGGGCTGTTAGAAAGGTAAAAAAAAAAAAAAGACAGAAAGAAAAAAAGACTTTTTAAAAAATGTAGCTTGGGGGAGTTGAAGGGTGTTCTAAAGACGCGGTGGTTATATTAGCGTTGGGGGTGGGAGATGGGGATACCGAGTAAACGAACACCTGATCAACCTGAAAAGGTGTGCGCGGTTGGTGAGAGGTGAGGATGGGGCGGAGGAGAGGGCGGAGGAAGAGGAGACGGAGGGGGGGGTTATTCGATGTGGTAAGGTTTAGCGTGGATGGGTGTTGGGGTAAGTAAACAGACAATCCGACAGAAAGTGAGGTGTTGTCGGTGAGGTTGCGGAGAGAAAGAGAGAAATTCGCTGGACAAGGTTGATGGTATCGGGATCGGTTGTGAATGGTAGGTGGATGGATGATGCAGACAAAACTTGGTGGTCGTTACTGACGGTGATGATGATGCAGGTGAAAGGTGGATGGAGAAGAGAAGAGAGAGAGAGATGGAAAGAAACAAAGAAACAAAGAGAAAAAGAGAGAGATGGGGAAAGCGGGGTGTTGGGTCGGGTCGGAGTGCTACCTGATGGTGGCAGCCGCCTTCTCTTGTGTAGTCTACTGTTACTCCCGGCTAACCCTAATCCCTTCCACGTACGCCTTTGTAAAAGCGGTAGGATTAATGTCAAAAACGATTCAATGGCACCAATCGGGAGACAGTTCAGTTAGAGACCCTAGGGGTGGATTTTCCTGACGATGATCCACGCTACCTGTATCTGCTGAACGCGCGCACAAGCGGACACTTACGCACACATATGCAGTGACACAATGACACATACATACACGCACACATACACACTAGATAGTTGCAATATTGGTATACATCCAGGTCGAGGCCGAAGAGCATGTGCGTGTATCTCAATGACAACACGCATACAATTGGTGAGAATGTATGTATGGAAGTCAAATGTTTAACAGCCTCATACTTAATATGCTTGTTCACAGTGTACTGGGACAATAGAGTTAAATATATTAAGTATTAGCTGTACTTATGCAGCGTTGCCCGGGAGTTTGCATTTGAAAAAGAAATAATCGTTTAAAAAAATGATCGTTTTGTAATTAAATTATTAATGCGTTTTATATATTGGTTTGAGATGGAAGATGCTGATTACCTATCTAACAAGTGCGTTGATACAACATCATACTAATACCTACCCACACTTGCCAACAGGCTCGCTGCAGGTGTTAAACAAGTTGCAATTTGTACACATTTTCGTTGAATATTATATTAAATAGGCATTTTTTGGAATGTGTCATATTTGAAACAAAAAGCATTTAAGGATTAAGTAAAAAAATATGTTAAAATAAATCTATAACTAATGTTAAACTTATTGGAAAAAGAGGAATGGGAAATGGAGGTAAAAGTATTTATTATTATTAATATAGACAAATAGTAGCAACATTTGCTGCTGATAACAAAGATGGCGTCCATTTTAATTAAAATGTGCTGTAGTTAGCAAAAATGGTTTCCATCTGAAACATATTCATAGTAGAATAAAATATTTCCTGAAAGAAAGAAAATTAAATGTCAATGTATTATTCCGAAGAACATGATGACACAATCAACATAAAAAATGGCTGGCCAGAATCAAATAACGATTTCTTCGATTCCAAACTATTGATGTTTGCTCATTAAATTATTAAGTCAAACAATTAAAAAAAATAAATCTATAGCATGGGTACGGCACGTAGAAGTGGTCAGCAAATGTTATTAACAATATTAGCACACAAACATCAATACATATTTTCACTGTCGAATTTACGACGCGAAAAAGGCACACGTGAAAATGTTTTGCTCGCCATCACTTCTAAACTTATCTTACTATAATTTCATCATTATCTAAAAGTGCAAGCAAAAAATGTTTTCACAATCGTCTCCGCTTGTATACTTATACTAAAAAGAGGAATGGGGAATTGAACGAAACACGAAATTAAGACAAACAACAGTACATGATTTAGTTAAATGTCATTTCTGTAGGAAAAAAGTAAGCGAAATAAAAGTGATACGGCTTTCGTGACAAGCGCAATCGAATCGACTTGCAGATTAATTAAGGGGAGTAGTTGACCTTCGGTTACTTTTGGCAGCCTTGTAACTCTCGCTTCCCTTATTTTATCCTTTGGTTCTCACATTCCATGAGCGATGCTTCTGACAAAGGGGGAGTAATTGCTGTTTTCTGAGTCAATATCATCTCAAAGGAAAAAAGGCAACCGAAAAAATGCATGAATTAGAATGTTTTGATCGCCATTTTAAGCGAATCACATGCTAAAGGTATTCTAAAAAAAGTAATCTGATACGAAAGGGGAAACGAAATGGATACATAAACCATTAAGCGAATATTCGTCACATTAAAGAACGAAATATGCTTTAATTAGTTTGGTTAAATTTTGAACGGCTACCTTCAGGCTATTGGCGTGTTACTTATAAAAAGTATGATATAATTTGTAGATTTTTTTGTGGACAGTGTTAAAGGAAAATGTTAATTGCTTATACTAAAACATAGTTTAAGTAAGAACACTATCGCTTATGTGTTTCTACAGGCGGCCATGTTGAAAAAGTCAAAAGACTGCGTATTATGAGAGAAAATCTAATTTTACAGAAGAAATGTGACATCATGCAATGTGGCAACAAAATTGCAACGAATCCAGAGATTTCCTAATTATTTTCATCCCCTTTTCCACACGGAAATATATAATGCCATTTAAATGTTATAAATAAAATAGTTATTGTCAAGTATTTACTACTAGTAGCTAAATTTGCTGCTAATAATAAAGATGGCGTCTATTTCAATAAAAAAAATTGCTGTAGATCAGCAACAATATTTTCGATCTGAAAAATATTCACAGTAGGATAAAGTATTTTCTGAAAGAAACGAATCGTATTACAATTTCTTATTCTGAGGAACACAAGAAAAACTGGCTAGTCAGACTCAAAGAGCGATTTGTCAGAATCTAAACTATTGATCGAAAACTTAGAGAAGTAGATCGGTTTCACTTTATTATGTTAAAAGAAGGTAATGTTTTAACATTAGTCGTATCTTAATAAGACAAAAATACCTCACCTCGATTCTATAAATATAAATAATAAAGCATTAAAAATCTCTAAGATACTAGTGAATACTGCAGGTGTAATTTAGCTCAATAATTAGAAGTATAGGTCTCATAGAGCTCATATATTATAACCTAGAAGAATACAAAATATTTGGCATTGTCACTATTATGTCAACATGTACACACAAATATTTGTTGACATTTAATATTTTGAACATAATTACATAATGTTAATTATGTCGTAAATGTTCTATTCTACTGAGTTATATATATATATATATATATATATATATATATATATATATATATATATATATATATATATATATATATATAATCCAGGTAAAATAAACATACACAGGATAAAAATCGAAAGAATTTAAACCTGGGTTACATAATAGTGCCCAATAGTAAAAAAAGCTATTTGCATCAATATTTTTATTTATACAGACATGTACAAAAAGCTGCTATAATGGCATGTCGATGTTATAGATCATTAGTTATTAGAAACTAAGATCTCTTTAGGTGGAAATGTCTGATCTTTCACTTAGATGTTCATATCAAAAAGCTTTTTCGATATCAGCATCTAAGTGAAAGATCAGACTTTTCCGCCTCAAGAGATCTTAGTTTGTCATAACTAATGATCGATAACATCGACATGCCATTGTAGCAGCTTTTTGTACATGTCTGTATAAATAAAAATATTAATATATATACATATGTATTGTTTTTCTGTTTCAGCTAAGAGTAATTAAAATAGAAATTTGTAAAATAGAAATAATCGAAAAAATTATAAACAATAAAGTGAACAAATAATTACCAATTAATATTTATGAAAGAAAACTAAATAAATATAAATTGTAAAAGCATAATTTTCTAATAAATAATAAAATAAATGGTACTCTTATAGAGAACGTACCGCATTTCTGTCACAACGTTCGGGCAGGTCTCGGAAGCGCCCGAGAGTTGACGTAGCGAAAACTGGCAAACGATAAATTGCAGACGGCAGACGATAAATTCAGACAAAGAAAATCAAAGTAAAATACATATATAAAAATAAAGAATGAACAAACCATAGATAAACAACTGTTATTAATTAGATGTTCTTTGTTTATTTTCAAAGGGGCCATTGTTAATCGAAGGTTTTTAAATAAAATTGTTTTTATTTGTGCACCGAAAAGTTTCAAAAGATTATTTTTTTTATACAACAAACAACGAAATCACTGCTTTTAACAAATTTCTTGTTTTGTTTAGATTTTCATTTTTTTATCAATGTTTTTTTTTCTTTTTAACATTTTATGGGTTAAGGTTTAGGGTTAGGGTTAGGGTTAGGGTTAGGGGTAGTCTTTTCGTCGCTGACAGAACTCAATGAGTTATTCGGAAGATTCAACGCGCTAACGCAGATCGTAAAAATTCATTTCTTCCAAAAGTTATCGTCTGCTTGGTTGGAATTTAATTGGTTAATAGTTTCGTCAACTCTCGGGCACTTCCGAGACTTGCCCGAACGTTGACGACGCTAAGTCACGAAAACGCGGTGCGTTCTCTATAAGAGTACCAAATAAAATAAACATGGCTCTCATTTCCTCTTGTCTCACCTTGCTTAGTTTTGAAACACACACGGCTCTCTAAACGATCAGATAAGGGCATGAAACTGCAGTAAAGTGTTGAAGATAACTGCCTTTTATTACTCACTACCAGGGCTACCCGGTGTTGCCCGGGGCAAAAGTGTTACATATTTCTATTAAAACTTCTATTTCTTCTCTATCTTTCTTTCCGTCCCCCTCCTCTGGTTTTCCCTTTCTCCACCCCCTTTTCTCCTCCGCCCAACCTAGTCCATCTATAATTGGACATACACAGAGACAACTTTCCTTTATAAAATAGATTCCTCGATGAACGAGTCGGCAAAAGAGAATAAACTCTTTGATAAAAAATAAAACTTACTTCCGTCTTGTATATAAAATGGCTAAAAAACCAACATCTTTTCGTTTTGACAACATCTTTTCCCTAAATTTTAGATATTATTCACTCAGGGCAACGCTGATCAAGAATATACTAACTTTGTGGCTGTTTGTTTTGTAGTTTTTTTAAACACTTTTAGCTGGGCATACACATGCAGACACACACGCAGACAATTCCCCTTTATATACTATATCATCATCATCATCATCATCATCATCATCATCATCATCATCATCATCATCATCATCATCATCATCATCATCACCATCATCACCATCATCATCATCACCATCATCATCATCATCATCATCATCATCATCATCATCATCATCATCATCATCATCATCATCATCATCATCATCATCATCACCATCATCATCACCATCATCACCATCATCACCATCATCATCATCATCATCATCATCATCATCATCATCATCATCATCATCATCATCATCATCATCATTATTATTATTATTATTATTATTTTTATTATTATTATTATTATCATCATCATCATCATCATCATCATCATCATCATCATCATCATCATCATCATCATCATCATCATCATCATCATCATCATCATCATCATCATCATCATCATCACCACCATCATCATCATCATCATCATCATCATCATCATCATCATCATCATCATCATCATCATCATCATCATCATTATTATTATTATTATTATTATTATTATTATTATTATTATTAACAACATAGCTCTATCCGATAGGACATCGAGCTCTTTGTTTGTGCAGAATCCGGTGTCTGTTTGTTTAATTCGCTTTTGATAATATCAGTTGAGCACTCTTTACAGTATTTCACTAATATGCAATAATTGTTTTAAAAAAAATTGGTACTTAACGACCATTGAAAGTGATAAATATAGACTACTCATTAAAATGTATACCGGTGTCATTATGATTATGAGATTAAATTGACAGCAGCAAAATCCCACCCTTCACTGTAGACGTCCCAAGATACCGAAAAACTTTCTATTCAAATATCGTCTTTCTTCGGACTGCTTGCCTTTAGAATTCCCTCTCTTCTACCCGTTTCCCCGACTGTACTGACACTAAGAATTTAAATGTAATGTGAACAGTCATCTTGCTGCACAACTCCCCACTTAGGATGCCCACAATAAATCTGGCCCATAATTCGCAGTAACCCCTTACGTCTCAGTGGCAATATTCCTTGTTTGGAGTGAAACAAAGTTTTTTTTTTTTAATTGAGAAAATAGAAACCTTTATAAAAATATTATAATGGAAGGTGTTCTACTTTTGATCTGACGATAATGACAACAACGACGAAAAGACGAACAATAAATACGGATCTCAAACCACAAAATATCCACCTAAAATTAGTTAATGTTTAAAAAAAACACCAAACAACTAATAGATATAGGAAAACATTTTAGAATTTAGAAAGGTAAACAAACCTTTAAAAAAATGACATTAAAATAATTTTTTAAATACTTCCAAAATATTGATACGGGCTGATAACTCTAGAAAGATTTACAAACTCGATAATAATATCATCATCATGGCCTCCGTTCAGTCTCGAAAGACAATGGATACCCCCTGTAAATGTAGCTGCGCGTGTAATTGTGAAGCAAGGGATGCGCAATTCACATCCATTCCATTCCTGAGCTGGCACAGCTGTCTTCCAGCGGCGAAGAGAAGTCCAGGACGACTAGAAACAATGCCGAAATATGCAAAGAGCACATAGAGCATCTGATATTCCCAAATGGTCACCCATTTTTGCACTGACCAGACTCAACGTAGCTTAACTTCAGTGCTCTAACGGGAACCGGTGTGTCGACGCGATTATTGTAATACAGCTTCCTATTCCACTAGCTTCTTTCCAAGAACTGTAGTCCTGTGGAACTTTTTTTTACTGCTGACTGATTTCCTCCTACCTATAGCCTTGGTATTTTCAAGACTAAGGCCAATATGCATCTCCTGTCTTTGTGATAATAATCATTCGTTCGTGTAAGCTCCTTATATCAAGTGGCTTCATGCCCTGTCTGGAGCGATTCCCAGAAAAAAGGTGGCGAAACTGAATAAAGGATAAGTAAGGAAGAAAAAATAATAAAATCTGAAATAAAATTACGTCACAGAATAAAGTTTATAGGTAAGTCACAGCCGTTTCTTAAGTTAAAAGACTGCAAAGATTGCTTCGCAAATGAACCATCTTAAAAAATATTAAATCCTACAAAAAAACAATATAGGAAAAATAAGGAATGGATTGAACTTGAATCAATGGAAAATCACCAATTCTATAATAAAATGTTTTAACGACATTAGCAACAAAAGAAATCACGCACTTACACAATTCGATGTAAAGGATGCTTACCCTTTCATCAAAGAATGTACACTAGATAACACATTGGAATTTGCTAAAAAATATATAGATATTCCTTTTGACGACATAGAAATAACAAAAATGATTGCAGAAAATCAATAGTGGTCTATAGCAATAGCATGTGGATAAAAAAGACAAAACCGCAAACTTTGATGGGTTGCTGCGAAAGTATGCGAGTTAACAGGGATATATATATATATATATATATATATATATATATATATATATATATATATATATTTAATAACAATGAAGATTTACATGTCTCATAGTCCATAACACATTGGGCAGAAATTTAGATAAAAAGAAAATAGATAATACAAATTAAAAATAATCTTAAAGAAGCTATTTTCTGAGATATAAACTTTTAATTTAAACAATGAAATATACATGCTTTATAAAGAAAACCATATCCCATTATTTGTTAAACATAAATATAGTCAACCAACACAAAAAGAATATGAAACAGCTGCAAAAAATAGCGGTTAGGAAAACATTAATTAATCAATAATAATAATAATAATAATAATAATAATAATAATAATAATAATAATTATTATTATTATTATTATTATTATTATTATTATTATTATTATTATTATTATTATTATTATAAGACCAATGATCAGAGAAGACGAATGGTCCTTACCAGTGAGAAATCAATGGTAAGCGGCTGTTGCGATACCGCAAGATCATTTACGGTGGTTATCTAAAACAGGTGGAGAGTACTGGAAATCTGGGGAGGCTTGTTGTCACTCAGACTCCAGCAAACACCACCGGTTGATGTCGGTGAACAATCACTGACGATGACCTGTGTGATAAATCCTAGTGACTACTACTACTACTACTACTACTACTACTACTACTACTACTACTAATAGTTAACAAAAAAGGGAAAACACTGCCAAATTGTAGCTTTTGCTGAAGGAGGAGATGGAAAAACGAAGCAAATACCCGAAACTGACCAGAAAACTAAAAGAAGAAAGTTAATATAATATCAATAATCGTAGGAAAACTAGGAACAACCTCGAAAAAACTGGGAAAAACACTAGGGGAAATTGGAATCAAAAGGAAGATTGAGTCTATACAACGGATGACAATGATAAAAACAGCTGAAATCATGAAGAAAAATCGGAAATTGCGAAAACCACCCCAGATAAACTACGAACACTAATCAGCCACATAAGATTTGTAACAAAAACGAAACAAAAGCATGGAAGGAACAGCACGTGAAGCGTAGGTACTGAAAATACAAGAAATATTGCCCCCCCCCAAGAAAAATGGTATCAGTCTTGGCTGACACAACACAATATAGTTGTTAGGGAAATACTGAGGAGGGAGAGCACTAACCAGACCTCCACTGGAAGAGTGCGGAGAGTACTGGGACCTTGGAATAAGCCCCCCCGGCTTATTGCCACCCAAATCAAAAAGAAGATCAATAACCGTTGTTATTATCAACACTTACATATTTCTTTCTCTCTTTTCTCTCTCTCTTTATTTTATATATATATATATATATATATATATATATATATATAGCAAAGTTGTCTGTATGCGTGTATGCGTGTCGCGGTATCACAGTAAAACGGTCGATCTTAGACCTAAACTAACCGCAGCTTTGGAATCAACACCTTCGATCCGATGTCTTTATGGATGTCAGAAGTTCTTGAACCTTCTTTAAAAGTATGTAACAATAACACTAGAAACAAATATTCCGACATTTTCAGCGTTCTCTTTTTGCGGACCGAACAACAACTTGACACGCCAAATCATCGTACCTTTTTGACGTGTTGTTTACTTTGAAGAGAAAACTTTTTTTTTTAATTATTAAAAATCGATAAAAAAAAATATTCGGTAAATGTTCACTAATATATTTTTGCTTTAATTTCATGTTTATTTTTATTTATTTATTTATTTTAGACAATCGAAAGATTTTAGATCTATGAGGGGGGGGGGGGTAAAAAAATCCTTACAGCGTACTCATTTAAATAGGTTCAAAAGAAGGATTTTTTTCCTTATACGAGTATCTTTGTAAACAGAGCATTCGTTTTTAGTTCAAATGTTTTATATTATCATCGGACCGAATTTCACACTAGACGATTCTTTCATTTCCGAGACGATATCAATCATCATCATGAACCTGACTACTTTCTTAATGCAAAGTGGATGAAACATATTTAATAAATGTTCTTAACTTTTAACGCTCTGAGCGCGGATTTTTGTTTGTAGAAAAATGATTTTTTACACCTACTCTGTAAGTTTAACCTTTCATTATTTGCCCACAGAATAGAATATAAGTAGGACTAGCAAAATAAATTGTAAAATTTGACTATATTTGCATATTGTGATGGCGGCCATCTTGAATTTATAATGAGGTTGACATTCAGCTCATGAAAAATCATAATTTTCTCATGCACATATTAGTCAATTGCTGAATTTATTGTGTAGATTTGGGCTGTTGTGTCTTATGTTTAAAATTAGAACAGTTTTGCAAAAAATAAATTAGAGGTGGTAAACTTGTCGCAATTTTGATTTTTTACACCAATTTTATAAATGACACTAAGTTTAACCTTTAATTGTATGCTAAACCAATGTATATAAAATTTGTAGCATATAAGTAGGACTATCAAAACTAAATGTAAAATTTGACTAATTTACATATTGTGATGGCGGCCATCTTGAATTTATAATGAGGTTGACCATACGCTCATGAAAAATCATAATTTTCTCATGCACATATTAGTCAATTCTTGAATGTATTGTGTATACTTGTGATGTTGTGTCTTATATTGCAAATAAAACCAGTTTTTCATGTAGTATGGTTTGCTAGTAGAGGTGGTAGATTTGTCGCAATTTGGCGACAGCCGCGCCAAGAAGGTTAATATTGGCTATAAAATTTAAAGAAATTGAGAGGCTCGACATTAATGGGTACTTTATCGAGTTGTAGATACTAGCTAAATTATGCAGTCACATATTTTCACGAGTATATATAATAGATCACCCGTGACATGTTTGGTCAATATTTATTATCTAGATTAGTAATATCCCTCTTCTCCTCACTCCATTTCGTTCTCATTTCTTTTGCTCTATTCTTCTTCCCCCTCTCTCTTACTCGAATGATTAATCTCAATATATATATATATATATATATATATATATATATATATATATATATATATATATGTGTGTGTGTGTGTGTGTGTGTGTGTGTGTGTGGGTGTGTGTGTACCGAACTCTACTTATCCTAACGTTTTCTAGAACTGGACGTGCTCTTCTGCCTTTATCATGATTCGACCCCTCGGGGTTAATACCATCAAAATGAGAAAGAAGAAGAAAAGAAACAAAACTATAAGACAGTCTCGCCTGACAAAATTGTTCTAAAACGAAAGCTTGCAAAAAAAAATATAAATAAATGATTTTTTCATTTAAATTGCACGATTGTTAATTTTCAAAATATTACACTTAACTCGGTGTATGTGTGCATGTCTGTGATGTTTATATGTTCCCTATAGAGTAGAGAATCTAAATAAAAATCTAAAAGTGTATTCTTATGTAAAACTTACCGAGGAAGGCAATGGAAGTGTTTCCGAATCTGTAAGAGGACCCGCACCCTCATAAAACTTCAAATATATCCCAAATATAAGACATTTAAATCCTATTTTCGAGGAAGACAATGGAAGTGGTCCCAACTCTCTAAGTGTCCCTCTTAACTTAAGAGAGCTATGGGGCTCGAACCTCGTTTAAAACTTCATATATATACCATTTTGATGAAATGAATATCATACGTATAAAATTTTCCGGCTAAGACAATGGAAGTGATCCCGAATTTTGAAAAGAATTTTGAAGCATGTAAAATGTCGAATAGAAAGTCAGTTTGGGTTTAAAAATTCCAAGCGAATTTTCATCTAATGGAAACATTGGAAGTTTTACAAGCTATTTATATCCAATAATTTTATAGCTAGAAATTAAAGCAACATTTATAACTTAACAAAAACAAGTCATAGATTTATAACAATTTCTTCAAATTAATAATTTAACAACCCAACGTTAACCTAATCATAAAATTACATTTTTAAGGTCCCATTAAAAATAATTAGAAATAATGAAAATAATTAAAAATAACAAAACAAACGACATAGTTAATAAAAAGAAAGCAAAAGAAAACTAAAAGTCAAAACACTCCCGAGCAACGCCATGTAGATATATATCTCTTTCTATCATTCTCCTTCCGTCTCCCTCTCTTTGTATATATATATATATATATATATATATATATATATATATATATATATATATATATATATATATATATATTGTTTCATTTTACTTCAGTCGAAGTTCTCAGAAATCAAGGGGCCCCTTCCTGTGGCTAACACTTGATATCTATATGAGCTACATAGATATTCGATTAAAGTTCTACTTTATCTGCCAACCGTAAAGAAGTTAAGAACATTAATTTTCCTCACCCCAATTGACAGGATAATTATGTTATAATATATATATATATATTTCTTGTGGTCTCTTAGTCTTACCGGATTCCAGGACAATAATCCATATATTCTGGTGGAGTATCCAGCTAAGTGCTGTTGCTTGAGGTTACATGACTTGGAGAAGCTGCACCATTCCCTGTATGAGCCAGTGTATAGCCGTGTCGAGGGGATCTTATTTGCGCTTCGAATACTATGCTATTTTGAATATTTGGTCAGGGTTTACTTGAAGGGTGAAGTCTCCTCATGTCAGGTGATACTGACAAACTCTTGTACAAAGAGATCGAAGACACTTGAGGATAGTGTCTAGTAGGTAATTCAAACTAGTGTCTAGTAGGTAATTTAAATTCCCCTGTATGTGTGTGTATGATATTTACATATATAATCTTTTAATATAATTATATATATATATATATATATATATATATATATATATATATATAAGTATATAAGTATATATATATATATATATATATATATATATATATATATATATATATATATATATATATATGTATGTATATGTGCACACATATAGCAGCATCATCATCATGGCCGTCACTCGAATCGAGTATACGGGACACCGGGGCTTCATTTGTGGGTTCTCATATGAGAAAACAGTCCAATTTGAGATCCACACATCCTATCATAGATCGGGCATGTATTATCATTTGGCAGTTAATTTTTCCGACACACTATTCTTGCTGATTTCAGTTCGTCAACGTGATGACGCCGTTCATTTTCAAATCTTTCAACATCACTCCTTATTCCATTCCTCCGCTCCACTCTCCCAAGTGCACTCGCTTCCCATGTTTCGTGACCAATTCCATATCCTCCCTCAAACAATCTTTGTACCGCTTCTTGGCTCCTCCAACCCTCCTAGCCGCCACATTCAGTTCGAAATAAAATATTTTCTTAGGATAGGACTGGTCTCTCATTCTTACAACTTGACCAGCCCATCTTAAACGATTTTTAACAATTAAAACCTCTATACTAGAGCAACCAGACTCCCCCAGGGCACTGATGTTGGTTCGACGATCTTGCCAGTCTATTTTAAACATTTTTCGTAAAAGTCTTTGATGTAGTTTTTCGAGTGCTATAAGATGTCGACGGTATGTCGTCTAGGTCTTTGGAAGGACACTGGCTCGATACACTAGTATTTTGGTATCAAGCCTTAAATCTTTATCATCAAAGACTCTGAGACGAAGTTTACCGAAAGCAGCACTCGGACACCTAATACCATATTGGATTTCGTCATCAATGGTGGCATTGGAAGCGAGGTGGCTACCAGGTACGCGAAGCGATCCACGTTTTCTAGCAATTCGCCGCCTAATGTAATATTAGGAGGGGTTTTGTTGTTATCTTGAGGTGAAGGCTGAAACAACACCTCAGTTTTTCATACTTGATTTTTTTAGTCCTAGTTTAGAATATGCATCAGAAAAGGCATTCATCGACGTTTGTAAGTCTTCTTCAGTCAGAGCACAAACCGCGTTATCATCTGCATGTTGAAATTCAATAAGAGAATCAACATTTGTTCTAGTTCCGGCCTTCAGACGTCTCACGTTGTAAACTCCACCATCCATTCTGTAGTTCATGTATATACAAGGTGGAAGTTGATCATCCATTAGTTGCAATACAGCCGCAATAAAGATTGAAAACAAGGTCGGTGCAACTATACATCCCTGTTTGACCTCAGATTTTACTTTGAATGGACCTGTAGAGGTGCCATTTGCGATTATCGTTGCAGTCATATCGTTGTGAAGCAGTTTCATTATTTTGATGAACCTCTCTGGACAATCAGCTTTTGATAAGATTTTCCAAAGAAGTTCACGGCTTACACTATGAAATGCTTTTGTTAGATCGATGAAAGCTATATAGAGAGGTTGATGTTGATCTCAGCATTTTTCCTGAAGCTGCCTTAGACTGAATATCATGTCGTTTGTGCCACAAGCTAATCCAAAGCCAAATTGTGACTCGGGTAAAACAGATTCAGCGAGAGGTGTTAGTCTCCGTGTTAAGATACGAGCCAAGATTTTTCCAGCTATTGATAGCAGTGTAATACCTCTATAATTTCCAGTCAGTTTTTTCTTCCCTTTTTCTTGAAAATGGTTGTAATTAGACCATCCCTTAAATCACTTGGTATTTCCTCCTGTACCCATATTTTGACAATAAGTTGATGCAGTTGTAAATACATGAGTGGTCCACCCGATTGATAGATTGGGTCTGCCGTTGAGGGATTTTTCGCAGTGTCCGCTCACTGGACTATCTGCCGCCACCCATGACGGCTCAGTTATTCTAAAGAAATCTACGTGCTAGCTCATTTCTCAGCCATTGATTTGTTTGATTTCGTCTGTCTGAGAAACATCCGCCTTCCTGCTGCTGAAGGCTTTGACCTGTGTAGGTAGAGGGTGATAATTCCCTTATTAGCCGCTTCAGAGGCTACCTCTGAAATATGAGGGAGACTAACAGATGCTATACCTGGAACAGTGCAAGACAGTGACGTTCAGCTCCATGGGGTATTTTACATAGCCCGCATACAAAATATATACGTATATATTATAATATATATTAAAAGATTATATATATACATATTATATACATGATATATATCATACTCTCTTTCTCACTCATATATATATGTATATTATTTTATAATATATATACAGGGGTTGGACAAATCATGGAAACACCTTGAAACTCTCCCATAAAATCCAGCCTTGTGTAGCTCTCGGCGAACAGTTTTTCTTGAAACGAGATTATCCAGATGATAAGCCCTGTTGTAATTTAGAGTGCCGTGTTTTTATGCTCTTCCTTCACAGTCCTTACAGGGGCTCTACGATGTCTTTCATGCAGATTCGGTCTTCTTCCAGAATTTTGATTAGAATAGGATGCTTTCCCTTCTTTTGCATTGGTTGTCCTTACTTTTCCAGAGAGTTCATACGTATATATATATATATATATATATATATATATATATATATATATATATATATATATATATATATATATATATATATAAATTTTTTTCACCTCCCCAGGAGGTTAGGTACAAGGCAAGTTTTATCTTACTAATATATACATATTTTAGGCGTATAATCCTTAAAATATCTTAAATGTTTCCAATTGTAAGCTCAATAAATCTGTGTTAAAATATTTAGAGGTTAAATATATATGTATATATATATCTATATGTATATATATATATGTATATATATATAAATATATGTACATATATATATTCATATATATAAATATATATATATATATATATATATATATATATATATATATATATATGTGTATATATATATGTATATATATGTATGCAGATATATATATATATGCATATATATGTATGCAGATATATATATATGTATAAATATATGTATGTATACATATGTATATATATATATGTATATATACATATATATACATATATATGCATATATATATATTCATATATATGTATATATATATGTATATATACATATGTATATATATATATGTATGCATATATATATATTTATATATGTATGTATACATATATATATACATATATGTATATAGTTTGTATATATGTATATATGTATACATGTATACATGTATACACAGCTAAGTAGGTGTTCCTACCAGTCGGGGATACGTCTTCTACAGTCTGACAATGACCTTGTTGCTGTCGGGCTTTTTTGTTTTTATCCAACCTCTGTATATAAGCATATATATATATATATATATATATATATATATATATATATATATATATATATATGGATTTACATATATATATATATATATATATGGATTTACATATATATATATATATATATATATATATATATATATATATATATATATACACATATATATATGGATTTACATATATATATATATATATATATATATATATATATATATATATATATATATATATATATATATATATATATATATATTAGAAAGAGAAAGAGAGTATGCTTCTGGTGGATGGATATATTTCTTAAAACAAAAAAAGAGAGAAATAATTAAGCCTCTGACTTTTTTTTTTATTTGTAATAGGTATTATAATCTCAAAGTATTTATGTTCTTTGTTAATCCAGATTATCTGCTCGAACAGTAAGATTAGCGTTTTTACCTGCATATAGCTTCATTAATTGACCTTTTCCAATTAGTCTTTCCCAGGTAAATATAATCGCCATCAATTCAGAAGGTTTCA
>OY744550.1:42724254-42731754 GCA_963556195.1 Sepiola atlantica
ACAAAATCTGCGACACTGGCATGTTGATGTTATCGATCAACAGTTATTATAAACTGTTGATAGATAACATCGACATGCCAGTGTCGCAGATTTTGTATATGTCTGTGTAAATAAAAATAATCATATATAAAAGCTCTATTTGATATTGAGCACTTTTTATAAACTCGGTGTAAATTCTTTGGATTTAGTAATCATGTGGATGTTTTATCTGGATTATATATATATATATATATATATATATATATATATATATATATATATATATATATACGTACATCGATAATAAACAAATACAAATATTTATTATTTGTAGCTCCTAGAAAACTCGTCTAGATGGGCACTGTAAGTGTAGTATTAGCACAGCATGACGTCGCTAGCTATAAATGTATCGTTCCTTTCATTAAGTCGAACGCTCTTATGACGTCAAGCCGCCGGATAAAGTGTTAAAATTATCCCTGTTTATTCGCTATTTAGCGTTGGCCGAGTGGTTCTAGACGTCGGGATTTGAGTTGTAAAATACTCAGAATCCGGAGGTTCGAATCGCATGACCAGAAGTAAATAGTCATATCTCTATGCTGATGAGTCCCGATTATAAAAGGACGAAACGTATACGTACTTAGATAATAAACAATAACAAATATTTACTATATATATATATATATATATATATATATATATATATATATATATAATCACGGTTTCATTTATACAAACATAATAAGGCTACACATCCAGTAGAAATGTTTCGATCGTAGCTTTAATAAGCAACGATCTCCTCAAGCCGAAAAAAAAATTTGTCCGTTTTCTAAATTTTCAATATTTTTTCGCCCTGCGGAGATCGTTCCTTATTTAAGCTACCCTTGAAACATTTCCACTGGATGTGTTGCCTTTACATGTTTGTATAAATAAAACTTTTATTATAAATATAAATAAATAGCTCTATCTATTATTGTGCACTATTATGTAAACACACTAGATATTTCTCAGGACTTGTTACCTGATGTTTTTTTAATGACCAAGTTTTTATTCATTTTTTTCTTTCCGAATGTCAAAATAATTGGATGCAACATGACAATTGTTTCACGTACAATCAAACAACCTCAGATAAACATATAATTACCAGGATCGTTCGTTCATGCAGATCATCGAAAGAACATCAGATCGCTTCCGGAGAAAAATTTTCAAGCAAAAAATAAGCAAACTTTTTTTTTAATGTATTTTCCCACAGAAAACAGTTCCTGATACGCAGTAGAATAATACCCGCCCCATGACGGGTAAAATTAATTCCCGAATAAAACAGTTATTCACCGCTATTATATTCCTCACGAAGATTAAAATAAAGATACTTATACTAGACCTTATGTGTAGAATCCTTTTTTAAATTTTGCTCAAAATCGATGACATAATTTTGATTCTATAAAATGTCTAAAATAAAACGAAATTGATGACGAACAGTAAAATTAATAGTGAGGCTTAACCGCCTTAACCTACAATTTTTTGTTATTTTTAAAAATCTGTTTCTACCGCTTAATCACTAAATTAGAAAGAAGTTTACTTTTTATGAAGACGCGTGGGAAAGGAAATTGTTTGCTACGTAAGTTTAACGTAAAATTATCTTTTTGATTGTTGATATTTTTCAAGATGATGTGTTTTATTGATCTACTTTTTAATCGATCCTCGGATTGTATTTTGAACACCAGGATCACAGATTATTCAAAAGGGTGTTGAATAACTTAATCGTTTAATTAAAAAGAGGGCAGTTTAAGGTAAAATGGACGTTCTTGATCGAAATTCCGAAACGAAATTATTATAAATTAGATGTTTTTAGGTTAGAAACCTGTAAAAATGTACAGAAAAAGAGAGATTAATTTTATTTATATAAATTATAATTGTATGAGAAATTACATTAAAAACTTTTTCAATAATAAAAATGTAGTATCCTTTTTATTTTTTCTATTACTGATGTTTAATAATTAATAATAATAAATATTCATGAATGTTTTAATAATTCCGTTGAATGGCCAGGGTAAAGATATTTAATTTAATATAACAGTTATTTAAAACTAGCAGGACCCGTATCCCGGCGTTGTCCGGGGGATATAAAATAATTATTTAATTGAAAGATAAATAGAGTAGGAATTCTGAAAAAAAAATCAGAAATAAACCTATATCACTGTAAGTACTTTAGATGATTAAAATAGGATATGCCCATGCTTAGACGAATATACATTCTTCCAGATTAATTCATTTTTTGTACCAATCCAATGCCCCTTTCTGGAGAGATGTGCTTTTTTCAGAACACTAAAAAGCGACCGTGTATTTAAACTGATACTACACCTAATCTGTTCAGTCCTCAGACAGTTAAGGAAAATCAATCTAGACTGAGTCATGGATTTATGGTACCAATCCAGTGGTTATATTTTGGAAATATGTGTTTTACCCACACAAAAAGCGACCGTGTGTCTAAACCTGCGCTTCCTGGGAAGCCATTGAATTGGTAGACTCTATTATATTATGTATTGAATTTTTAAATTCAATGCAAGTAAAAAATAAAACATTGGGAAAATTGCAGCTCAAAAAGAATATTTAAAAAAAGGAAAAGTTAGAAAACAATGATTGGAACTAACATAATTCTCAAAAATCAACGTAATTTCACTTCGTCGTAAACTTTTACCTGTAAATGTGTGACGTATTTGCGTTAATAAAAACATATGTAATTGAAAAATTCCAACAAGTCTGCAAACGCCCAGAAACAGCTTTAGGTTTTCTTAATTAGCATATTTATTTTTAAACAGCTTCTAATAAATTAATATTCTGTAGTATACATTTGTAATTTGCATCGGTTGTCAAACGTCTGATGTCACCGGGATGCGGAGAACAGTTACTACACTTTGATCTTAGCCAAAAGGCCAAGGAACTATAAAAATAATGTTTTTAATGACTACGCATTTCTAAATGAACGAAAAAGAACACCCTGATATAATCTATTATTGTATTATTTTTCATGGAGTGGGTAGTGTAGTTGTTGTTAGAAGGTCCTCCTCCTAGGAATTATCCTCTTTTTTAATGAAGTGGCGTGTAACCCTTTGAGGGCGGTGGTAATGTAATATATGTTCTATTGTCATGAGACCATCTTCCCAGGGACTACCTTCTCCTTTTTTTTAGTGTAGTATATTTTCTGTTTGCATGATACCATACTCGCTGGCATTACCTTCTCCTTTTATAGGGGGGGGGGGTCCTCCCAGGTATTATCAGTTTTATTTGGGGGGTATTGTTGTATCTGTTCTGTTGTCACAATACTATTCTACCAGGCATTACTTCCTCGTTTGTGGAGTAGTGTAGTATATGTTCGTTTATCATGATATTAGCCTCCCAGGCATTATCTCCTCTTTGGGAGGTCAGTATAGTATATATTCGTTGTTCATGATGCCATGCTCCCAGGATTACCTTATCCTTTTTTTAGAGGAGGTAGTGTACTATCCATTCTATTGTCACGATATCATTCCCAAACATGAATGCCTCCTTTATTCGGGGTGGGGGAATGGGGGTAGTGCTCGTTAGTCACTATATCATTCTCTAAGTCTCTTGAGGGGGGGGGCAGTGTATGTAGTTCGTTAACCATTATATCATACTACCACCTAGCAAAAGTATGCGACGAGAGCGACAGACTAGATATCAAAAGGATATCAATAGTTTCGTACTGAATATTAAACAGCCGTCGAAATGATTGGGATTTTCATGATATCTAGTCTGTAGCCTATTTAATAAATAAATATGATGAACTCTTACCTCGCTACTTAAGCACTCTAGTTAATTTTTATTAAAAAATACTGCATATATGTTCTCTCTTTCTCTCTAATATATATATATATATATTGACAATTTAAATTATTTTTTCAAATAAAGTTCCAAATAAAAATCACACACAAAGATATTATAGGTGTTTACAGCTGTTTCAAGACAGTGTTTATTTTAAGTCATACAATGAAGCAGCTGTAAACAACTATTATACTTTTGTGTATGATCTTTATTTGGAACTTGATTAAAACATATTTTAAAATATTTAAATCGTCAAAATATATATTATATTGAGTCATTGGTATTTGCAAGCTGATGTTTGATCTTCATAGCTAACTCATTGAGAGTGTTCTATGTGATATAATTTGAAGTTATATGTACGTCTATATATGTGTATATGTATATATACATATATACATATATATATATATGTGTGTGTGTATTTATCTGGTCTTCTCTGATATATATATATATATATATATATATATATATATATATTTATTTATTTATTTGATCAAGTTCAAATGTGTTAATAAAGTGAACATAAAATCAAGTTTTTCAAGAGTGCTCAATACCAAGTAGAGCATTTATAAAATTACATAAACAATATCATAGTCTTACGTCAATCAACCAACGTTTCAATGCGTATTATCGCATCTTATCAAAGGCAGAGCTAAAATAAATTCAAAACAAGGCTACGAATTTCTCACTTTTGATTTTGAATTTATTATACCATTCAAATAGAGGTTAGTAAGTTCAAAGAAGTACTTGTGGGAAGTCAGTCAGTACCTAACCTAATGTCTAGTGACATGTAATTTCCTCTCCCTTTTGCTTTTCCGTCGATTTCGGCGTGTCTGGAGTTAGCATGACCTCTATCCTATTTCTATTAATAGCCATGACGTCGTTAGTTGAAATTCGAATTTTCAAAAAAAATTAAAAAATGTTTTTTTTAAACAAATTCGGAACATTTACTAAATCATTATTTTATATTCTAGTAATGTATATACTCTATTATTTTATACTCTAGTAATGTATATACACTATTGAGCTATTCACCCAGCTTTCGTGTGCATTTAAAGTAATTTAAATAACATATCAAAAATGCAAAAGATATTTGTTAAATTTTTAGTCTCTTTAAAAAGCAATAAAACAAAACGATCAAAGAGCAATTTAAGCCGATCTTTGTAGACATGAAGATTGACGATTTAATCAAAGCGATCAGTTGAAATAACTACAAACCTTATCTATATAAACTCTGATTATCTGCTCTAATGTATTTGTTTAATACTTCACGTATTTATCGCCTCTGCTTTATTTATCTATTTAGAGGAGATCCAAAAATGTAAACACAGGTTACGCATTTATATTTAAGGACTAAATAGCGCTTAAAGTTTGCTCTAATGCAGAACGAAGATGTGCGCTTACTTTGATGCATCGCGCTAAACCGTCGAATGGCTAAATAGTATAATTGGCGACTTTTTGGCGTATTGATACGTTTAAGTCAAAGTCTGTGATCCGCGCACTACCTAAGTCTTAGGAATAAACACAAGCCATACGCTATTTAACAGACAAAGATGATCGTCGATAAGTACATGAAAACATAGAAAAGCTCTTAAAACCATTGCCTGATTACTTACGGGATGGCGGTGTTGTTGTAGTTGGTTGGTTGTTGCGTGTTACGGCATGTCAACCCTCATTCGGTCATTTAAAGCCGAAACCGTTCATATGCTTGTATACGATAGGTTTGTAGATTAAATTGCTCTGTTGGCGTATTCTGTAAACAAAGGATATGTAAACGATAGTTTCAGTTAAACCCATATTTGCCGCCATAGATGGAGGTCCTAGCAGGTGCTTCCACACGGGGAAGGTGGGGGGTGAACTTGAGAGTAATGATGACTAAGAACTGACTCAACGTTCCTTGAGCTCCCAAATAAGGGTCCAACAACTGGATGTCGTTTTGTGTCATATCTATGACAGTTTGTGGAGGAAGGTTAAGTAGATGATAGGGTTAGGAAAATGGGTAGGTAGAAAAAGAAAGGGAGAAAGGGCTGGGAAATATGGGCTTCGGGGTGTTTGTGGGGTGGATGCGAACAGCTTGCCGAAGGATGTCCGATATGGTTTGGTGTTGTAGCGTGACAAATTTTATACCCATGTACTACCACTCAGATTGAGAATCGATCTTGGAGTAATGGTACCAAATGGGTGCGTTCGCACTCACCAAAGCTCCCCAAATTGTGGCCTCACCATCGAACGTAGTTTTGTGTCGTATCTAAAATCTATTGTAATAGTGGATATGGACGCAGACTGTCGGTTCGGAGTAGTGTGTCCAAGTTCTGTCAGGTCTATTGCAACAATTTTACTCGAGGATGTTGACATCCTGCACGTGTCCCCTCTGTCTATCTGTCTTCTGCCTGTCTGTCTGTCTGTCTCTCTCTCTCTCAATCTCTCTCTCTCTCTTGATCTCTCTCTGTGTATATATACATATATATATATATATATATATATATATATATATATATATATATGTATGTATATATATATACTTGTAATAAAAAGTTTTATTTATACAAACATAAATTTGCAACACATTTAAAAACATGTTTCAGTTAAAGCTTCTGACTGAAACATGTTTTTAAAATGTGTAGCTAAATTGTGCTTGCATAAATAAAAAAATGTTATTGCAAGTAAATAGCTATATTTATTATGACGCATCATGTTATAAACACGGTAAAGATTCTTCGGATTTTTTACAGTGTAGATAGAAACTTTACATGGATTACTATACATATATATATATATATATATATATATATATATATATATATATATATACAGGGTGGGCAAAAATAAGGGTCCTATTTTTAAAAATTCATAACTTTTTTATTTATTGATTTTTTTTTTTTTTTTTAGAATAAGTAAAGGACCCCTTCCGAAGCAAGCATGAGCCGTATTAGCCCTAAAGAACGTACCCTCATTTAGAAAACATTATTTTTGCTTAAAAAACTCAAAACAGTGTAAAAAACAATACTTTAGTTTTTGTAAGTTTTAAGAAGTGTTTTTCAGCTAAAATTTGTTTTGTTTATTTCAAAAAATCTCGGAAGGGTCAGTCTACACACACATAAAGTTTGGTGAGTTTAACTTTTATTTTGTAGAAAGTTATTCAAATTCAAGTTATTCAAATTTAAAGATAGGACCTTATTTTGGCCCACCCTGTATATATATATATATATATATATATATATATATATATATATATATATATATATATATATATGTGTGTGTGTGTGTGTGTGTGTTTGTGTGTGTATATCTATATACATATTTATATATATTAATATGAATTAGATTGTATCAGTATAAATTTACTTTATATAGATTAAAATGATTCCCGATGATATCGAGTTTCAATTACCAAAAACAAGGTAACAAATACTAAGCATTAAATAGAGCTTATGTATGATATATTTATTTCAAAATTTATTATTATATCATTTTATAATAATTTATACCTAAACCGTCATCCAGTTCACCACATGGAGAAATAAGTAGAACCGAAAGTTCATTCCTCCATCACTCCATAACAATTTTTGAAACCATTGTATAGCGGATTATTGTAAAATGATATAATAAGTATATATATAACGTCTGACCGTACTGAAGAGCCGTGACGCGGCGAAATAACTATTTGTGAATCACTAATAT
>OY744550.1:42736754-42746754 GCA_963556195.1 Sepiola atlantica
ACTACTACTACTACTAATACTACTACTAATACTAATAATACTACTAATAATTATAATGAAAATGCAAGTAATTTCACAAACTACCCCTTACTCCCCCAAAATGTGATGGAACCAGCCTCGGCTAATACCACACAAAATAGTCGTGAATGGTCAAGGAGGATGGAAAGAGCGAGGAGGGAGAGAACTAACCAGACTTCCACTGGAAGAATGCGAAGAGTACTGGGACTTTGGGGAGGCTTATTGCCACCCAAATCCATGGGGAGACCAGGGGAGAAATCGATGGTAAGCGTCCGTATTGATAACGCGAAGTCGTTTGCAATAGTTATCGAAAGAGATGGAAAGTATTGGAAATCTGGGGAGACTTGCTGTCACTCAGACTCCAGGGAACACGACCGGTGATTATCAGTGAGCAGGCACCGAGGATAACTTGTGTGAGAACTCCTAGTGAGTACAAATAATAATAATAATAATAATAATAATAATAATAATAATAATAATAATAATAATAATAATAATAATAATAATAATAATAATAATCATGTAGCATATAGTCTCGGCTGGTACCACACAAAACTGTCGCGAAGGATGAAGGAGGATAGAAAAGACCGAGGAGGGAGAGCACCGAGCAGACCTCCATTGGAAGGGTGTGGAGAATACTGGAACCTTGGGCAGGCTTAGTGTCAATCAAATTCTAGAGAAGACCAATGGTTGTTGTCAGTAAGAAATCAATGGTAAACGGCTGTTGCGATAATGCAAAGTGATTTGCATTGGCTATCGATAAAAGGTGGAGAGTTTTGGAAATCTGGAGACATTTTATCACTCAGACGTCGGGGAACGCTTCTAGTTATTGTCAGTGAGCAATCGTTGATACTGACTTGTGTAAAAACTCCTAGTGAATTTAGTAGTAGTAGTAGTAGTAGTATCATTGGTAGTAGTAGTAAGAACAACAACAACAACAATAATAATAATAATAATAATAATAATAATAATAATAATAATAATAATAATAATAATAATAATAATAATAGATGTCTAAAGGAATTCTTCCTTTAGACATCTATTTATAAAAAAAGACCAATAACCTGTCTACCGACCGTGTGAAAAATCTGAATAGCACAATTGAGTGAACGATCTATTAATTTGCCAACAATCTCAGGCTTATTTTCTAGTAAGATAAAGAATTCGGGAAAATGCTAAAAGGGACAAATGGCCTGCTATGCATAGACCAAAAGATATGGAAGGAAATACACACCAGAATAAAAGAACTTAGCCATGACAAGAATTGACTATAAGAAAGCATACGATACAATCCCGGTAAATGGTTAAATATGTACTGTTGTACATATTTAAGCATTTAATTGTAAACGTCATGAAGAAATCAAAGGAAAATGAAGACTGGAATGGACAGCTCGGAAGATGCAATGCTTCAAGCTGTTATCATCGAAAGAAAATATATGGAAGCGATAATTAAAAAAATGGAATATCTCTTTGAAGTAAGCGAGATACCCACATACACACATGCACACAGACAACTGACCCTTATATATTAGATAAGTGAATGCAGCAAGAAATATAAGAGTAGCTATTATTGGGTTGGGAAGTCGATGGAATTTATGCAAACGACTACACTTTGGACATACAGACAAACGGTACAAAGACGCATTGTAGACATTATTGGAAAAGGAAAGTTATAAAATACTCTGGGGCATATAAACAGTCACTAAACAGACTAGTTCATCCAATCTAAAAGACTAGACATGATAATAATTAACATGAAGGATAAGATATCTAGCCAAATAATACATTTTGCCATAACAAATAACTATAGGCAGAGCTATTTAGTAAATACACGGAACTTGCCAGAGAGATTAAGGAGCTATGAGACATGACAGCTAGCGTAATATCAAAGGACTTAATTGAATTGTAAGTGAAAAATAGCTGCAGCTGCAACACAACAGAAAAAAATCAAAGATAGTTGTGTGACACGACATGTAGAGACTACTGATCACAGGGCTACAGAGCGCACAGAAGAACAGACATCAGCAATTGAACGAATCAAATAGCATCGTTAAAGAACGAAGACTGAATGAATGTAAAAACAGAAGCATGAAAGGTGAATAGACTAGTATCACACATCCTAACATACAACATTAAAAACCTGAACAACTTTGTTCACCTTTCACGCTTCACTTTCACGCTTTATAGCTACTCTGTCTTTCTCGGTCCTCCTTTTAAGTTTTGATAAAACTGGCTTTCATTAATCTCAAAAGGCAAAGCAGCTATACTCCACCTAGAAGAGACACTTCTGGAGCAATATATGGGAGAAACAACAAGAACAGAAGAAAAACGCGGAATAGCTGAAAGACGTGAAAAACGAACCTAAAGAAAATTGAAAGAAGGAATAGAAACTAAAATTGGCATAAAAACGTCCAAGGAAAATGGCAAAGTGGAAAAAATCTGACCACGATAGCATACATGGATTGTGGTTCAAGAAATTAACCACTCTACGTGAAAGACTAGCAAAATAAAAATAAAGAGATGTGTACGCGAAGTAAACATTCCGGAGTGGATGACTAAAGCAAGAACCACGCTAATCCTAAAAGAGAAGGGAACGATCGCGAGAAAGGACAGACTGATAACCTGCTTATCGATCATGTGGAAAATCTGAACCGCACAGCTCAGCGAAGAGATCTACCACTTCCCTTAAAAGACGTGAATTACTCACTGAATAACAGAATGGACACAATTGACGTGCTCTATATCGACCAGAAGATACTGAAGGGGGTATAAGCGCTAGAAAAAAAAGAGAGCATGAATAAACAACAGGAAATTATACGACAAACTATTATACGTTAAAAGTGATAATTGAATGCTTGCAAATATTCAAAATGCCGGAAAATGGTTGTCAATTTCATGGAGAAATCAATGGGGAAAAATCTCTATCACTGTAGCATTTCAAACGTGTTTTTCTTCAGATTACATGTGTAATACAAAATAGATTTTCAGTCGAAATGGTTCCTCATTTAATAATGCAACAAATAAAACATAAAACCATTTTTATCGCCTATACACAATTTTTTTTGCATTCTGTTTTGACCGTTAACATCATCATTTACCAAAATCTTTTCGTCTGCCTGATGTTTTTTTTTTTGTATGCGTCGGCTATTTTGTTCGGGACCGTTTAACTTTTAATTAAAAAGAAAAAAATGTAATTAATAAATGAAGAGTTCGAATGCAAAACGCGATAAATCCAATTCGTTTGAATTGCTACCTTAAACAATAAAAGGTCGAATATATTAAATGTAGACTTTGACTAAAAGCTTATTTTGATTGAAAGCAAGGAGAAATTATGACGTTATCATTTTATGCAAAATATTAATTAGGGGTATGGTCGAGTGTTCACATGGAACACTTTTCGTAGTGATATTTTTGTCATTTTGAGAATGGCGTTTATCGCGTTTTGCAGTTGAACTCTTCAAATTTAAGTTTCAAAATCCTATTAGGAAAAATAATTTGGTTAAAACAACAAAAATCAGACAATAAATTTAAGAGTTAAAAAATAATCGAAAGTATTTATGGGATCTAAGTTTACAACATTTCGTGAGACGTCTGATCGATGTTAGTGCTGACACTTGAAGAGATAATGATACAGATATACATTTCCAAGGAGACTCCCTATCACCACTACAGTTTGTCATTGCTATGATTCCAATCAATATGCAATGCACAGTGAGTGCATACTTACAGATTTTTAAAAAATTGCATTATGTTTTGGATGACTTAAAACATATAGATAGAACTCGAGATAGGAAACAGGTACATTTCTCGAGAATAAACAATATATTTCTTGAGATAGAGAAGAGAAATCTCGAAACAAAAGAAGGTATCGACCACTTATAAAGTAATAAGACACTTAACAAACGTTTAAATTATAAATACCTGGACGTTCTTGAAGCAGTCATTATAAAGTTAACAAAAATGAAACATATAATAAAAAGATGGAAAATACTCCTTGAAACTAAATTGTATAACAGAAACCTAACAAAAACATATTAAAACGAAAGCTGATTAGTTGGATAAATATAAACGAAAAATACTATAACCCTACCCCCCCCCTGAACTTGAAGACAACAGTAATTCAAGTATCAATGCGTTAATATATCTTATTGTGCCACGCTTAGCTTGAAGAAAAGGAAGTGCAAGGATCACACTTCTGGTTCGGGAGCTAGTAGAGATGGATAGACTTTGTATAATAAAAGTGGAAAGCGATGGAACGAGTAAGCTAATAAAAAGATGAAAGGAGAAGGGGAACGAAACGACGGTTCATGAACACGAAAAACACCAGCTCGTCTTATTAATAATTGAAAAACAATACAAATATTTCCCCTCGTTGAAATTTTTAAAACATGCAACGTCATCACATCAACAATTTTCGAAACTATATTAAAGTATTTTATTTTTTTAGATATTAGGTCGTTATATAAATAATAACCACCTGAAGCGCTTGGTTTTAAAAAAGTCATTTTAACACATAATTTGTAGTTTATTTCTAGTAAATGTTAACATATTTAATAAGTAATGTGTTCTCAATAATAACTTTTTTTCAGATATAACGTATTTTTGACGGATAGAATACCCTCAATGGTGAACATGCCAAAACATGACCTTCGCCTTTGCAAGATTTCAAATTTAGGTGGCATGTTTCCGAAACTTCTGCCAATATCAATAAAGCATGGAGGTATGGATCCAAAATCAATCGGGCAGTGCGAAGATGGTTCCCGAAATTCCGTAGTGGAGATGAGAGCCTTGCAGATGAAGAAGGTAGAGGACGGCCGTGTAATCTTGACAATGAACAATTGCAAGCATTTGTTGAGCCAAATCCACGTCAAAGGAACAAAGAAATGTCTGAGACACTTGCTGTTGGCACTGCAACAGTTTCACGTCATTTACAGAGTATTGGAAGGGTGAAAACATTTCTCATGAATAAATGTACGTTTCTGAAATCGGCCATTATTTTTGTAACGACCTAATAATTTCTTTTTTTTTGAAGGAGAGATCGACATAAATAGTCAATAACTTCAGCAATTTTTCGAATTAAGCATTTGTTATTTCTAGATAGGAGATAGAGTAAATACAGCTTTAGGGGCCCGTGTATTGGAACTAAAGGATGAGGGAACACCTTTTACCATCAGTTGGAAATTAATTGAAAGACGAAAACCATATTCCCCAATATCAGGCCGCTGTGCACTTTGCGATGCTGAAAAATATAACATATTGCGAACCATCAATGACCCTAACAGTATATGCCTAAACAAAAAAGGGGAGATATATAAGGACTGTATCCACAGGAGTAAGGCACTTCTGATAAATTGGGCAGAACAAAATACATAGGTCATAACCGCAGAGTACCCAGAATACGGACTTTTAGGTTTTTGGATTTCACAATGATGAATTCGCCTTCCGAATTTCGGATTGAACTGTATGGTATCCCGACTGTGGCCCTAAACTTGATTTCTATTATTGCATGTTTTAATTATGGATTGTTTTTTATATTTATGTATATAACTGTTTTTAAATTTTAAAATTTTTAAATTTTTAATTCTAATTTAAAATTTCAAATGTGGAGTACCCCATATCCCCATTTTTCCTTCTCTTGCCTTTTATCTTTTATTTTTATTTTTACACAATTTTGTTATCCTTTATTTTATCTAACAGTGTATTTATTTCATCTTTATTTTTCTTTCTTTATTTATTTTTATTTATTTTTCTTCATTTTTCTTTATTTTTCTTCATTATTCTTTTTCATCTTTCTTTATCCCCCCTTTTATTATTAGTACCTTAATTTTTTTATGATTAGTACCATTACGACTTCATAAATTCATAAATGGTGTGACTACAATTTATTTAATTATAAGTTTTATTTTTAATGATTTATTATTTAATGATTTATTATTTAATATTTTTAGAAATATATTATTACATTAGCATATTATTTCAATATAATTTTTAGCTTTATATAAATTTATTCTTATTTTTAACGTTATCTCCACTTACTTTCGATAACATATATAGCGTCTCTATTAGTTAAATTTGAATACTTTCCATAACGGGCTACGTAATTCCACGCACGTGACAATTTAAACATGCTAGGTTCCCATCTGTCCAACTGTTAACGTTATTCCCATTTAATTTAATTTCTTGCTTTTTCGATGTACAGCGTTGCTGTTGTTTTGATCTGAAACTTTTCCATAACTGACTACGAATATTCCACGCACGTGACAATTTTAAATCTGAAAGTGTTCCATCTTTCCAACGGACAATATTTTGAAATTCCTGGCGGTTGTTCTCACTCATTAAGCTATACGACTCCGCTGATGAAGGTCCGATTTTCTCGGATCTGAAACCTTGGTCCGGATGTTGTTGTAACACTTTATTTAATATTAATAAATATCATGCTCTTATTAATTATTTAGTTAATTTTACTTTTGCATTAATAATTGAGCACTCTGCTGGGAAACTCTCCCAATTAAGAAATACGGTATATATATATATATATATATATATATATATATATATATATATATATATATATATATATATATATATGTATATATATATATATATATGTGTGTGCATGTGTTTATATATAGATATATATGCATTATGTGTGTATATATATAGATATATGTATATGTGTATATTTGTTGTATTAATAAACTAACTTAATATAACTTGTATTAATAACTAACTTAATAAAAATGACAACACAGGTATCTTAGGAAAATGTAATAAGTATATTTATTTGTCGGTGACGATGAGGGTGGTGGTCGGAGAGGCTTTGTGCACAGGGAACTAGACGGTTGATTCTCTCCGAGATATATATATATATATTAAATTAAATTAAATTAAATCTATCGTGATAATATAAAGCTAAATACATTGAGTAGAGCAATCAATTCAAGAGTTGAAAGATGAGAATAAAAAATTGTATAGATACAATATTTATTAAAACACTAGAAGTTCAAAGCAAAGAGTTTCATAACCTGAATCTATGAATTTTCAAAGACAAACTGTTTTCATCAGATGATAACAATCGGTAATGTAACTGTAAATACTACCGGCAACCCATATCTTTGAAAAATGTTATACACAAAAAAACAAAAGATAAAGAACTGTAGAGAAGAAAACGTAAAGTTAGGGTAGTCACCGTCAAAAACAAAACTGCTGTTATAGTGGAAATAAATGTTTGAAAAAAAAATACTCAAAGTATTTAGGAGTCCAAATGTTGTTGTTAAGAAGGTAATTATTCGACGGTGGTCAGTTGGGTTCGTGTTACTGTGCGCGTAGAAGTCCGAGGGTAAAAGTATCCAATTCAAAGGATCTAAGATGAAGTTTTTCAGTCAGAGTTCGATGTATAGCAAAGTATGCAATACCAAAATTTTCAGCTCCCTGACCGATCAGTGTTTCGATGGGTTACAAATATGGATTTAAAAACCGATATTTTCTGGCCGGTGCCGAGTGAGTGTATTGCTTGTAGGCGATTGTGAAAATGGCTATATATATATATATATATATATATATATATATATATATATATATATATATATATATATATATATAAGGAAATCGCTCCGGACAAGGCATGAAGCCACTTAATGTAAGGGGCTAACAAGAAGGAAAGATGATTATCGTAAAAAAAGTCTTGAAAATACTAAGGCTATAGGTAGGTGAAAAACAGTCAGCAGGAAGAGAGTTCCACAAGCCTGCAGTTCTTGGAAAAAACTACTGGAATAGGACGCTGTATTACAATAAGGTATCAACACAGCGAATTGATGGAGACCACTAGACGAACGAGTCAAGCAAGCTGTAACAAAAGAAGCAGGGAATAGATCACACAATTCTGAAGAACACATGCCATAATAATATTTATAGAAAAGACTGAGACTAGAAACATCACGTCTGTGAGAGAAAGAGAGAGAGAGAGAGAGTGTGTGTGTGTGTGTGTGTGTAGAGAAGAAGAAAGGGTGGGACCAATGAAATTACAGATACGTTTCTGCACCGTATCAAGAACGCTCAAAATATGACACCAGTACTCCATACATGGACTGATAGTAGATTTGTAGAGATAGAGAATAGCCTCAGGTGTGAAAAAATGTGTGGAGCGATAGAGAAAACCGACTTTATGAGAGGCAGAAAGGGCAATGGATCTAATGTATGAACTCCAAGAAAGATTTGATGAGAGAGAAAGACCAAGAAGTTTCAGAGTCGATTTCTCCTCAAGAGCAGAGCCATCCACGAGAATCCCAGGAAGAAAAAGAACACGCCTACGATTGAAAGACACGGGCTGAGTCTTAAGAGAATAAAACGAAACAAGTTATTTCGTACCCCAATCCACAACTAACCCAAAGTCAACTTCTAGATCAGCTTCATATTTCGACTGATCCGAGGGAGATAGGCGAGACGCAACTCCAGAATAGAGAGTGATATCATCAGCATAGATGTTAATTTTCTGAATAATATTCTATGAAAGATCATTTATATAGAGAAGAAACAGTGTTGGGCCTAGAATAGAGCCCTGAGGAACACCAGCATTGATAGGAAAAGAGAATGAAGAGACACTGTCCAAAGTTACTCGCAAGCTTCGATCAGAAAGACACAACTATTGTCAAGAAGCTCACCACTAATACCATAACATGTATATATATATATATATATATATATATATATATATATATATATATATATATATATATATATATATATTATTAAAAATAACTGACAATTTTTGTCTGGTTATTTTAGTATTGGTCCCTTCAATTTTCCGGATTAAAATCTTAATCTCGGAAGAAAATTGGCTGATGAAACTGCCGTAATGTACATGTTGGTCCAGAGTACTTTCTGACCCTTCTGGGTCCATCGTCAGTGGAATAATGACAAACAGGTAAAGACCTGGAGTGAGAAAGTACTCTGGACCAACATGTACATTATGGCAGTTTCATCAGCCAATTTTCTTCCGAGATTAAGATTTTAATCCGGAAAATTGAAGGGATCAATACTAAAATAACCAGATAAAAATTGTCGGTTATTTTTAATAATACGTGTCTTAAGGAAAAAATGCTGTCTCGATATATATATATATATATATATATATATATATATATATATAATACAAATGAAACAATAAAGACAAGTATTATATCTTTATATTATATCCTATTGTAATAAGTCAATGCTCGATATAAAAGATAGAGCAATAATATAAGAAAATGAATGATGAATATACAATATGGATAAAATACAATATTCTTTGATTCATCAAGTATTAAAACCAGGATTTTTTATATTCCTTGCTATTTTTTAATATATTTTAATTTTATGTTTTTGAATACTTGATGAATTAGTAAATATTGTATTTTATCCAATTTTTATTTTCATCATTCATTTTCAGTCATTCATATATATATATATATATATATATATATATATATATATATATATATATATATATATATATATATATATATATATATATATATAACGATGATGAGTTGTAAACGACGAAACACTTGTCCGTGTCCGTGGGTGTATAACTTTAAAAACATATATATATGTTGCTCCCTATCTGAGGGGCATCACATTACATTCAATTTGAATTACACTAAAACTAAATAGAAAAAAACGTTGAAATGTACGGATATCCGAGAATCATCGTACGTTTCTATGGTAACTGACCCGATTTGTTATGCGACTACGCGACATTTCTATCATAACTGATTCGTAATAATTGTCTTTTTGTTAGACCAAATGTGCTGAGTGCATTCTTCAGTAAGTATTTTATTCACATCCTCTCCAAGGTCAAGTGTGGGTTTTGATGAGAGTATTTCTGTGGAATAGACTGGATTCGAACCCGGCACACCCAGGCTCTCAGTCCGCGCCGTTAATCACTTAGCCATCAGTAAGTGTACCATAAGCCGAAACACTGATTATTAATCATCGATAG
>OY744550.1:42749254-42789254 GCA_963556195.1 Sepiola atlantica
TCTAAATATCTGCAGCTTACACCAAATATAATAAGCCTGGTAGGCATACCATATTGATGAGTTGTAAGGCTTATCCTTGATATGGAAAGGCTATCAAAAATAGACTGCTATTTCAGAATACTTGCCAGCCAATTCAGTACGAATGTCATGTCTCCGGCAGGTGAAAATTTAAAACCAGTCAGTTTGAAAAAAACAAATTATATACTGACTACTTGTGTGGGTCCGTCTCTTTTAACTTTCAAATATATTTACCCCCCCCCCGTTTAAATTTAAAACAAATCATATACTGACTACTCGTGTGGGTCCGTTCCTTTTAACTTTCAAATATATTTACCCCCCCCCGTTTAAATTTAAAACAATTCATATACTGACTACTTGTGTGGTTCGTCTCTTTTAACTTTCAAATATATTTACCCCCCCCCCCCCGTTTAAATTTAAAACAAATCATATACTGACTACTTGTGTGGGTCCGTCTCTTTTAACTTTCAAATATATTTACCCCCCCCCCCCCCATTTAAATTTAAAACAAATCATATACTGACTACTTGTGTGGGTCCGTCTCTTTTAACTTTCAAATATATTTACCCCCCCCCCCGTTTGAATTTAAAACAAATCATATACTGACTACTTGTGTGGTTCGTCTCTTTTAACTTTCAAATATATTTACCACCCCCCGTTTGAATTTTCGTAACAAAAATAATAGTTTTCGTAAATAAAATCTTATCTAAAATGACCCCCTCCAAAAAACAATAACTTATGTAATATGAGTGTTACTACTGATTTGCTTAAGTTTATATTTACGTTATATTGACGTATATTTACTTTATGATAATATTTTGTCTTAAATTTGAAGTGGCATAATCACGTTGACACACCGGCTCCCGTTAGATCACCGTAGTTAAGCAACGTTGAGCCTGGTCAGTACTAAATGGGTGACCATTTGGGAATACCAGGTGCTGCTGTATGTGCTCTCCGCTTATCCCGGCATTGTTTCTAGTCCTCCTGGACATCTCTTTGCCACTGGAATCAAGCAGTGCCGACTCAGGACATGTATGGGCGAAGATTGCGCAACGTATGCTTCACAATTACACGCGCAGCCACCATTACCGGGTGTATCCATTGTCTCTCATACCTGAAAGGAGGTCATGAAATTTGAAGTTGTTACAGTTTACAAAAATTTAAACGATAAAAATATATTTATGTTTTTATAGACATTTTATTTAAATTTAATAATTTATTTATTTCGAATTAAAACGTTCATTGTACACTTTTTATTTAGAAAAACGTAAAATTCATTACGATATATATATATATATATATATATATATATATATATATATATATATATATATATATATATATATATGTTTTACAACCTTTATACATTTCATTTCATGTATTTATTATATTTATATGTTTACAAATTCATTCATATAATTAAAACAAACGTAATTTAATAAAAGCCGAAATGTAAATAAAAACATTCTATTATACATTTAGTAGGATTTGAGTTTTCGCATCGAGACTAAATTCTTTTAGAATAAATGTCGACTCATGCTGTCACATCCTTGAAAATGCACTCTCATATGTTACAAAGATTTTGTTACAGACAGACACAGGATATCTATTATAATAACAATATAAAGATCTTTATCCATTGAAGTATGAATAAAGATGAATCATTGGATTCTGGAAATGGGTCAACTAAGATATTACCATTTAAATCGCCATCATCATCGTCATCGTACCTCTCTCCTCCTCCTCTTCCCCCTCCTTCTAAAATAGTGGATCCATATTAATAACACTAATCTTCCCAATAGCTGCTTATTTCGCATCTATATAAATAAAAGCTTATGTGTGTATATTTGTCTGTGTGTTCAGAAAATAGTTCTGAAAACAAAATGGTGATGAATATGATAATGATTGGATCTGCGATGTGACAAACGCCACGTTAATAGTGACCAGCATGTCGGTGGCTTCTATCGTAACGAAAGCGACTGAAGTGAAAGAACTACAAAATGTCAATTTCTAATTGGATGCCAAGTAATTAATTTACGTTCAATTTATTTTTTGTCTTGTGCTCGTCTAGTATTGTGTCTGCGTGTTATTTCCGAAACACACGTGTATGTCCAAAATATAGGATTTTGTTGCCGGACATCTTAAATTTTACAATTTCAAGACAAATAAATACTTTAATGCAGTGAGAAATTGTTTTATCTGATTCCTTTTCCACGAAAGCCTAGGTATAGACACCAAATTCATGTTTCTAGGTTGAAAAGTTTCCGAGATACTTACATTATTAAATTTTGATGGCGGCCATCTTGTAAAATGGCGGGAATATATGAAGACTGCATGTGATCTTTGTCCACTCGGACCCAAACTGTTACTTTGATCCTACGCTTCGACCTGGTTCCAAGAACTAAACTTTTGCAAAAACTTGAAGTGAAAATGAAAATTTTCCCATGGCGGCCATCTTAGCAAATGGCGGAAATGTATGAAGCTAACACGTGATCTTTATCCACTCGAACTAAAATTGTTACTTAGACTTTAAGCTTACAAAAAAGTACCAAAAATCAAACTTTTGTAAAAACATGAAGTGACTTATACCCACCCCCCACACACCCCCGCTGTCGAACTGATAACAGCATCTTTATTGATAAAGTTTGGTTATTTAACGCACTAATAGCGAGTTTAAAACGCCAGGTTCATATTAAAAATAAATCAATAGCTTTCTAATACGCTAACAATGTGTATCAATCGACGTCCTAAGGTTAAATAATTTGCATATTGCTTTACAAAAGTACGTCTCATTAATTAACTATTCATTCTTATTGTTTTCTAATCCAATGGTTGTTTGAACTTTTATTATAACACAGTTCTATTCTTTATCGTTGATAGAAACTTAGCATTTTTGGTGAAGTCTTTCATATCTTTACCGGTTAATCTAATTCTGGGGTTGCGATTTTTGGTCTTTTAAATTTTCCTAGCCCTAACTCTAATCCTAATCCTAACGCCGAAACACGGATTCCATTAGTCTATGATATCGCAATCATTTTGACTAAAAATGCAAAATAAATTCAAATCATTTGTTTTTAAAACTTTGCATTTCATACGGTTTGGAGGATGATTTCTAATGATAACAAAGTTTTAGGGGGAAAGTCACTCATAATATATAGATAATGTTTCTACTTTATAAATAAAAGTTGACAAGGCAACTACTCTGTTGTCTTTGCGATTTCCTAGGATGCTAACCAATCGGTTGATGTAAGAAAATGTGAATGAGTATGTTTTAACATCTGTGGAGTTTACGAGCGGTGAAGACGAAATTATTTCCCCATCAAAATATTCAAACCCAAGGATTCGAGTAGCAGTCAGAGGACTTGTGACTGTCAAAAGAGTATCTCTCCAACCATCTCAAACTGTTGACCGGATTAAATGTCAAAAGAAAAAAAATCGAATGAAAATAAAAGAAAATTTGATCAGAAAATGAAACATATGTGCACGATCTTACATATTGAAAAACAATTGGATGCATCTTTTTTATGAAGCTATACTAGTAAATTAGCTATTGACGTCATCAATTTTCAAAAATCTTTATCCTATATATATATATATATATATATATATATATATATATATATATATATACATATATATATACATATATATATATATATACATATATATATATATATATATATATATATATATATATATATATATATATATATATATATGAGGCCTGTTTAAAAGTATCCGACCTTAGGCAAGAAAAATACTTCAAATACGTGACGGCGTTGGGACTCTAATCTTCAAAGTAGGCCCCTACATATATATTTATGGCAATTAAGCTACACCGAGGCTCCCGCGTTTCATCCCCGGAGGGAATCGTCAGGCTAAAATGCATGGAGTTTATTTTGCCGGGTGTTTTTATATACACGCCTAGATTCGTTGTTGTTCTGTTAGCTAATCGTCGATCTTCCAAAAAACAAAGGTTCGGTTGATTTTACTTCTTATTTCCTATTCTATTGTTCGGTTTTGTATAGG
This sequence comes from Sepiola atlantica, assembly GCA_963556195.1. Lineage (NCBI taxonomy): Eukaryota > Metazoa > Mollusca > Cephalopoda > Sepiida > Sepiolidae > Sepiola > Sepiola atlantica. The sequence goes on from OY744550.1 coordinate 42,753,302, forward strand.
ATGACTCGTCCTTGTTTCTTTGTTGTTCTCTTAGCCTATCGTTGGGCTTCTCACAAACAAATGTTCGGTTGATTTTACTTCCGATTTCCTATTCTATCTCTCTCTCTCTCTCTCTCTCTCTCTATATATATATATATATATATATATATATATATATATATATATATATATATATATATATATATATATATATAATTGTTGAATGGTTCTTGTTAATAATCATTGCTGAAATTTTGAAATATTAAAAATTATTTCATTCTTTATTAAGAGTTCTGCCATAGATTTGCTGTCATAACATTCCGGTATTTTCTGACTTGTGATTTGTCCTGCTAGAGGCTCTTCATAATCTCCGGATCAGGGAGCCAAGTTAGATGTCTTTCATATCAATACGGTATAAAGATCATGTTTCTACTGTATAGAAAATAGTTGACAGAAAACCTACTTTGTTGTCTTGGCGATTCCCTTCGGATGCTAACCTGTTAGTTTCTCTATAGCCTCTCCTGAAGTTAGCCACAAGCTGTGCTATATTTGTCTATCCTAAACAGGATAAAAATCGACAAAAGGCTACCTTGTAATCGTAACTTAAATCGGTTTGATTCATTAAGACTTGATAAGTACTTAAGCGTAGTGTGTGTCTGTGTGTACCCCTACTAATTATACACTTACGAACTGGAAATTAGTTGGAATTATGTCTCACATACGAAGATTGTCTTAAGGGGCTCATAAACTGGGGATTTGCACCTCTTGAGTAGCCACAAAATAAATAAACATGAGCTTATGTTTAACTGCAGTAAGAAATGTTTAACTGGGTAAGAAATGATATCTATATTTATTTTAGCTATATATATATATATATATATATATATATATATATATATATATATATGTGTGTGTGTGTGTGTGGGTGTGTGGGTGTGTGTGTGTGTGTGTACACACACATAACTTTAAACCAGAACAATATCAGAATAATCAACTGGAAAGATATATATATATATATATATATATATAATAGATTAAATGAAAGAATAAAAATTAATCAAACTTTATTACATATCAAACTTCAAGCAAAAAGTACTGTAAAGTCTTAATCCATGGATTTTCAAAGAAAATCTTCTTAGAAGACTATTACAGCAATTTTATGTTTTATATATTTTTATATATTTTCAAAGCGAAATGTTTTCCTCTCAGTGATGTCATGGCGGTAATAATCTTCTGAAGAGAAGATTTTCTTTGAAAATCCATGGATTAAGGACTTTACAGTAATTTTGGCTTGAAGTTTGATATGTAATAAAATTTGTATTAATTTCTCATTTTATTCTTTCATTTAATCCATTATCATTAATGCTCTATCCAATATATTGAGCTCTGTCTTTATCCTGGTAGTTCACTAATTAAAGATATTAGATATTATTTATATCTTTGAAGTATTATTTTCATATATATATATATATATATATATATATATATATATATATATATATATATATATATATATGTTTCTACTCATTAACTGAAATAATTCTTGAATTCTCAGCAACGAATATATATATATATATATATATATATATATATATATATATATATATATATATATGATATTATAATTACCAATTTACAAATTTTATCCACATACGCATGTGTTTCATCCTTTCCGGGAATCATCAGTGTGGAGAATACTTGTTCTGTCGGTCACACGATTCGAGACCCTCCGCCCCAAGTAAACATTTTAACTTTTGTGTGAACGCATAGAACCATGTGGCTAACACTAAAACGACGGTGAAAGGAAGAAAATTATGGACTATTTATGTTTATGCAAGCGGGCATATGTATATATATATATATATATATATATATATATATATATATAGAGAGAGAGAGAGAGAGAGATAGATAGATAGATAGATAGATAGATATACATATATGTTTGTGTATATATATTTTAAGAACATTTACCACAACTGTTCAATGTAAAAGCTCGATGATTGTTAACATTAAACAACAGAGCATATATATATATGTATATATATATATATATTTCACTTCATAAACGCATCACATATATGAATTTTGACGTCTATGTTTCGCTGCGAAATAAAAGAATAAAAACATCATTTTAACGTCATAGACGCACAAAGTATTTTCACATTTGACTTTTAAGTTTTTCTTTAAATCAGTCATCTTGAGATAGTCTTTCAATAAAGACGAAACGTCGATGAACATATAAACAATTTCGGTTTTCGGTTTTTCATTTTGTATATATACACACACATGTATATATATATGTATAATTTGGAAAAAATAACATCATTTATTATCTAGAAAAAATGTATACTATGAAAATGGGCAAAAACAATTGTATGAATAAAATATCTTTTGAAACAAATTCGGAACATTTATTAAATTAGTATATTATATTTTGAGCTCTAGTAATATTAACACTATTGAGTTATTAACCTGACTTTTTTTTTCATTCAAAATAAGTTTGCGTAAACTAATATTGGTGTTCACGTCTGGTTTGTATGTGTTTAGTTTTAATATCTTTCTTATATTTTTTTCTGCGTGCATATATGGACAGGAATTGGCTGTCTATTGAAATACAGTTGGTGTTATCTTCTGTTTGATTGAAATGTTTCTCTTTTCGGAGGTAAGCTTCTTATTCTGATACTAAATTTGTGGTTATTAAATCTGAACGTAAAGGTGAATTTGTTTCACCTATGTATCCATTATTTGAGCATTATGTTCACGCACCCCCGCACACATATATATATTTATGCAAACATTGTTAAAAATAATAGAATTCGTCTATATAATTATACCATTATTATTTTTTCATTTTTTCTGATGGTTCTTTTCGTATTAAATTTTTTTTAAATGAATAAATCTTCCATAGGTTTCACGAACGTTTTCGATTCTTCATCGATCATCCTCAGGTGTAAAAAAAAATTTAACAAAAAAGAGACATTTTTTTGAAGACGGCAGAGAAACATGCAAAGAACATTGTTCCAGGAAATCCGTTGAAGGTTTAAATTTTGCATCACAGAATAAACTCGCATTACGTTAAGCATTTTAACACATATGCATACATACACACACATATATATATATATATATATATATATATATATATATATATATATATATGAAGTAAGTTGAGATAAATATATTTAGTACATTATGTATATCAGTTCCAAGAATTCAAACACATCGAATATTTGGCGTACGGTTGTTTCTAAAACGATTTGGAATATTTTATTTTGTATTATACTTTACATTATTCCAAAACGTCTGTATACTATATACTTATATTTTAATATATATATATATATATATATATATATATATATATATATATATATATATATATTGCGTGTTGACATATTTTTTGAACATTTGCTTCGGATAGCATTTTTTTTTGTTTAAACATACACTGTATAGTGTTAAAATAAATAAAATTTATTTTTATCTGAGCTTTCGAGAAATACAATTTTCTTTGTCAAAACAGTGTTGCTCTTTCTTTTTTTTCTCCATCGTCCGATGGTAATGGACTTTTGGATCAGAAAATCACGTTATGTCTGAAAGCGCGGCTACGTCAATTTGAAATAGAAAGGCTGTGTGGACATACATTTTTAACCAATGTTTCGGATAGTATTAATTTTTTTTTTAAAAACATAACAATGTGTAGTGTTAAAATAAATACAATTATGTATTACGATACAAACGAAAATTCTGAAATTAGCCTTTACGTTTATTAAAAGTTAATTTTCTATGTTTTCATTAATTTTACTCTCAGTATTTTTGAATGTGTATTCTTACTTTTCTACGCGTCAATCAATCTTGTTTGCAAGCTAAAATCAGTAAATTGAACGAGATTCAAAGTGTGCACACATCTTTTTGGGGGCACCCTGTATATTTAATTCAGTATTAACTTTAACAGTGTTCAATGTATACATCTAGCTTAGTGAGCGTATGACAAATATACTGTTTTTATAAACAAGTCCGCTGTGATTATTAAGCCAACAACTGCAAAAGTTTGCCGCTAATTTAAATGAAAATTAAACTGCCGTCAAGTCATTAAATAGCTAAACAAGGGTTGATATGCCGTAAAACAGACAAACGAAACAATTAATCGTTTTGAAATAGTTAAATAGAAAATCAAATGAAAGGATATCATAATCTATTATTGGAATCATACGAATGACAGCTATTGAAATTATGTTTTTACTCTCTTTGTCATATCTACGACAGGATAGGACCACGGCAAAGACAATGTCCTTGTGAAGAAGGGCAGCAGTTACAACGAAACGATGTTGATGCGAATGGCGATGACAACAATGACAGCAATCACGGTGATTTTTTATCGATCTTTTAGCGACGTTAATCGAAAGGTAATTGCGAGGATATACATTTTTGTTGATGTTATGTTGGAATGCAAGATGACGATTTTGTTTAATTATAGAAATATGGATTGCGATGGTTTGGTTTGGGTGTTTTGTTTTACGGCATATCAACCCTTTTCGTGTTATTTAATGCAGAATCCGGTCATTTTGGTAAAAGTGTGTACGTTTCAAGTTCTTTATATGTTCAAATATTTATTCATGGTGTTTAGTTTGGTCTAGTTGTTTTGTAAAAGAAAAAATGTTGTTTTTGTTTCTGGCTTTTCAGAACAATATTGAGTTTTGCAAAGGGAAAGGAGAAAAAACAATAACATCAATGTTTGGTGTATTTTTGGTCAGAAAGCCGGTATCTTCAGACAGCCTGATCTGGTAGCACCAGATAGATTTCAATCACACGCAAATAATAGAGTAATAAATGAATAACACCTATATAAATGAAGAAATTGAAGAAAGAAAGAAAGAAAGAAAAAAGAAGAAAAGGAGGAAACACGAAGGGATATAGCATTGAAGGGGGGGCAAGGTATGAATGAAAATAAAAGGTAAGACCGAATAAAAGAAAAGAAGAAGAGATAAATTAATACAGGTAGCAAGGGGGGAAAGCTATTCCATATCGATAAAATTATGTAGGTTGGATTTTAAAAGTTGGACCTGAATAGCATTTAAGCTGAGAAATCTGAGTAGCGAATGGGAAGAAGAAGGAACGAATAAAAGAAAAAATTAGAGATTGATGGATAAATGCAGAAAGGGACCAAGAAAACCTATTCTATATCTCTAAAATAATGTGGGTCAGATTTTAAAAGTTGGACCTGAATAGCATTTAAGCTGACAAATCAAACTTCTGAGTAGCGAATGTTTACTTGACATTATTGTATCGTGTAATATAATAATGTTTATTTAAAAATAATCCTGAGTCAGGCTTTGGTAATCTATATTATGAAATATGTTTTGCTAATCATTGACAAATCTAAATAAGCAAGGGTCGTAACTCATATTTTAGTAAATAGTTATCTAACAACTAAAATTTTCTGACCAAACATAAAAACAACAATATTATTTTCTTTTTTTATTGTTAAAAAAATGTGTAAGCAAATAAAAACATAAATTGACTTCACTGGATCCTGGGCAATGCCGGATAGGTAAAGTTTGCAGTAGACATAAATCTGAAATATGTAGACAATGAAAGGAAGGAAGGAAACGGGAGAAAAACGTGTGTAACATTAAAGAAAGAAACAAACAAAGAACGAAACTACAAAAGTAGAATAATTTTAATTTTTAAAAGAATGAAGGAAAGAAAGAAAAGAATGAAAAAAAGAAAGGAAAGAATGAAAATAAGAAAGGAAAGAATGATGGGCAAAGGAAGGAAATAAGATAAGATGAAAGGATGGAAAGAAGGAAAGAGGTTGATATAAGCAACAACAATGTAATAAGTAAATAAATCAGAGTAGAAAGAAAAGCAGAAAAAAAAGTACAAAGTAAAAATGTAGCCTCAAACTCAAAATGAATATCAATCTAGCGAAAAGTGAGATAGTTGTATCCGAAGAAATTAAACTTTTTTGCCTCTCTTTGTTTGATTCTGCAGTTTACATACATGTTTGTAGGTATAAATTAAACTAACAAAAAACTGGATGTATTTATCGCAACTTCAAAACGTTTCCTTTATTTAGCCATCACCAGAACATACACAAATTTAAAACCGATATGTATACTATTCTGAATGTATAATGCTTACTTATTAGTAGTAAGATAAAACGCGAGTTTGTTTTACGGCATATGGATCCTTTCAGAGTTATTTAATGCCGAATCCAGTCATTTTGATAAAAGTTCTTATTCGTCTTAACATCTTTGAATATGTATTTATGGTGTTTGCTTTTAACTGGTTCTTTACGATGTAAATGTATGCGTTATATCTCCGGAAGCACTATATCATGTCATCAACAGGAATGATTCTATTTACTCCATAGTTGGGACCCTGACAGGGACTCCCATATCAGGTCAGAGTGGACATGGGAGTACTGCTAACTAGGTATTGACTCAACACTCCCTCAAAGACAAAGACAGATACATTTGCGTGTCAGATTGGATCTGGAAGTGATTGGAAGTATTGGGTTACTCCATACTTTTGGAGTTTTTTTCACTGGATGCTGTTTATGGTTATACCCAGAAACAGGAAGTAGTAGTAGTAGTAGTAGTAGTAGTAATAGTAGTAGAAGTAGTAGCTATAGTAGTAATAGTAGTAATAGTAGTAGAGTAGTAGTAATAGTAGTAATAGTAGTAGTAGTAACAGTAGTAGTAATAGTAGTAGTAAAAAAGTATAGTAATAGTAGCAGTAAAAAGAGTAGTAATAGTAGTAGTAATAGTAGTAGTAATAGTAGTAGTAATAGTTGTAGTAGAAGTAGTAATAGTAATAGTAGCAGTAGAAAGAGAATAAGTAATATTAGTAGTAATAGTAGTAGAAGTCGTAGTAGTAATATTAGTAGAAGTAGTAGTAGGAGTAGTGGTTATAGTAGTAATAGTAGTAGAAGTCGTGGTAGTAATATTAGTAGAAGTAGTAGTACTAATAGTAGGAATAGGAATAGTAGGAATAGTAATAGTAGTAATATTAGCAGTAATAGTAGTTTTAGTAGTAGTAGAAGTCGTAATAGTATTATTTTTATATTCTATGTTATAACCAGAATCACATGAGTACTTAATTTCAAATTCGGTGCACTTCTTCTCAATAGTTTTCGATTTCGGTGCTTATTGTTTTATTTTTAGTGTTCGCAATAGTAGTAGTAGCAGCATTATTATTATTATTATTAGTAGTAGTAGTAGTAGTAGTAGTAGTAGTAAGAATAATAGTAATAGTAGTAATAGTAGTAGTAATGATAGAAGTAATAGTAGTATTTTATTTACCCCCCTCTCCAGGAGGTTAGACACAAGGTCAGTTTTGATGAAAGTGTTTCTGTGGTACAAACTGGATTCGAACTCAGCACACCCAGGTCTTTAGTCTGCGTCGTTAACTACTTAGTTAGCGCAGTAGTAGTAGAATTATTTTGATCTATTTCATAGAAAGAAATCACATGAGTACTTAATTCCAAATTCGGTGCACTTCTTCTCAATAATTTTCGAACCTTTCGGTATTTATTGTTTTAGTAGTAGTAGTAGTAGTAGTAGTAGTAGTAGTAGTAGCGCCATTATAAACTCCGTGTGATACACCCGGCGTCTAAAATATGCTTCGAGGCAAATATGGTGCTTTTCCGTCGAGTAGTTTTTGAGCCTACAAACGACCAGCGACAGACAGACACGCAATACTCAGTTATAATATAGATGCTACCACAATCATTAGATTGACCACTCTCAAACTATTTCCACAGTTGCCGCTATCACCGCCAGCATCATCATTACGATCACAAGCGGAACACCGCCCAACACCATCGCCTCCACCACAATCATTATCATCAGAATCAGCAGTACCACCCCGACCACACTCCCGCCTTTACGTTCGCCCAACGCCACCCCGACCACACCCCAACTTTATAATCTCCACGGCCACTCCATCACAACTCTAGTCATCGCTACCAACTCCACCATAATCTGCTCTACCACCGCCACCGCGTTCACCACGTCCACCACGTCCACCACGTCCACCACCGCCACCACGTCCACCACATCCACCACGTCCACCACGTCTATCACGCCCACCACCTACACCACCGCCGTTATCCTCAGTTAGTGTAATCCCCACAACTTACATTATCTCTACTTTTGCAACGAGTCACCATGATTGCATTGCTTTTAACTATTCATTTTCTTTCTTTTTTTACTTAGAAATAAATTTACCACCTCGCAGCCTGGATATTCTTTCCTTGTAATTTCCCTATAATTTTCAGGTTAATGAAAAAAAAATGCAATATTCTTGGCATGGAGTATGGAATCGGCAGAGTTCGAATCTTATTAGAAAATCTTATCGTTATCAATCGACCCGTACTTCTTAACCCAAAACATAGAACAAAATAGCAAGTTGTGTTCAATTAATCGTAGACAATGAATCTATTTCTCTTTCTGCTTCTCGTAAAGTCTGTAATCTCTATCGTTCCAAACAATTTCTCATATCTCTACAAATCTACTATCAGACCTCATATGAAATACTGTTGTCATATTTGCGATGGTGAATCTCGGTCACACTCAAGGGTTTTTGATCAGGTTCAGAAGCGTATTTGTAATTTGCTTAACCCCGCAATGTCGTTCTTTTCTCACAGATGTGATGTTGGAGTCTTAGTCTTTTCTATAAATACTATTATGGCATGTGTTCTTCAGAATTATGTGATCTATTCCATGCTTCCTCTGTTCCAGCTCGTTTGACTCGTTGCTCTAGTGGTCTACATCAATTCGTTCTTTTGATACCTCGTTATAATACATCTTGCGATTCCAGTAGCTTATTTTCAAGAACTGCGGGCTTGTGGAACTCTCTTCCTGCTGACTGTTTTTCTCCTACTGATAGCCTCGGTCTTTTCAAGACTGATGCTAATAGGTATCTTCTGTCATACGTTAATCATCTTTCATTCTATTTAGCCCCTTACATCAAGTTGCTTCATGCCTTCCAAGTCTAGTTTGTGTTCCGGCGCATTAGAACTTTTGGGGCGTCATTTTCTTTTTTTATGGAAATCGCTCCAGACAAAGCGTGAAGCCACTTGACGTAAAGAGCTAAAAAGACTACTTCAAGGTAAATAAAGTGTTAGATGGATAGATTCCGACCCAGAAAGCAGCGATTCTTCCCCCTTTGCCAGGAAGATCTATTTTGGAATGTGAGGACTAAATAACTAAATAAGAGAAGCAGGAGTTATGAGGCTGCCGAAAGTAAACCGAAAATTCACTTTCTACTCTCCTTATATAAAACCAATCTTCGCTCGCTCTCTATCGATTCGCAATTTAATGCCTATTCACTACTTGAAAAGCATTGACTACTGTGTTTAATTACGTATATAGCCAACGATAAGTGTTATATAGACAGATTCCGATGCAGAAAACAGGAATTCTCCCCCCTTTGTCAGGAACATCCCTTATGGAATATGAGAACTAAAAGACAAAATAAGGAAAGCAAGAGTTACGAGGCTGCCGAAAGTAAACCGAAGGTCCACTTTCTAACCTCTTTAACACTATACATAGCGTAAACGGTTCATTGTATACGATTAATAAAACGCAAATTGCTACTTTACACACAAGTGGTATTAGTACATGAATGACCACAGTGGATTTTACAGGATTCGAACTCAGTATGCCCAATTAAAAAGGGTCTCGATATGGAATTCAAGACTAAGAGCAAGACTATGCAGTTTTTTTTATTCATTCCTGGGCAGCACCCGATGTGGCTGCTAGTTTCTGGTATTGTTATTATATTATTCTCATGCTTTTCCAGCATTCATTCATAATACTTAGTTAGCCGACTGTGTTCATACCAGCCGAGGATACGTCCCCGGCACTCAGCCCGACAGACCAAGGAATGCTGTGGTGGCTTCAGAGCATCTTCTCTTGGGGTGATGATTGGTCCGGTTTCTTGCTTTCTTTGAGGAGGGGTTAGTTTATTGCCGATCGGCTGAAGGGTTGTGTACCTCTATTTTTTACAGAGCCAGAGTGAGTCTTCAGGGGGGGGGCTGGCTTTTTATGCAATCTTCCGGACTTGTGTCACATATTGGTGGGAAGGAAGTAAATAAATAACCGAGGATATGTCATTTGTATCATTCGAGGAACTGCCTCATCTGTGAGCACTCCTTTCTTTTCTAGAAATATGGTATGGTTCTTGACTATTTTTATACACGATCAGAGTTACCTTACCCTCCTCCGTCTTGGGGGAGCTGGTTTTCTCCATCTTCAAGTAATCTGCCATATCTGACTGCAGTGAGAAGCAAGTAAATCGCTATATAATTCTGATTGTTATCATCGTCTTAGTTGTTGTCATTTTCAAGACGTTTCGGTCAATTTAATCTCCAGCCATCTTCCTGCGTCTTTTATTGCGTGGGGATTTCCATTCTCGAGAGAAAGTCAAATTATCACTCGAAAAAATAAAGGAATTGTACTCGAAGATAAGCGCTTAAAGTTGATTTGTGGGCGACAGCTTTTGGAGAAAAGGAACAACAACTGTGTATATTAATTGAACAATGTTACTTAGGAAAGTAATACTAAATGGTGTACAAATCCGTAAAAAGGTAAATATACTAAATTTATAGAATACCCGTCCCAGGACGGGTATAAGCAATAACTATAGCATTAGTTTTACATTTTAATGTTTTTTTTTTAATTATTTGGGGGACATGGTACGGTTTCGTTGGCGCAGGCCTAAATGGTGCAATTAAAAAAGGGATCTGCACACGTTACATACCTGTTGTTTAGAATACATATGCCATAATGTATAATGATAAGGTTAATAGTTTAGGATTTTACCAAGCACATACATACTATTGACGCTCACGTACGGACCGATCATTTAAAAATGTATTACTTAATATAACAATAAAATTTGATTAGAGAAATTCTGTTCTCAGTTATTTGTTTTGTATCTAATTCATTTTAAAAGCTTTTGATGGCGGGTGCAAGTTAGTGTGGGCGTGTCTCTTAAGTGATACATTTTATAAAAAGGAGTATAATGTGCCCATGTTTCTCACCGGGTTGCCGAGAATATATATTCCAAAATTCAGAATGATCGGTTCATAAAAAATGAATAAATTTAAACAAAAATTAATACATATGCATCCCCATAGTTTTAAAAAATACCCCAAAAATGTGCACACGTTACTCACCATGTGGCCTAGAATATATATTACAAATTTCATAATGATCCGTTCATTAGTTTACGAGTTTACCCTGTACGTAGATATACATATATAAATACATACACATACCTAACTTTATAAATATAGAGATGATTTCAGCGAATACGTGCATTTGCTAAACGAATCTTATGTGTCGAGGTGTCCTAGTATTAGGTAGCATGCTCTGGCCCCACTGGTTGCTGGCACTTTCTGTCGTAGGATGATTGGCTCTGCTTCTGACACTCTTTTCTATGTCTTTATGAAGTCAACCGTTAACCGACGTTTACCGTAGTAGTATAAATTGAAAAAAGTGTTTGCGTTTATATAAGTTGACTCACGTGAGTCCTAAAGGAGCGGTAATTGGATATACCGTTTGACCAATCGAGACGATAGGGACAACGTAAGACAACAACATCGACCAATCTATGAGTCTTATAAATTTCAATATCCTTTCAACAATCTCGAACTGGACCCATTATTTAATCGACTGGGGTGTAGACTGTTCTCATTTTGCGTTCAATCTCTTTTAGATATATCGAGATTCAGTTACTTTTTATCAAGTTCCTCTCACCAGGGATTGAACTCGTAATCTCTTGGTAAGATTTAAGATACGATATATCTTAAGCAACGACTTTATCCATTTGGACATGGGACTATAATTAATAATACTAAAAAATAGTACATGAAAAAATCCAAAGAGTACAATTACTGAAAATGTGTGGAAATAACAACAATGAAAATAAGGACAACACTCAGACACATGTAAACACATAATAAATGACTGTATTAGAATTCGTATAACCCCTATATTGCTCAGAACATTGACCGTCTGGAAAACATTCAGAGACGTACATCCAAGCAAATAACCTTTCATCAGACACCTGTCATACTTTGAACATATTGAGTGTCTGGTCTTTCATTCAGTGGAACTCCGACATCTAGCAACTGACTTGGTGGTAAACACCCACAAAATCTCGCCGCCGCCGACAACAACAATGCCGACAACAACAACGACAACCACAACGACCCTGAATACCTTTTTGATCTAACCCTAACCCTAACCCAAACTGCCAAGCAAATAATCTTTCAGCAGACATCTGCTATACTTTGAACGCCTAGCGTACCTGGTCTTGGATTCAGTGAAACTCCGACATCTAGCAACTGATATTGCCAGAATTTATGACTATTGAAGCTCAGATGTCTAGCAAGCGACTTGGTAAACATCCACAAAATTATTAACCATCCTGCCAAAGTAACACCCCAGAGCACCTTTCTGATATCCGTGTGTCTAACACACGTGGATATATGCTAGAAAGTCAGCAAACACCACAGTTCTCATAACTTTCGGAAACATTTTTTTCATGCTCAGAATTGCTAAAGCATGGAACAGACTGGCTTCATCAGTTGTTGGCTGCTGAGCCACTGCATTTTTGAAAACTCTCACGCTTCTCAATACCCCCCCCCAGATGCTATCTGATTCCACCTCCCTCTATACACATGCACATATGTACATCATGACTCATACGCTGTTCATTTCACTGATAATTATACATTATCCTATTTGTTTTCTTTTTGTATTGGTATAACAGTAAAACTGTTTAGACATTTACCGCAAGAACTCGCTTTGCCACCACAACGAAAAATAGCGCCAGACGAAATTTCCACGGACAAAGCTTATTCGCAATATCGCAGAACTGCTTCCCTTCAGACTGCAACTTAGTCGTCTTTAAATCTAATGTAAACAAATTCCTGTCATATACGGTCGTCCCCATAATTAACCAAACTTAGTTCATTCCAATCGTTATCATTTTCAGATCATCTGAAAAGCCGGAGAGAAAAAAAAGAAAATCCGCGGATAATCTTCATTATACAAACAACGCTTTTTAATTTGCATCGATTCACTTGTGATGTCAGAAATGTGAAGAAGGATAGCATTCCACTCTTTTACTTGTAAATCGATTCATTATAAACTAATTATTTTTTTGCTTCGTTAACTAATTAATCATCCTCAATCCTCTCATCAGTTTCTTCATCTCTCAATTGACAACCATTCCATCGTACTAACCCTCATCCTCGAGTTGTCCTCGACCTTTATAAGTGTTGATCCTTTCAGTAACAAAAAGAGGATGTGTTACACAGTAAAAGATATATACGATATCGTAATCTTTGTTATTACAGAATATCCTAAATAATAACAGAGGCATATTGAAATAAGTTTGCTGAAGATTACGCCATATATTACGAACTTACGATAAATTGTGTTCTCCGATAACTGAATTGTCGTTTGGCGAGAAAAAAAGAAGAATGGTCGCCATTTTGTCGTGTCGTCCATTAACTGTTCTGCACTTGTTGCTATAGTGATGATGACGTCACCGATTTACTAAATTCTTTGGCTAGTCTTCAGATTGTCGAGCTCAATTCAATTAAAACCGAAAAAGATTAATGAGATTAGCGTCTATTTTTTTTTTTTCGTCACTGTCATTTGTTCGAAAAAGAAAATAATGAAGAATTATGATGATGTAAAAATAGGAGACACTTAATGTACTGAATACACCGTGAATATGTCTTGCAGGCGACATATTAATTTGGCCATTTTCTGACATAACGACACTCAGATCAGACGCGACGAAACTGGGATCCACGGTTAAGGTTAGGGTTAGGGTTAGGGTTAGGGGCAGGGTTAGGGTTATCGCACCGGGCAGCACAAGCATGAAGTTATATACCATTATTTCGGCGTAAAATGATAATGAGGTAATAATTTAAGAGAATGTGCGGATTTGGTGAAATGGATATGACCGGGGACTATGGAATCGGTTATTGTGAAGTCAGATTTTTTATTTGCATCATTCTCTTACATCTCTACTACTACTACTGCTACTACTACTACTACTACTACTACTACTACTACTACTACTACTACTACTACTACTACTACTACTACTACTACTGCTGCTACTGCTACTACTACTACTACTACTACTATTACTACTACTACCACCACCACCTATTATTTTACTCCCACGATTTCCCGTCGCATTCGTCCATCTAGAATGTGTCTAGAATGTGTAAACAACCTAGCCACCAACCAATAAAGCAACCAACCAATCAAACAACTCACCAATCAATAAAGTAAGCAATTAATGAACCAATCAACCAAACAAGCAAGCAACCAATCAACCAAACAAAGAAATAAAGAAACAAACACTCAAGCAAGCACTGAAGAAAACCAACGAAGCAAGCACTCAACCAACCAACGCAACAAAAACAAACAAACAGCCAATCAAGCAAGTAAGCAATCAATGAAACAACCAACAAAACAAGCAAGCAACAAATCAACCAAACAAACAAGTAAACAAACAACCAATCAATCAAGCAACGAAGCAAGCACGTAACCAAGCAACCAAACAAAAACAAACAAACAGCCAATCAAGCAACCAACTAATCAAACAAACAACCAATCAAACAACCACCAATCAATCAAGTAAACAACTAATAAAACAACAAACAAAACAAGCAAGATACCAATCAACCAAACAAACAAACAAATAAACAAACAAACAACCAAGCAAGCAACGAAGAAAACCAACGAAGCAAGCACTCAACCAACCAAACAAACACGAATACACAAACAAACAAGCAATAAATAAGTTAACCACGCACTGTACATTATACATGTACACCACCGATTTTCGGCGCATCTTTTAATCTGAATAAAATCAGAGCAAGTTGTCGCGATAATAGATTACTGAACAGCTAACAGATGGTTCTGCGTGTAGGTACTTAGTGTAGTGTGCCAGAAATTTGTTTGTGTATACTGCACCTGCTGGTGCTAGTGTAATTTTATTTTGAGATACATTACTTTACTTAATTGCCTAGTTATATCATGATCATGAGACGCTACATTGCAGCGTACCAATGACGACCCAATTGAACACTAGTTGCCAGTTTCACCCATAAAGGAGGGGGATTAAGGGTTTCCTAACAGTATTAATGTAATGTTACGTGGGACATTATTTCGACCGCAACAGATTGCCCGTCGTCGTCTCGTTGACAGAAATCTTGTAAACAGTCGTGTTGTTAGTTGTGTTGCTGACACGTAGCAGTGGTAGCCGTCGCTGTGATGTTGACATTTAAAAAATAATTCTCTTTAATTTTGTTGAAGCCTATCTAGAATAATGGAATGCAATATAAAAAAGTCTCCATCTGTATTTATTTTAAAAAAATATTTTTTTAAATAATACATTAGTTAGCAGGTTCATCTAGACGATTTAATGTTACTACTCTCTTTCCGGTCATGCCCCGTAAGGGTGATGGAAGTACCCGAAAAATACGTACGGTCTAGTCGACGTTTGACACCCAAGAGAAGGATTTTCCTAGCCTCTTTTCCACGACTACTTCCTGCCATGAGGCAACTTTCTGTACACGTTAACTTAACCTCTAACCTTACTATTAATGGAAAATCACTTTTGTTACTTGATCTAACTTTACGTCAAAAATTCCGTTTTTGCCATTATTTTAATGCACCTATGTCCAAATATTGCTACTTTCGTGCGTAATTTTCAACGATAGATCCGATTGGAGTTTAAATTCGACACAACTGATTTCTTTACAAATGTAGAATTAAGTACATTGAAAAGTTGCGATCCAAATATGTGAAATCCCAGTAAAAGAATCGATTATAGATGATGCGATTTAAATTTAATACAAATCGATTAGTTAACGAAGCAAAAGAATTAGTTTATAATGAATCGATTTACAAGTAAAAGAGTGGAATGCTATCTCTCTTCACATTTCTGTCATCACAAGTGAATCGATGCAAATTAAAAAGCGTTGTTTGTATAATGAAGATTATCCGCGGATTTTCTTTTCTTCTCCGGCTTTTCAGATGATCGGAAAATGATAACGATTGGCGTAAAACCGAGGGGGGGGGACACGATAAAAGGTAAATCCAAGGAATATCCATGCACTATTTTTATTTGTTGGTCTTTCTCGTAAATCCTGAGTGTTACTTTGTAGGTTAGTTAGTTGGTTGGGTTTTCATCTGTGTCGATAGATTTTTAACGAAAAGAAACAATTTTTTTACTTTTTACACAATTTAGGCTAATTATTGTTAATCTGCTGTTTTCTTTTTGATTGTTTATTTAAGTGCAGTTGTAGGAGTAATTATTCCTTAAAGTACTAAGTCCTCATTCTTCAACAATTACACTGTAAAAAATAGGGTAGAAACACGATTTGTGTATATGTTGATGCAAGGATGTTTATGAAATAATATAAAATGTTGAGTATTATTTATGAATTTAATTAAACATAATACTTTAGATAGTTAAAAGTTTGATTAAAAATGCTTATACAGTTTCAGCGCTTGGCATAGGTTACGTTAGTTTTATATATCGAATACTAGTTATCCCCACCGGTGTTGCCTGGGAGTCTTTATTTCATTTCGGTTTCTCTAAAAGAAAAAGACAATGTTTTTTTAAAACTATGCCCCTTTTTTGATTGATTGGTTGGTTGGGTTTTAAGAGCATATCGACCCCGTAAGGTCATTTAATGCCATAAAAGTCATTTATCGCAGTTTTTTATGGGTAGGTTATTTGCAGTAGAATTTGTATTGGAAACGCGTGCTTTCAACGGTTTTCTTGTGTGTGCAATATTAAGGAAATGTTTATTTTCATTTATTTATTTATTCATTTATTTATTTATTTATTTATTGAACGTTCAGTGGTAGGAATATTTGGGAGATGGTTAAAGACATTTTTGGGTTTTTCAAATTTTCTTGTAAAGTCCTAGAAAGGGGGTGGGGAGAAAACGGAAAGATAGTGGGACGAGGGAGAGGAAGGCACCGGGGAAGACAAACTTTTGCCTGCAGAGGGGGGGGGGGAAGAGAGCTGAACGATGGGTGGGCGAGCGATAGGGGTAGCCCGGGAAGAGAGAGATAATTACACTTTTGTCTGCAGAGAGAAAGAGAGAGGGGGACCGGGCGGGGGATAACGGGCAACGACGGGTACCCCTGCTAGTCTAGGAAATTGAGTATATTGTCTAGGATAACTTTGTTAAAAAGATCCTTCAAAATGTCTATTTGGTAATTTTTTTCATGATTTGTTGGAGATATTTACAGGCAAAGAGTATGCGTTCAACGATGAAGGGTGACTGGCACGGTATGCATGTTGGAGGTTAGGGGTAGGGTTAGATAAAGGGTGACTGGCACGGTATGCATGTTGGAGGTTAGGGGTAGGGTTAGATAAAGGGTGACTGGCACGGTATTCATGTTGGAGGTTAGGGTTAGATGAAGGGTGACTGGCACGGTATGCATGTTGGAGGTTAGGGTATGGGTTAGATGAAGGGTGACTGGCACGGTATTCATGTGGGAGGTTAGGGTTAGGGTTAGATGAAAGGTGACTGGCACGGTATGTATGTTGGAGGTTAGGGTTAGGGTTAGATGAAGGGTGACTGGCACGGTATGCATGTTGGAGGTTAGGGTTAGGGTTAGATGAAGGGGGACTGGCACGGTATTGTTGTTGGAGGTAAGGGTTAGGGTTAGATTAAGGGTGACTTGAATGGTATGCATGTTGGAGGTTAGGGTATGGGCTAGATGAAGGGTGACTGGCAGGGTATGCATGTTGGAGGTTAGAGTTAGGGTTAGATGAAGGGTGACTGGCATGGTATGCATGTTGGAGGTAAGGGTTAGGGTTAGATGAAGGGTGACTGGCACGGTATGCATGTTGGAGGTTAGGGTTAGGGTTAGATGAAGGGTGACTGGCACGGTATGCATGTTGGAGGTTAGGGTTAAGGTTAGATGAAGGGTGACTGGCACGGTATGCATGTTGGAGGTTAGGGTTAGGGTTAGATGAAGGGTGACTGGCACGGTATGCATGTTGGAGGTAGGGTTAAGGTTAGGGTTAGGGTTAGATGAAAGGTGACTGGCACGGTATGCATGTTGGAGGTTATGGTTAGTGTTAGATGAAGGGTGACTGGCACGGCATGCATGTTGGAGGTTTTCCAGTCAGGAGATATGAATATGAGTTAAGTGAGTACGACCGATTCGGAGCATTTGATCAGAAACGGACGTGAGTTGAAGAAAGAGTAGACGTAAACGAGTCGATAACATCCCCGACGGACGGCACGAGTCGTAGGGGTGTGGCTCTACACCATGCAATGTCATTGACTGACGTCTTGTTGTTGTTGAATCTTATTCGCCCCAAACAAGGCATATTGTCACTGGGGCGGAAGGGGCTACTGTGAATTAGGGGCCATGTTTACAGGGACACTTTAAGTAGGGGGTTACGCAGCGAGATGTCTGTTCACATTACATTCAAATTTCTGCATGTTGCTACAGTTAGAAAAGCAGAGAACAAGAATGGAAGTCTAGCAGTTCAAGGGAAGAAACTATTAGTGCGAAAGCGTTCCGGCAACTGGGAACCTCTACAGTGAAGGGGTTGGATTTTGCTGTTTGTCAGATTAATCGGGAGTATTTACGTCGATTTTACATAAGTGCTACGAGTCAGAGCACATTCCATTAAAATAATTATAAAACAAGCACAGAGATGCAACATTGCGGCGATGTGACAGTGGTTGGAGCTTGGTTGACAGTGCAGACCTATTAGATTGGAAACTCTTTTTTAACCCAGTTTAATAGGGGAGAAACTAGTGGTAGATGCACCAGCTCAGGTGTAGCAACAATTCTCCATGAATGGCGGATGGTGGTTTTGTAGAGATATAGGATACTGGCAGGTGTGAGAAGTTTTCTAGCACGGTAGAGGGAGTCCACTTTCTTTGCAGCAGCCTTGGCAATGTCTTCTATGTATTTGTTCCAATTCATATTGCCTGTGAATGTAAGGCCGAGGAGTTTGAATGATGAATTCCCATGTAGAGTGTTATTAGCCAAATGCCAAACTCGTAGATATGTTTTGTATTTTAGGAGAGTAGAAAGTGACTAACTATCACTTCCCTTATTTTGCCATTTAGTCCTCATATTCTATGTGCGATGTTTCTGACAAAGGGGGAAGAATTGCTGTTTTCATCTGGTCGGAATCTATCCATCTAACACTTATCGTTGTCTAGTTTTTTGACCTTGAAGTAGTATTTTTGTGTGTGATTTTAGCTCCTTACATCAAGGGACTTCATGACTTGTCTGGAGCAATTTCAATTAAAAATACGTAGATTAATAGATTTGTAGATTAATTAACATTTTTAAGAGATTTGTGATACGTAGAGCAACTCGTTCTCTCAGATGGTCACCCATTTAGTACTGGCCAGACTGAACGCCGCTTAACTTCCGTGGCATAACGGAAAAAGGTGCGCCAACGTAATTATCCATATTTGGGTTGAATCGGCCATTTGGTTTTTTAGGCACTTTCCAACGGTACAGCGGGGGCGGCATGAAACTGATTAAATTGCAATCATCCTTATCCCCCGACCACACGTCAAAGCCTTCAAATGCTTTCTGAACAAAATTGTCAGAATTTCTTTAAATGATATTTCGCAGAAGACAGCCATTGTTTATTAGAATTGGCGTTCTCGCTTCTTTTCTTTAATTTGGGAAGTTAATTTAAGAGAAGGCTGAGCTGGAAATTAAAAAAAAAAACCCTTCAAAATCTTGTCTTACAGGAAACGTTGGCCCATTCAGAATTTTAAATTATTTTATTTTATTAATTGAGATGGGTATACACTTTTAATTAGAGCTTTTTTGTAATTTAAAAAACATTCATATTTAATTATCTAGGACGAATATATACTGTTCAATAACAAAAGTAAAGAACTTGTATTTCTATAACAACTGAGAAGGACTTTCCTATCTTACTCTGTTTGTCCTAATATTAAAAATAATGTCCATGAACAGAGTTTAATTCCAATAAATTTCAGTACGTGGAACATATTAGCACTGGACTGCTTCTCCGCAGGCTACAACTTCGTTGTCTTCAAATCTAATGCCAACAAATACTTGTCACAAACTGTGCTCCTAAGTAACAAAGTTTCTTGATTTATTTTATGGAAATCGCCCCAGAAAAGGCATGAAGCCACTTGATGTAAGGAGCTAACAAGAACGAAGGCTATAGGTAGGATGAAAACAGTCAGCAGGAAGAGAGTTCCACAAGCATGCAGTTTTGGGAAAGAAGATTCTACTCATTTTCAATCCTCTCATAATATTTTTCATAATTCAACTATTTATCTATCTCATTAAGCATTATACTCGAGTGGCTTGAAGTCTCATATGTGGTAACTCATTTGTAAATTGCCAAAGATAACGTCAATGCATGGCTGTTATGAAACGTCGGTACTCTTATATAGAACGACACGCGTTTCCGTAACTTCGCGTCGTCAACGTTCGGGCAGGTCTCGGAAGCGCCCGAGAGTTGACAAAACTATTAACCAATCAGGTTGCAGCAGACATTATACAATCAGTCTGTGTCAGCGCGTTGAATCTCCCAAAGGAATCATCGAGTTGTCAGCAACGGTCACTTCTAGGGAAAGACAACCCCTAACGCTAAACCCTAAACCCTAACCCTAATCCTAACTCAGAAAATGTTAAAAAGAAATAAAACATTGGAAAAAAATGAAAAGCAAAAAACGAAAAAGAAATTGGTTAAAAACAGTGAAACTTTTCGCTGCACCAACAAAAACATTTTAAATAAAAACATGTGTATAACAATGGTTACTTTGACACAAAAAACATCTAATTAATAACAGTTGTTTAGCTATGGTTCGTTCTTCATTTTTATGTATGTTTTTTACTTTGGTTTTCTTCGTCCTACTTTTGTTATTTACAACTGGTCTTGAATTTATCGTCTAGCAGTCTTCAATATATCGTCTGACAGTCTACGGCTTGTCAGCTCTCGGGAGCTTCCGCGACCTGCCCGCACGTTGACGACGCGAAGTCACGGAAGCGCAGTGCGTTCTTTATAAGAGTACCGAAATGTCATAACTAGACATTCATATGGCATAATAACAGCTTGTAAGAACCCGCCTGGAATAATGGTGTGACTTATCGTCAGTAAATGTTCGGCATGATGACTGGAAGACTATTCGGGATCTATTAGGAGTACAACGAAGATTTATAAGGAGTATTAAAGGAATGGTTAATCTGAGTTGTAAAAAAAGGAAATAACAAAGAAACTTACTAGGTATCACAACTCTTTTACAAAAATGGCACCGATAGAAATTATTAATAAATTACACAATCATTTCTGCAATCCAACCATATTTCGTACTAACAAATTTCAGCCTATGCCTGACTTGTACACCAAGCTCCAGTAATGAATGTCTAACAGCCTTTCTTTTATCAACATTCAATGATAAGCACACGTGAATACGACGTGCAAAATTGTCAATGACTCCGCACTTGGCACTGACCTAGTTTTGGCGGTGATGGTAGCCCTCTTCAGCTCAGTAAATAGTCTGGGGATTATTTTAATATGCATTTTCTTTGAGATAACCCCACAGATAAAAAAGTATCTGTGAGGTTGAGTGAGTATGAAGCTTATTCGCGATCATATCTACTAATGATGTAACAAAGTGTACATATATATATATATATATATATATATATATATATATATATATATATATATATATATATATATATATATATATATACGGGATCACCGAAGTTAAGCGGAGTCGAGCCTGGCCAGTACAAAATGGGTGACCATTTGGGAATACCAGGTGCTGTATGTGCTCTCTGCTTATTTCGGCATTTTTTCCAGTCGTCTTGTATTACTACTTGCCATTGGAATCAAGCAATGCCGACTCAGAAGAGCGTTTGTTGGTTATTGCGCAACCCTTGCAATTACAAATTCACGCGCGGGCAGCCCCAGGTGGGGCACTCATACGGTCGAAATCGACGGGAGAGTCCATCATATATATATATATATATATATATATATATATATATATATATATATATATATATATATATATATATATATATATATATATATATATATATATATATATATCCAAGCAAGCGTTGTTGAACGTCACGGAACTTTCTCGTTTGTAAATCTTCTTCGTGAGGTTCTCAAACCGTCGAGCTATCCTTCTGGTTTCAGGTGGCAATCCGTAGAGTATTTCTCCGATTCTTCTTAATTCGGCCATTTTTTTTCGAGCGCTTCCAATTTACAAACGAGAAAGTTCCATGACATTCAACAGGTTTTCTTGGATAATAACTTGCTGCCTAAGTATATATATATATATATATATATATATATATATATATAATGTAAGTTGAAATCAATATAATTTGCACATTGTTCCAAGAATTCAAAACCAACAAGCACTCGGCGTACGATTGTTTCCAATACTTTTATTTTTATCCAGAACACTTGATTTCCTACTGTTTGTCACATGCGAGATAAATCTTACTGTAAAAACCGAAACAACTCATCGAGTTGAAACTTGCAACAACAAAAAACAAAAAAATAAACAAAAACGTTGGATAAATTTTACTAAAAAAAATCTACCTCCCTCTTTTTCTATCTATCTATCTATTTATCTATCTATCTATCTATCTGTCTCTTTCTCTCTCTGGCTGGCTGTCTTTTTACCCCCTTTAAACTTTGTCTCTCTCCCGTTAACGACGCTGCTATATTTTGTTATTATTTTTAAATTAAACGATTGTTTGAAGCCATAGTTTTATCAAATGAAATACTGAGACCAGATACTACACTTTGAATTATTTATTTGCACAAAACATAAATTCTTTTTGCAAAAATTTGAATACATACATATGAACCAGAGATACCGATGGAATATCAAACAAATATATAAATAAATACATACGCTCTTACACATATAACTAAGCACGCTCATTAGTTATTTCACCTATAAGACTGAATTACACTATATATAGACACGCATATATATCTAAATGAATAAATGCGAAAGTTGGGCTCATATCTTGCACGGACTGTAAAGTTAAAACGGTTTATTGCCAATTAATTCAATTTATTCTGTATACGCACCATCTTTTTTTATATACTGTGAATGGGGGTGCGATATCATATTCGACAGGTTAACTAATTTGCATATTGGTTTTAAAAAAGTTACTTTTATTAATTAACTATTATTTGTTATTGTTCATTGATTTAATGATTTTATTTATTTTGAATACAACAAATAGTTCTGTTTTGCAATATTTTTTATTTTCTGGACAAATATTCAGCATTTGTTTTCTAACGTTCTTTTCTTTAGCAACCGACTTGATTTTTTCTAAATTTGCAGGCAAATTTGGTTCTTCAGTTTTATTCGTTTCTTCAGGTCACATTTAACAGATGAATAAATATGTTTCGAAATTACCAAAATGTTAATGGTTCGCGTTTGAAAAGTTTATTATTTATTTGCACAAAACATAAAAAATACATTCGGAAAAAATTAGGCACAAGGCCATCAAAAGTGTGGGTAATTGGAGGTTGTTGGTCATCTCTGATCAAAATTGATAAAAAAATGTCTATTCTACTCTTAACTAAAATCATCTCAGTCACCACAATACCACATTTACTCTCGGGCCCATCTTATGTAAAATATCCTCAAATTGCTGAAAAAACAATTTTTTCTTACATAAATAAATAAATTTATTTATAGAAATTGATTGGATTTAAATAGGGAGTCGGATTTTGTAAACAATTATGTAATCTATTATTGTATTATCTTTTAATAGAGATAGAGTAGTGTAATATTGGTTCCGTTGTCATAAGACTATCTTCCCAGGAATTACCTCCTCCTTTTTAATGGTATTACATCCTCCCGTGACGCAGTGTTAATGTAGTATCTGTTCTTTTGTTATGGGAACATCTTCTTAGGGACTACCTTCTCCTTTTTTTTAGTGCGGGATGGGGGTGTAATATCTTTTCTGTTGCCATGATACCATACTCGCAGGCATTACTTTCTGCTTTTATGGGAGATCCTCCAAGGTAATACCTCCTCTATTTTCGAGAGAACCTATTCTATGGTCCCGATACCATGATACCAGGCATTATCTCTTCCTTTGGGAGTTAGTGTATTTCGTTCGTTCATCATGATATCCTCTCAGCAAAGCAAAATGCGACCGGAGAGAGCATATATTTGCTAGTATATACATATATAGGCGATAACTGATAGCACAATCGAGACCATTCCCTAATTACTTTTGAAGGCATATAACTGGTTACAATAAAATAAATTGTATCCCCCCCATTCTTTCAATAATATTGTCCTGTTTCGCCGATCTATGGAAGTACCTCTTAACAAGCCCAAAATAAGCCTTTTGCTCCAATGCCAAATTTATTAAAATAATTTACCAGTGACCTAGGAAAGCACTTCGACAGGGCTGTAAGTCTGTAGGTCGATGAGTGTAATTCGATGTGTGTGTCTACGTGTCTGTGAATCTGTACCTCCAACTATAAGAAATTAACCCATAGAAAATCCCCACCCCCGCCGCGCACTACATCTATAAGAAGTGCCTAATGACTCTAGTCTGGTAATAAACACCTTCGCAAATAAGAGTCTCCTCATCTCAAGGCGATAAAGCTCGAATTTCATCTCCCAACCCCATTTTCAGCGCCTCTGTCCATTCCCTCTATAGACCAACGACCTCACACCCTGACATTTATCCCTGACCCCTAACTTAGCTTTAATAACTTACAAATCCTAAACGTCAACCACCCTCATTCTAACACTGAAACCAATAACATGAACACTTGATTGACTTCCACGGCGAAAATATGCTGTGAACAAATATTTACAAATTACCGCTTTGAATCTCCTACAATAACTATAATAACTGGATTACATACATATAACGCATGTAAGAGGGAATTCTAAAAATATAAGGATTAACACCTCCGAGGTTTGACGGCTTTTTCCCCAATAAAATGTGGGTTAAAACCAATTTATTCATTTCTTCCAACCAATTCATCAAAGAACTATATTAGTCTATCGAAACTCAAATTCTGTCTTACTTCGATTTTCTCCTGAATAACTCATAACACCCGGACCATATTTATAACGTTTCCTGATATGATTCACCCTACCACATCTAATGTAATTCCAGTTTGACTTATTGGTTTGAACACCGGATTCATATAGGACCCCAATC
Organism: Sepiola atlantica; assembly: GCA_963556195.1. NCBI lineage: Eukaryota > Metazoa > Mollusca > Cephalopoda > Sepiida > Sepiolidae > Sepiola > Sepiola atlantica. The sequence continues at coordinate 42,778,549 of OY744550.1, forward strand.
GGGGAAATATGATAACTATTTTCTATGAATTGCGTTCTATCCTCTTTGTAAACCAGCAGAATTAACGGGAAACCAGCAGAATTAACAGAAAACTTCCTTCTGCTCCCCCATTTCTCTCATGTACTCATGCACCTGTCCGTGCACGGATGTTAATATAGTCCCATCTATACATCTAATCTATTATATTACATCCTTTATTTTCCTAGTCACCTTTGACCCTTCTCATATAATAATGTTTTATAAGGTGTCTTTTCTCCCCCTAAATCTTACCATTGTCCATACATTCCCATGTGCTGTTCTTCCTACCCTAATCATCCCATTACGCTATGTTATCTTAAAAAACCTCTAGTAAAGGAGCCTTGATAATAATCAACCTTTATCCCCTGAACTTATTTAAACTTATATCTTATTTTCATTTATAGTTCTAAGTTTCTTAAGTTACCGTTATTCTATATTATAAGTTAACAATTTTTATTTACTTATTTATAATTTTATTAACCTATTATTTTCTTATATATTTTTATGTATGTGTATATATGTGCGTTTGTATATGAATATATATATGTATGTATATATGTCTGCATATGTATGCATTTTTATATTGCTCATATATTCGTATTCCTTTATATTTCGATTATCGCACTTACATTTTTATTTTACTTGATTTTATCTTCTATATTTTATATTTTATTTATTTTATTTTATTTTACTCTATTACACTTCTTTCTTTATTTTATGTATTTCTATATTTTTATATTTTTTTATATTTTTATATATTTTTTATATATCATTTTATATATTTTTTTATATATTTTTAATTTTTTAATTTTTAATTTTTCAATTTTATAATTCCTTTATATTTTCTCATATTTTTATATCTTAATATTTTTTATATTTTTATTTTTATGTTTATTTTTATTTTTATTTATTTTTTTATCTTTATTTTTTATTTTTATTTCTTCTTATCCCCTGATTTCGTTTTTCCTTCACATATTCTATTATTGTAATATTATATTTTATTTTATTTCATTTTTACTCTTTATTTTTGTTCTTATTTTTATTTTTTTCATTGTTTCTTAATAATCTTTATAATGTTTATAAGGTTTTATTATTATTATTATTATTATCAGTTGTATCTTTATATCCCTAATTTATATATGTAACTTATGCCTTTTCCAATATTGGTCTATGCACGCCCTCCCTCCAATGGATGTTCCTCTAAGACGAGCTTGTTATTTTTTCCTTGAATTTCTGTAAGATGTGATGCTAAAGGCGCTGATGAAGGGACGTTTTGGAGTAGCTTTTGTTGTTTTTTTTTAAATTAAAGAATGAAATAAAGTATTTCCAGAATGTTTTGGAAACGACCGTACGCCATAATAGACTTGTTGTTCTAATTCACTAAATCTCCTTATATATATATATATATATATATATATATATATATATATATATATATATATATATATATATATATATATATATGTGTATATATATATATATATATATATATATATATGCTTGTGTGTGTGTGTGACTAAGCTTTCTATATGTGTCCGCCGATTTGACATTATACAGAACTTAAATACTCTTCTTTCCCATACTAATTGATGGTTATCTAAGGGGTTGAATACCAGGCTGAAGAGTCAAGGTGACTTTACAACTGTATTCGAATCCTTCGACCGGCAGCAATTATCATCTCTTACACTGAAGATTGCGTAAGCATGAAACACATGTGTCTGTAAAAATAATAAATAGTTATATATATATATATATATATATATATATATATATATATATATATATATATATATATATATATAATATTCAATTTAGTGTCATGTAAACCTCAGTAAATGTAGGGGGCAAATTTCATAAATTCGTCAAAAAGATTTCGTGATATATAAAATATACAAAATATCAATTTCTTGAAGAGGCTTCATCAGGTTTTATAAAATGTTCACCTGGAATAATATGAAGTGCATTTAGTATTCGTTTTTTTTATTTTTACATATTTATATTTTACATTTTCTATACTATTTTTCATATATTTTCTATTCGCTGATCATATTATGCAAAGGAAAATAACTGTTTACGCATTGTTTTTCATCTAAATGTCCAGATCATGACATGTGCGTTTAACTTTAATTCTGCGTGTGTATACTTCATCGTTAAACATTAATAAAACTCATGTCAAACTTCACACAAATAAGTGATAAACATTTTCACTAATCATCGTTGTTTAGATTTAAACCTTTCTTTTCTTCTAATCCTTGATTTTTTTCTATTTTAACTCCTATTTTTATACTTTTTATTGAAGGGTTCTTCGATCAAATATGTCCCCTACCAATCAAACTTCCTGTCGAAATTGTAAACAAAGATGTTTATTCTAAGCTTACTCTCATGTAATAAAAAACATTTAAAATAATAACACAATGTAAATTTATATTTATCGATTTAAGATGTTAATGTAGTTTGCTTATTTCTTAATATTTCATTTTTTTAAATGAAAATCGCTCCAGACAAGGCATGAAGCCACTTGATGTAAGGAGCTTCAAAAATACTACTTCAAGGTCAAAAACTAGCCAACGATATATGTGAGATAGATAGATTCCGATCCAGAAAACAGCAATTCTTTCCCATTTGTCAGAAAGATCGTTCATGAAATGTGAGGACTAAAGAAGAAAAAATAAGGGAAGCTAGAGTTCTGAGACTGCATAAAGTAAAGCGAAAATTCACTTTCTACTCTCCTTAAATATGACGTAAACTCCGTAGATTCAAATAAACCTCCCTTGAATCATGTTCAAGTTATTGCTATAATGATTTTTTTTCTTTTTTCGATAGGTCCTATTTGATCCCGGTTTTAATATCCGCTTTAGTCGAGATTAAATTCTAATTATCTCTGATTTTTACTTAAATTATTATTTTAGCTTATTAACACCATCATATCTTTATTCTAAGAACATTTACAATTTAGTTCAATATCAAGAAATCCTGATTCCTTATATATAATCGTATCACAGTCAATAGTTTTCTTTGAATGTCTAGCTGGCTTGGCAAGCCGAGAGTAGACTCAAGGCGTTTCCACGAATAATGGCGATAGAGAGGCGCTCGTATAGCCAAGACAATTCGCGATTGTCTCCGGTGTTGTGCGTCATTAATAGACCAAGGCTTCGGAGGAAGTCGCGCGTGGCAGAGCCAATCACTCCACTCGTCTCCACAGTGATCGGTTGAAATAATTTTAGTTTATCTTATGTTATCATTTTTCTCTCATAATTTCATAACTTCCATATCTTTATAGAATGATTTTATATGTTTAACTAAATCAAACATTTAGTGTTTATTATATTATTTGTTTTTTTGTTGGTTTTTTTTTCGAAATTTAGATCAATTCCTGATTTCTATAGCAGACATTTCCATAACCTTTTGTTTGGATATCTAATTATCTTATTCATTTATTCATTTCTATTTTTATTTTTTTTATTTTTTAATGGAAATCGCTCCAGACAAGACACGAAACCACTTGATGCAAGGAGCTAGCAAGAACAAATATGATTATTGCAAAAACAGGAGATGCCTATTGTCTTGAAATCACCGAGACTATAGGTAGGAGGAAAACAGTCAGCAGGAAGAGAATTCAACAAGCCTGCGTTTCTTGGAAATAAGCTACTGGAATAGGAAGCTGTATTATAATGAGGTGTCAAAACAGCAATTTATACAGATCACTAGACCAACGAGTCAAACGAGCTGGAACAAAGGAAGCGGGGAATAAATCATAATCTAATGTGATTTCAGTAGGCAATTCATTTTTATTAAGATGTATCTATTATAATTATTATTATTATTATTATTTACTCACTAGGAGTTATCACACTGGTACTTTCATAAATTATTAAAATGTAACATTCAAGGATCCTTTACCTAGTTTTTTTAGAAGCGGGTAATAGATCCCACAATTCTTTTGGTATGTCCGTTTTAACGTGTATACTACATCTGAGGATTAAATCAAATGGTTAGATAAGGAAGGAAAGATAGATAGATAGATAGATAGAGAGAGAGAGAGAGAGAGAGATAGAGAGAGGGAGAGCGTAAGATAATACTTTAAAACTATAAATACTAACTTTAACCAGTAGACTATCAGGATAAAAACAAAGCTCAATATAGTGTATACAGCAATAATATTAATTGAATGACATAATAAAATGAAGAAATTAATATATTTGCTGTTTTATATACTTTTATGTATTTTTATATATTTTCAAAGCATAATTTTATTACCTGCAGTAATGTCATGGTGGTAATGGTCCTCTGAGGAGAAGATTTTCTTTGAAAACTCATGAGTTAAGGACGCAATATCACTAATTGTTTTTGAACTTTAATAAAATCTGACTAATTTCTCATTTTACTATGTCATTCAATATATATATATATATATATATATAGTTAAACAATTGTACTTTAAATTCTAATGATCAAATCTTTATACATTTTTCTTACCAAAATCTAGGTATAAAAGCACTTTAATATATTTTTTTTTTCATATATATATATATATATAGATATATATATATATATATATATATATATATATATTCAAAATATTAAAGTGTTTTATACCTACAGTGCAGGAGTGGCGGTTGCATGCGTTCGCAGTTCATAGATTCAGCTTCGAATCACGATCCTAACGCCTATGCCCACACAGCCGCGAGAAATCGTCACAGATAATAACTAACATTAAAGTACACTGACCCGAGAGGCGGTGGCACGTGTCTTGTTGATAATGTTCGACGCTCGAACGGAACTTTCCACGATCCTTAGAATAAAAACAATCTTGTAATTCTAAACAAAGATCATATATATATATATATATATATATATATATATAAGATAAAATATAATAACACGAAATAACATAATTGTCGATGCAATAATTTATTTCAACCGTGCGGTTTTTTCAAGCATCACTCAGACAATTACATTTTTAGGAATGATAGAAAATTGAATTTCCCTACGACAATTCAAACACAACCAGAGAGAGTGGTGGTAGCAACCAATTTGATACATCTTTTATAGAGAGGGGGAAATTTAAAACTTATATTTAACTATGGCGGTCGAAGGGGAGGGATCTTTAAGTTAATCAACTAAAAACTGCCGTGTCAAAATTATGACACATACGACTTGACGATATCATACATATAGACAACTTTACTCACGCGCATACACAAAACTAAATACGCACACCTCTTATGCGCACGCACACACGTAATCTCACTCACACATTACCATAACTAAGCATAATCACATACACAACTTTTATTCATACATCTCCATCCGAGACAAAATGCGTCCAGCGAAACTCGTGTTCTCAAACTCGGTAGGAGAAAAGAAAGAAAGAAACAAGCAGCCAGGCACAGAGAAGAAATAGACAAACCGCGTGTCATAGATTCCCAGTCCGTCTGGATTCCAAGAAATAGAATCTAATTGAAATAAAATTATACGCACATACACATATGTATACATACAAATCCATACGCACGCACACATACATATACACACACACCTACATATATACACATGTACATATATATACATATACATATATATATATATACATACACACATATACACATATACATATATATATCCCTGAATCTATTTGAAATATTGACCAAATGCATACGCATGTAGTTACTCACACATGTAAACATATACATACATATACATACACACACATACATATATATACGCATATATACACATATATACATACACACATACATATATATCCACACGCCTACACACAATATTTACATAACACTCTATATTCTTACTGATACAATATGAATTCTAAAAATTAGTCTTACCTTATTTATATTTTAGATTAATTTGATAATCATAGTTAAACCCTAATTCAAGTCTAATAATGTCTAGTGGTAATATTTGACATTTATACTTATATTAATTAGTGTATTACCTGCAGAAAAAATTTCTTAGCACTATCTTATTTTAAGTAAATAATCTGAATAAATAAATATTTCAAAATACCATTATATACGCATACACACAAATACTATATATCACCAAGTCGGAAATTCTGTGTCTATAACAGATATTATTATAAATATTTAGGGGGGGGGGTACCGTAAATAATTGGTATCTTCACCGTTATAAGTCTAGAGGTCCATCGGATTACTAGTCATTGGTTATTTTAAATTTATATTTATGTCTGCACTTGGTCATAGCTCATCTCGTTTATTTAAGAGATTATTTCGATCATATTTTAGGATTCTTATTTTTTCCTCTAGACATAACTTGCATCTTTGCCTAAATCCATCTGGAACATGCGAACAACATAAGATTGACCACGAAACCACCGGGGACCTGTTCTCATTTTTCAGATGCCACCATTGTTTAGCTAACTCCGTTTTGTTCTTGAGTTCTGGGTTATTGAAAGAGTGTTTGTGGTCATAAAAACGTTGTTTCCAGTTTCCCGCGAAGATGCCGATGTAAACTTTTTTATCCCTGTTGTTATCTTCCGGATGAATAGTGGCCTTATAAACCACACACTCAACTTTACAGTTACCGTCCAGTGGGCAGTTATTTTTCTCTTGACAATTACATTTATCTACTGTAACCTTATTCTTACTAGAATTGTTTAGTAATGTACGATTATGGGTGCTGATAGTTCTGTCCATGTTCTTGGTGCAAGAGTAACTGATTTTAATGGTTTTTCTATTAAATATCTTCCTAAGTGGATTATTTATGCTAAAATGTTTATCTACCAGGTTCAAGAATACTCTCCCGATGTTGATGTTAGATAGTTGGCAGTAAGGAGGATTGAACCATATTATTTTTCGGCCTCTATTCCTGGATTTATTTTTATTTTCTTTCTTGGTATATTTGAGTTTTTCATTATATCCGCTTATCTCTAGCGCTCCATTGTATAAATGTTTATTTGCTTCAAAAATGTCTCTGTTAGCCGAAAGCTATTCTAGTATTAATTGTTTTAGGTATTTGTTTAATTATGCAGTTCGGGTGGTTAGATCTAGTATTGATATAAGATGGTGTGTGATTATCTTTATTGAAGGGTTTGTATGTCCCCTTTCCTAAGTCTAAGGTAATATCTAGATAATTTACTTCTTTACAATTTGGGGTTATATCTATTTTAAATCCAAGGTATTTGAATGCTCTTATTAATTTTTTATGTATTTTGGATACCAGGGGCCGTCACTATTAGGGATAACAATTAGTCCATCATCCCTATATAACCCCACTAAATTAGGCTCTACAATTCTGCTAATAGTGTACATTATAAAAATGCCCACCAGATCGGCAATCTGGGCTGAGTCAAAAGCACCCATCGGGACATCAAATTTGTTGTTGTTCAATTTAATCCATGTTTCACGATTGTTTATAAGGATGGATCTGCGACAAGCCATAATTAATCTTACCTGCTCATCGGATATATCCACGAAGTTCCTAGCATAGTTAATGCTGTTCGTAAGTAATTCCTTGGAAATCGAGGGATAAAAATCCATAATATCGAATTGTATAAAACAGGCATTCCTCTTATTTTCAATTGATTTAAACCATTCGATAGTATCCGCCGAGTCCTTCCAAAGATTAAATTTGGTAGCTTCCAGAGTTACATTAATAATATTTCTTAGAATCTCCCTAGATACATGGCCGAGTTCCGATTTCGTAGCGTTGATCAGTCTAGCTTATTTCTTAATGTGGAAATTTTTTTTATGGTCCTTGATGAGTATGTATGCGTTTCTCTTATCAATTTTTCCCACTCTATCCTCGATATTCAGTTTGGATGCAAATTCCTTGGTATCCCCTTTGACCGCCATAGTTAAATATAAGTTTTAAATTTCCCCCTCTCTATAAAAGATGTATCAAATTGGTTGCTACCACCACTCTCTCTGGTTGTGTTTGAATTGTCGTAGGGAAATTCAATTTTCTATCAGTCTCAAAAATGTAATTGTCTGAGTGATGCTTGAAAAAACCGCACGGTTGAAATAAATTATTGCATCGACAATTATGTGATTTCATGTTATTATATTTTATGTTAGTCTTGCTCTGTTTACTACATTGAGCTCTCATACCCAGATTTCCTCCTGGAATTATCCCATTATAACACAAATATATATATATATATATATATATATATATATATATATATATATATAAAATCAGCGAATATATTGTTAGATAGTTATCAGATTTATTCTCATATTTTCTTAAAATGTAACCAAGTATGGGATAAATTCAAAGGTGTCTTTAAAATCTATAATTTTAAATTAAAAATATTCTCACCAAAAGGGGAACTATAAAAAACTATTGCTTCAATTATTCTTTTGAAAATGATAGAAATAATTTGGGTTCGAGTTATTCTTGTGAAAAATGTCACAATCCTAGAAGAAAATATAACGATAATGCATATATATATATAATTCCTAGTTTCGTTTTGTAGAAAGAAATCTAACAGAGTGCTCTATTATTGGATAATAATAGCATAATAGTAATTTATTAATAATATTGAAGAAGATTAGATCAAACCAACATGGTACCACAGGTTTCAAGCCGAGAGAGCAGTCTAGGACTAAAAAACACAGTGCTCTTTTAAGCTGGATTTATATTTATGAATATCTCACCGGCTTTCTTTAGCCATATTTGATTAATAAAGAAAAATGGTAGCTGATTCTGTGAGAAATTCGCTCTTATTTTAAATATATATTTTTTTTTTAGGTAGTTAACTAATGGATGTCTTATCGCAAAAGACTTTAAAAAGAGACTTTGAATTAATTATTAGGGAAAAGAAAGAAAAAAGGAAAGTAAAAAATAGAAAAAAAGGAATTAAAATAATGGTGTCTCTATATTAAATATGTTTAATGCATTCTTGGAAATTGAATTTTAAAAACAGGTTTTCTTATTTAATTTAGGGCTGCAGTCAGGCTACACGAAATACATGTGCTTCCGACAAAGGATAGCAGAGCAAACATGTTGTTGTCCAGTGTTATTGTTATAACACTGGACAACAACATGTTTGCTACTGGAGATGTGTAAATTGATTTATACTAATTTGGGTACGCTGATTTCAAAAATCATAACCGTGTTGCTGTATCACGTCAGGATTTTGAGTTTCAGAAATATTCCCATTGCCTAGAAGTAGCCTACCACCTCTTACGTAACTTCGATATAACGTACTTATATAACTACTCATTTTTCTTTCTTTCTTTCAGTTAAACATGAGTAGACGTTCCTGTACCAATCATCCAGACAACTTCTGTTATGTCTGTGGTCGGTTTACCCAAAAAGATCAACAGCGAAGTGTATCTAGAGCAGTGAAAATGAAGGCAGCCTACTTTCAGTACTTCGGGTGTAAGGTCGGGGATCAAAAAAAGAGCTGGGCACCACACATCTGCTGCACAAGCTGCCACTCAGCATTGACTCAATGGTTGGTGGGCAAGCGCGCGAGCATTCCATTTGCGGTGCCCATGATATGGCGTGAGCCGCAGAATCATGATGATGATTGTTATTTCTGCTGCACAAGCATCGCCGGCTTCAACAGGATGAATAAAGGCCACATCAAGTACGCTGACTGCGTCTCTGTCGTAAACCTGTGCCTCATGATGACGAGAACCCCGTTCCAACATGTCCATCTGATCCGAACATAACTGTAAGCAGTGGCGAAGAAGATGGTGATGAACCTTTTGAACCCGAAACTCAAGAACAAGAACCACACCTTCTGAACCAGGGAGAGTTAAATGATCTTGTAAGAGATCTCTCGCTGTGAAAGGCGAAGGCAGAGCTGCTTGGGTCAAGGCTGCAGCAGTGGAATCTACTTGAACCTTACACCAAGATATCCTTGTTCAGAGCACGTCACAGCGACATGGAAGACACGATGACATTCTGCAGTGACATCAACGGTCTGTTGAAAGAACTTGGGTGTGATCACGATCCTGCAGACTGGCGCCTCTTCATCGACTCGGGGAAGAACAGCTTGAAGGCTGTTCTGCTCCACAATGGCAACAAGAAACCATCAGTCCCACTGGCTCACGCGTTCGGCATGAAAGAGACCTATAAGACTATGCGGCAGCTGCTTGATTCCATCAAGTACAATGACTTCAACTGGCACATCTGCGGAGACTTGAATGTGGTGGCGCTGTTGTTAGGGCTGCAGTCAGGCTACACGAAATACATGTGCTTCCGACAAAGGATAGCAGAGACGACAAGAATCACTGGACGAAGATTGATTGGAAAGAGCGGACAGAGCACGTACCTGGTCGATACAACGTGAAGCATGTCGCCCTTGTCGACCCAGCCAAGATTTTCCTTCCACCACTCCACATAAAGCTCGGCTTGATGAAGCATTTTGTACGGGCAATGGATCTGAATGGGCGTGGGTTTTTATACCTGAAGGAGAAGTTTGGCAACACCTTGTTGGAGGCTAAGATCAAGGCTGGTGTCTTTGTTGGACCGCAAATCCGAGAGGTAATAAAGGACGAAACTTTTCCGACAACTCTAAACCCCAAAGAGCTGGCAGCGTGGAGGAGCTTCAAAGCTGTGACGGACAACTTCTTGGGGAACGAGCGCGTGGACAACTATGAAGAAATAGTGCAGCAGTTGCTGGAGTCCTTCAGGAAACTTGGCTCCAGGATGTCCCTGAAGATCCATTTCCTACACCAGCACCTAGACTTCTTCCA
>OY744550.1:42796754-42804254 GCA_963556195.1 Sepiola atlantica
TTTGTAAATATAAATGGCTTATTTTTTTTTGTTCTGGTAGTTCTTTGTAACAATAAAACCTGATAATAAATTTGACCTATCTGTATTCAGATAAGCCACGTTTTTGATTACATAATAACATGGAATTAACTCTCATCTTTTGCCATGAAGATATCATGGATGAACATTTCTTGTTTTGTCACGTGTACTGTTAGCTATATTTCATTGGATGACAAAAGTATTTCGTATGTTGATCAACAAAAGCAGTTTTCGTACTATTTTTTATTAATTTTGCTGTAGTTTCTACACTCTATGTGTATATCTATTGTAAAATACATCTGGTAGACGCTCCGTGGTTGATCATCAGTGATTAACTGCTTTCATCGCAACCCAAGCATTTTAATCTGGGAACACAATTTGCACTTCCCGTTGCTAATACTTCAAGCTGGTCCTGCTTTAAGAATTTCCCATTTTATATTAGTGTGTATATTTTTATATTTTTTATTACTATACATATTTGGAAAGGCTTGTGTTGTTTTTTATATTGCATTTCTTACGGTGACTATGTGGTAAGTGTGTCTGGCTTTAAATGTGGTTTCTATTACTCCTATGTAGATTTGCTCTTCGTTGTTCGTATTGTTACTTGTAGTGACTTTATGTCTAACATTGTTTGTCAGGCATTTTCTCCTCAGAGGACAGTTGTTTCTGTTCTTACAGTTACATAAGTTCGTTTTCTTTTCAGTGTTTTTATCGACGTTATTATCAGTGTTATTATTGCTATTTTGCAGTTGTTGGTTTTGTTATAGTTATTTTATGTTTTTAAGTTGTGTTTCCGTATTAGCGCCTGCAGTGCAGTAATAATCAATGTTGTGCCTATTTATAATTTTGTGGAGTCTGCTGTAAAAATGCTTGTCTATTAGTTTAAAGAATAATTTACCTATTGGTGTAATTACTTTGCTATTGTATGGTGGGTTGAACCAAATAACGTTATGGTTTCTGTTACGCCTCTTGGTGTTAGTATTTTCTTTCTTTCTATTCTTAAGTCCGCTATTTTAGGGCTGTTTGTTATTCTAGTTTATATATGGGCAACTCACGCATTTCTTAAAGTAAAAATACTGACTCATCTAATGCGACGTCGTGCTACGAACTGCATTACGTTTTATGTGGACAAAAATCAACAGTGTTCTGAAAAGTATGGATCGATCTATGATGTGCAATTGAAATTAAGAATCATGTGATGTTATATTTGTATTCTATAACCAACGAAGCAATTACTATGGTAGCAATCTTTTAGAGGAATTCTTTTTTCTTTCTTTTTTTTCCTTCACAGAGTGAAAAACAGCATTAAAACAGTGCCCTTTGTCTTTGCAAGATCTTTCTTTCATACTTCCATTCATGATACTTTTTTATATCTTTGATTTTTTTTTATATCTATTGCACACGCTATAAAAAAATTCTTCAGGACTAATCAACTTGATGTATCTACCATAGGGACTGTAGAAGAAAGTGTGTGTATGTGTGTGAGAGAGAGATGGAGAGAGATAGAGATAGATAGATAGATAGATAGATAGATAGATAGATAGATAGATAGATAGAGAGATAGAGAGATAGATAGAGAGATAGATAGAGAGAGAGATAGAGAGATAGAGAGAGAGAGAGAGAGAGAAAGAGAGAGCAAACGATTTTGCTGTACGGAAACGGGGAGCGTCAATTTCCTTGTCTGTCGGCCATTAAAATAAGAGATACAAGAAAGGCGATTTCGTGCGTTCGGTCCTAACCCTAACCCATTGTATGGGTGGTATAGAATAACGGCAAATAGGAAAAGGGAAGCGAATAACATGAAAAGGAGAGTCATTTGTCGCTATTAATGTCCATTGCAACAGATGGCTCTCATCGCATCAATAACAATGACGTGACAGGACAACTGACCTGGATGCTGCATTTACAAAGCTTTTGTACCTGGAGATGAGTGTTATGACTTTTAACATGATTAAAAAAAAACCCTTTCAGGTAAGAAAGGGAAGTCAAAGGAATGCTGACGGTCGGTTATGGGTTGGTTCAGTGATAAATGAACGGAGGGAACTGTTTAAAAAGAAAACTATTGTGATGGCAAGGAGTTTAAAGAATAGATTTATTGATATCGAGATCAATACCTATCTATCTATCTATCTATCCATCTATCTATCTTAGTCTGTTCATATCTATCTATCTATCTATCTATTATAGTCCGTTCATACTAGCCATCTATCTCATTCTAGTCAGAATTATCTGTCTATCTATCCATCTATCTATTTATCTATCTATCTATCCTAGTAAGTTCATATATATATATATATATATATATATATATATATATATATATATATATATATATATATATAAATATGTATATATATATATATATATATATATATCTGTCTGTCTGTCTATCTATCTTTGTATGTTCATATCTATTTATCTATCTCATTACGTGCAGATAAGTCTATTTATCCTATTCTAGCCAGATCTATCTATCTATCTATCTATCTATCTATCTATCTATCTATCTATCTATCTATCTATGCCTGTTCATATCTTATCTATCTGTCGATCTATCTACCTATCTATCTATCTATCTATCTATCTCTTTCTCTCTCTCTCTCTCTCTCTCTCTCTCTCTCTCTCTATATATATATATATATATATATATATATATATATATATATATATTAGTCTACTCAGAGAAATCTATCTGTCTTATTCTGGTCGGATCTATCTATCTAGCCTTGATCACGCAAACAGGTTACATCAAAGCATCGGACTATCTGATGTATTTATAAACTTATAGGGCATTTATTTATTTTTTTTAATACAAAAAAGACCATCAGAAAAGTTGAAAAAATGAAAAAAGTATAATTAAACAGAGGAATTCTGTTACTTAAACAATGTTTACATAATTGTGAAAATTCTCCCTAAATACACAGTATATATATATATATATATATATATATATATAAACAATAATATTTATAAATAAATATTTATTAATTATTTTAATTACCTATAGACATCAATGTTTCATGCTAACGCAATCTTCAGTGTAGGAACTAATTCTCAACGGTCGGTGGGCGCGAACTCCGATCACAAATCGCCACTGATTCGTAGTCGAGGATCTTATCCATCGGCCATAGCCAATTAGTTAGTAAATATAGAGGAATTTTAAATGTAAATAGCGAACGGCGGCTAGATACCAAGCAGTAAAGAGTAATCTTACGAACGGCGTTCGGATCGTGCATATAGCTATTTGGACTGCTTGTTATTAAAGCTATTCGAGAGTGCCCAGCCTTTGTGGGGGGGGGGGCTGATAAACAATAATATATATATATATATATATATATATATATATATATATATATATATATATATATATATATATATATATATATATATATATATATATATGTTGCATTACCCGGTAAGATCCAGCAAGAATGACAAAAAACAAAACGTATATGGAAAACCATTTGTTTTTTTTTATTTCCCATCACCGAATTGTTTACGCCGGCTACGCACACACATATAAGAAAAATCCTGTGACATACTTTTGTCTCATGAAAGTCTTTTTTCTTGCTGAGGTCACAGACTTTGTTTCCGCTAGAAACTCGTTCATATATACATGCGATTGGAAAGCAATTTGCTCTGCATTGTCTATCCGAGCGTGAACTGGAGCAATTGTTCCACAAGCACTTCCAATTGTCTGTTTGATGAAATACAAGTCAGGGGATTCCTTTACAGTACCAACTGGCTTATCAGTCGCATTTTTAGTCAGCGGACACGAAAGCCTAACAGCAAGACGGGCTTGGGTACCATAGCCAATAAAGCTTCATCGGTGCCATAAACATCGGTAAACTCCCATTCTTCCGATACTTCGATACGCCGATCACCAAGCGCTCCGGCTGTTCGCGTTTCTGAACGCCGCCATTCAAGTCTCGCTTGCACTGCGGAACCTTCTCCTTTTTAACAGTTATCAAGTCGTTTTCTTTCTTTATCGACGTCCCACCCACAATGGACTCGTCCACGATTAATTTTTGCCACACTTCATTATCTTACACACACACACACATATATATATATATATATATATATATATATATATATATATATATATATATATATATATTGTTTGTGTGTGTGTATTTAGGCCTCATATTTTTCTTTAGGTAAACGTTATAAAATAATACAGAGTGGTTTGGCTTGATAAGATTTTATTTCAATACTATTCGAAAAATTAAAAAAATTAAAATAATTCTTATCAAGTAATCATAACGTTTGCCTATATATATATATATATATATATATATATATATATATATATATATATATATATATATATATATATATATATATATATATATATATATAAGATCGCCCGAGCCGCAGGAAATATTCTTACCCCACTAATACCAAAAAAATGCGAAATATTTTATTCGTCTTAAGCATTGCCATCTTTATTTTAAACTAATTGTGTCTTAGTGCATGTCATGAATAATGTTTATTAAACACACACACACACACACACACACACACACATATATATATATATATATATATATATATATATAAGATCGCCCGAGCCGCAGGAAATATTCTTACCCCACTAATAGCACTATCAGCACTTCCCACTTAACAAACTCTGGAGACTTATAAAACAAAATATAAGAAAACATTAATGTACAAAACAAAACTATACACAGCTTAGACGTCATATCTTTATATACTAATGTTCCCCTTTAAGAAATGTTTAAATTTACTCCATATACACCTAAAAAGATAAGCATTAACTTACCGTTTCCTTCCAACACTCTAATAGAAATAATAAGACTTATCACTGACATGACGGACTCCCTATGGGTACCTCTCTTAGTGGAGTACTGACCTGATTATTTTTAGAATTCCTAGAATATGGCCCATTCAAATTTAGATTACCCCCAAACACTGAATACTTTAGATATATTGACGACATTTTAATTTTATTCCTAAAAACACACAAATAAAAATCTTTAAAACAAATTAAACACAGTCAAACTTTCCATAGAGTTTACCTATGAAAAATAACTCGTTACTATTTCTGGACATACTTTTAATAAAATCTACAATATCTAAACTTTAAAATGAATAACAAAACTACACACAAAATGACTGCATACATTTTTACTCACACCATAATAAAAAGTAAAAACAGCTATGATAATCGGTTTCTTCCTACGTTCATTCAGAATTTGGAGTCCACAATATCTAGACGAAGAATTCAAATACATCGCAAATTCACTGAAAACATTGCAGTACCCTACATATTTCATATTACATCAAAAGAAAAAACACTATAGATATTTTCAAGAAACAATAAGTATAAATCATATACACCAAACAATAAGCAGCCATCTTATTTTACCTACTGTTGTGGGGTACAAATCACCCCTATTGAAGAACTAATGGAAGCAACCATCTATAATGAATACCATGGTTGCAAAGACTCCAACGGAGGACATTCCTATTATGTGAGAGTCCTCGTACCACGTGTGGTATCTGTTCCGATGGATACTACACCCTATAGACCGGTGTTGTCTTGGCCTTCGGGGCATGATTCCGCCGGTCTATGGGTCTGTCCTGTGCAGTTCTATGAGGTGCACCCTCCCAGGCTTTGCCTCTCCTCTTTGGGGAAGAGTAAGTTTATAGCTTACTGCCTGAGGCGCCCCTACCGGGGAATGCCGACGGGGCTGTCCAGGCAATTTTTAATGGCTAAAGCGCTCACCTTCTCGGGCGCTGGCTTTTCAAATCCCACTTTCCGACCTTGTGTCACATACTCCTATAGTGGGTAGGTGTTAAATAAAGGACATTCCTATTCATGTTTTACCGCATGGTAGGAATCCGGTCATCTCCTACCACATTTAGTGGCGTTACTGTGCTATGAATACATACATTGTATATTTTAACCTGTCACAATGTGTGGTTGTTATCTTTGTGACCCCTAGCACGGGTCTACAACACCTACCCACGTCAATAATACAATAATTTACAACACTCTAAATAAACTAGGAATTCCTACAATATAAACTACATAAAAAACTATGATTGAAATATTAAAAACAAAATATTTGTGAACAAAAACCCACATCTAATGCAAGTATATATACTGTCCCATGAAATAATTGTCATCAGATATACGTAGGTGAAACTGAATAGGAACTAAAGAAAAGACTTGGTAAACATAAAAGAGATATGAAAATAACAATTTCCTAAATTCTCTCATGCATTACATGATAATTTTTTTACTTTAAATAAGCTAGACTCATTAAATTCATTTTGAATAAATCTCGCCAAAGCCTTCGTAAATCAGCATTCATTATAAACTCTAACACAATTAAACAACGTAAAGGTTTCTACAATTTATCTCCTTTAATCAGCAAACTTATACTAACCGAGCTAAACTTGAAGTTAGATCCAAGCTACTACATTCCCCCTCAAAAAAATCTTTGTACATAACATCGATATTTGAATATAAAAACACACTCATTCCATTTCATAAACGCACCTGACATTTTAAATTATATCAGCTGTTGTTCGTTCGAAAAATAAAACAAAAACATTCTTTTCACGTCATAACCGCACCACATTTTTTTTTAAATTCTAACCACTATGTTTCTTTTGACAAAAAAATATTGTCAGGTTACAAACGCACCAAATATTTTAAACATTGTACTAGTACTTATTTCTTCAAATCAATCATCTTCAGAAAGTCTTGAAATAAAGACAAAACGTTGAAAAGTATATAAATAATTGTATAATATATATATATATATATATATATATATATATATATATATATATATATATAAAGTACTCCATTTGTGCTGTTATCTATTTGTGTAGTCATAAAAAGTGTTCCCGGTGTCTTTCAGCTGTGTTAGTGGATGACGTCACCTATTTCTGTGATGCACTCTATATTACGATAATAAAGCATTTGTATCTGCGTGTTTATAAACAAAACCTTGATTGTTATTTAAAAAGTTAATGGTGTTAAATCAGGCCGGTCATTAAGTACATTTAACTCTGATGATACATAAATATAGAGTCAGTTGTTATTTAACACGTTTGAAATAATTTTCAGATAGTTTTTTGTGAGACACATACATGCTCGATAGTTCGATTATTTAAACAATATTCACGCTAGGTGTCCATATGTCGTATTCATCAGATGCATTTGCTAAAATGATGGCCATAAAAAGCTGGATTCGGAACTTCAACAATGGGTATGTTTTTTTATGCAACAGAAGAAAAAGCGGAAGAAGGAGAAAAAAAGAAAAAGGGGATATAAAAAGTAGAAAAAGAAGAAGAAAGCAAATACAAAGGAAAAACGAATAAAAAAATCGTCGAACAAAGTAATAAAACAGAAAATTGAGAAGGAAAAGGGTGATAAATTATAAACAAGAATAAAAATGAGAAATGATAGCGGAAAAAAAGAAGAAAACACACGAATGAACA
>OY744550.1:42816754-42834254 GCA_963556195.1 Sepiola atlantica
GAGTGAGCATCGCTATGATTATGCCATATTCTCCTGATTACGCAATATGACAGCCTGAAAGATTAGATTGAAGCATCTTTGATACATCTGGGTTAATCTTTTTCTTCACGGATGCACAATCATACACACACGAATATACACGTTACGAACAACACCCTAGAATTATTTGTAAACAAACGCCCACCACACACACATGCTTCGAGTAAACCAATTGAAAATTCCTGGTGTAATTGCGGTCGTTTGAACATGTGCTATACCGGATATGTTCGTCGAACACACTCTCGACTAGTCTTCTGTCTGTGCCAGCTTCTAGGTACATATAGATCTTAATTTCCCTTAATTACGTGACAGTTTCCGTTGGCCGAGTGGATATGGTGACTGCTTGCAGATTCAAGGCTGACTCTGTGAATCGGGTTCACACCTCCCAACCGTCTGAAAGTTTTACTTTCCTGCACTGATGAGAGCCATAAACTTGAAACACTAGCGTTTATAGGGATGAATAATGTAATATTTGTTTATAAATATAATGATAAGCCTCTGTAAGAAATTAAAGTCGAGCACTCTCGAGATGTTAAAAATAGACTGTCATCAGATTTAAAGCAAAGTTCCGAATACGTTCGTCGAGCACACTCTCGACTAGTCTTCTGTCTGTGCCCGCTTAAGGTGCATATAGATCTTAATTACTTTTAATCACGTGACAGTTTTCGGTGGCCGGGTGGATATGGCGACTGCTTGCAGATTCAAGGCTGACTCTGTGAACCGGGTTCGCGTCTGCCGACCGTCTGAATTTGTTACTTTCCTGCACTAGGAATAAGCTTGAAACGAAACGCTAGGGTTTGTAGGTATAAATAATAATATATATATATTATAAAATAATTATTTTATTTATATTTTCAAAGTTATTATGGAAATTTAAATAGATGTAAGGGCCACAACTCATGTCAGAAAACCAGGTGTGTAGAATTTATGCGGTCACTCGTAAGCAATATCTTGAATATTTGATATTATGATAGAACACAGTTTCAGTAAAAAAAATTACTTACTATTAAAAGAATTTGGATTGTGGAATATATTTTGATATTTCAGGAGAAATTTATCCTTCTCAAAAACTAACGATTGAATATCGAGGTGTTATTAATTTTGCCAATTGATGATAGATCTTTGTGTTTGTAGTTGAATTAAATTTTAATATGCATGTGTCTATGTGCGTATGCGTATGCGCATACGTGTGTATCCGTATCTGACATCCTCTAATAAATAAATATATACATGTATAAATAAAGAGGAGCTTTTTGGATTCGATTATTAAAGAGATATAATTTATTTCGTCGATATACACGTTTTTTTTTCTATCTAAATCATAATTTGAATGAAGTGCCCATGTGTGACTTAACCGCTTACATACAAATTGACCAAACAATTGCGGGCGCGCCAAGAAGCATTCGAATCTAGAACTTTTTGCTAAGTTATCTATAAAAGTACAGAAAGTTACGAAAGTCTTGACTGGCACTTTCGCGCCAATAAAAACGCTCAAGTCTTCACCAGTTTTTCGTCATCCCAATCAGAGGATGCACTAACAACGTCAAACACAAAAAGCAACCAACTTCGCTGATTCAGTCTTTTTGTGATAGCAACAACAACAGCAACAACAACAACAACGATAACAACAACAGCAGCAACAACAACAACAAAAACAATGGTGCTACTATGTTATGCCCCGTTGAACGCAAATTACATCACTATCACTATTACCAGAATCTATCATCATCATCATCATCATCATCATCATCATCATCATCATCATCATCATCATCATCATCATCATCATCATCATCATCATCATCATCGGCACACAACCAAGACTGCTATACTTTCCTATAACCCCTCATTCTTGTGCGAAAGAGATTTATCATGATTCCTACCAAACTAGATAATGACTTTCTCAAACATGCTACTAATGTATTCCCTTTTGATTGAACTTTCAATGTACAACATGCCATATACGCACACACCTACAACCAAAACACTTTTCTTTGCGTAAATAAATAGTGTTTGTCACGTTAATGACGACCGCAGCCCTTTATTTTTTCCGTGTTTTTACTGACTTAACAAGGTCTGCAACAATATTTATTAAACTAAACTCTTTATGGATATATCATGTTTCATAAAGAAATAGAAATGAGACTGCGTCCTCTTTTTTATCATGTCCTTTTTATTTCGTTTAAATGATTAAGCAATTTAATCGGTTAAGTATGATCGTTGCCCCTTTTTATGTCCTTTACGTTTACCGTGTTTTCAACTGACTTTACTGGTGATACCAGATCAGGCTGCCCTGTGGCTCCCTGAGACGAAATTCACTTACATTGACGTTTTTTTTTTTTTTTTTTTTTTTGTAAAACTTAATTATGTTCTACAAAACCAAAAACAAAAACAACAGCCCCTCTCCCTTTCTCCCTCCCCTTTTTTATTTTATTTTTAGAACTTGAAGCATAAATCTTTTACTATAATGACCATATTCGGCATTAAATAACCCAAAAAGGGTTGATATGCCGTAAAACAAAACTACCAAACCAAAAACGATGATTAAACATTTGAAGATATAAAGAACTTGAAGCATAACAACTTTTACTATAATGACCAGATTCGGCATTAAATAACCCAAAAAGGGTTGATATGCCGTAAAACAAAACTACCAAACCAAACCAACTGACTTTAAAAAAACCTGCAACAATATTTATGCAACTAAAATCTTTATAAAATTAATACATATTGTAATAGTTAGGTATAAAGAGTTATCTCCCTTTGTCAGAATTCTTCACTGGCGTCACTAAAGAAATAGAAACGAGACTTCCTCCTCTTTTTTATCATGTCCTTTTTATTTCCTTTAAAACTATGATTAAGCTATTTAATCAGTTAATGATGATCGTTGCCCCTTTTTATGTTCTTTACGTTTGCCGTGTTTTCTACTGACGTCACAGGACTTGCGATAATTTAAATGTTGGGCAGTTTATTTTGATAAATATTTATTAAACATCTACTTTCTAGTTTAATAGCCGCAACGGATCACACATGAAAGGATATCCAGCGAAATGATATAGACACGCATCTGTCTTGAATGTATCGTTGTTTGTATTCTTTTTCGACTGCTTTTAGTGCAGTGAGGCTTCTCAAAGGAATTACTTCTCCTTTACTCGCCGTCAAATTTGGGACCAATTTATGCGGGACCAGCATTTTTTTTTTTCATCTTTCTAGTCCGTCGAGGTTCTTTAATCCGCTTCAATCGAATAGGAGAGAGAGATAGTGTGTGTGTGAGAGAGAGAGAGAGAGGGGGGAGAGAGAGAGGGGGGGGGGAGAGACCCGTATGCTGACCAAAAGTATTAAATATGATTAAACGGCACATATGTATTTTACAAACCCCTAACATTTCCAACACATGTTCATAGGAATAAAAGAAAACACCCTTTAAATGTCCGTACGGCCGAATGGTCATGCCTTTTTAGAGTGCGACCACGCATCTAAATAAGAGGCTGTGTCCGCATTTTTTGTTGTTGTCGACACGCTTAAGCTCAAAATAACATTATCATCGGTCTGTTTACGCTTAGATTTGAAATAGCATTTTCAGACGCGCCCAAGCAACTCTATAATTTGTTTGTCATCAGTCGGTCTGCCTGTAACACATAAGACTAGAATAGCACGTTGATTAGTCTGTCACATCTGAGCAAAATACCATTATATTTACCGATAACTGACTATCGGCTTTTAGAACCTTCAGTGTTCTGCAGTAGCGACTACAGGATCGTGCTTAGCTCGTCTGACGATCGCTGAAGGCGCGAAAGCACTGGTCATGACCGATAAAATACACGTAATTTATTTAATTATGAACACACACACACACACACACACATATATATATATATATATATATATATATATATATATATATATATATATATATATATATATATATATGAATAAAAACAAAAATAAATACTGGCAGGCCGGCACCCAGGATAAAAAGGGCCCATCAACCCGTTTACACATCAGACGGGAAGATGTAAGCAATGGTGTAAACCTTCCTGCCTCTGGAAATGGTGCTCCAGCCAATACAGAGGACAACCAGGGTCAGCCATCAGGCCTTGAGACAAAAGGTCCTGGCCCCCTATCTCCATCAAATGCAGCAACAAAACAAGAAACATAAGAGACTTAAAAGCCCAACCATGGACTGTTGCACAAGAGAAGGTTCTATTGTTTTGATACCACTACTCAAAGTTTGAAAAGTGGAGCAAAACATCCAATGAGATTCTTAGCTGATAAGATCCAAGAATCTACTCTCCCCGAAGAATATATATATATATATATATATATATATATATAATTTCTTGAGAACTTTGACTGAAGTGAAGTGAAACAAAAAGTGAAATATATATTATTATTATTATTATTATTATTATTATTATTATTATTATTATTATTATTATTATTATTATTATTATTATTATTATTATACTAAAGCTGTATTAATAAACGTTTACTTCGCTAAGGTGTTTCCCGCTATATTCTCATTACATAAAATACATACTCAAACATTTTTCCTTTTTGGGATTTTGTTATGTTGGAAAGAATTCCATTTTAATTGTTCTGATTAGCCGTAATTTGCAATTAACTCACCAAGCTAATCCATCACTTACTAAGTTTCTGTCTATGACTCTCATCCTCTCTCACACTATGTTTTTTGGCCCACCACGCCACCTTATTTTATACGCTGTCTATCACTCTTTCCTTCGCATCCCTCCTCCCCTCTCCGTCTCTCTCTCTCTCTCTCTCTCTCTCTCTCTCTCTCTCTCTCTCTCCCTGTTTAATAACAGTCGGAAGTAATAAAACTAACTATAAAACAAGATTTAACGCATAGCTAGAGAAAAAGAAGAGAGAAAATACAGTAAGAGAGAAAGAGATAGAGAGATAGAGAAAGAGTGAGCGAAAGAGAGAGAGAGAGGGGGTATAGCGAACAGAAAGAGACTAATTTTGGATTTGTCTTGTTATTTATTAATATCCTTATTACTGCTGCTATTTATAGTAATACTACTACTACTACTACTACTGTTAGCACTTCAGCTACTACATATAATACTACTAATACTGCTACAAATATTATTACTGCTACTGCTAATAATAGCGCTACTCATACTACTGCTACTACAAATGCTACTGGCACAACTAAAAATAATACGGCTATTACTACTACTACTACTACTACTAATAATAATAATAGTTCTATTATGACTACTACCACTAATACTACTCATTCTTCTAGTCATGCTAATACTAATACTACTACTTATAATAATATTGATAATAACAAAAATGATTAACCAAATGCACGTCCGTCTGAACGGATATGACACGGCAATTTCAGGTACAACTTTAGCGCAACCTTCCGGAATTGTTTCGCTCATCCGGAAGGTTTTTTTTCTTTTCAACTAGATTTCGTCACCTGAGATTAAAATGGTTCTATCTGCAATTTGGAGTTTGCATAACTCAGCCAAGCGAGGAAATTAGACGCGTTCGATTCTCAAATGTCTTAGAAAGATTCTAAAGATCAAATGGAGCGATCGAATTACCGACCAAGAAGTCAGAGACCGCACTAAACAACAAGTGGCATCGTTAATAATCTGCAAACGACGTGGCCGGCTAGGAAACGACCAAAGCTTGGCCTCAGATAGATTTGCAAGCAAAGTGCTTCAGTGGAACCCCGATGAAAAAAAGAAGAGGAACACCAAAAATGAACTGGAAGGAAAAACTCGAGAGAGATTTGACCGCAACAGGAAGAAGCTGGAGGGATGCTGCGGATCTGGCTTCAGAGCGAACAAACTGGAGGGATGCTGTTGATCTAGCTTCAGACCGAAAACGATGGAGGGATGCTGTGGATCTAGCTTCAGAGCGAACAAACTGGAGGGATGCTGTGGATCTAGCTTCAGCCCGAAAACGATGGAGGGATGCTGTGGATCTAGCTTCAGACCGAAAACGATGGAGGGATGCTGTGGATCTAGCTTCAGACCGAAAACGATGGAGGAATGTTGTGGATCTAGCTTCAGACCGAAAACGATGGAGGGATGCTGTGGATCTAGCTTCAGACCGAAAACGATGGAGGGATGCTGTGGATCTAGCTCCAGACCGAACAAGCTGGAGGGATGCTGTGGATCTGGCTTCAGACCGAACAAGCTGGAGGGATGCTGTGGATCTGGATTCAGACCGAACAAGCTGGAGGGATGCTGTGGATCTGGCTTCAGACCGAACAAGCTGGAGGGATGCTGTGGATCTGGCTTCAGACCGAACAAGCTGGAGGGATGCTGTGGATCTAGCTTCAGACCGAACAAGCTGGAGGGATGCTGTGGGTCTGGCTTCAGACCGAACAAGCTGGAGGGATGCTGTGGATCTGGCTTCAGACCGAACAAGCTGGAGGGATGCTGCGGATCTAGGTTCAGACCGAACAAGCTGGAGGGATGCTGTGGATCTAGCTTCAGACCGAACAAGCTGGAGGGATGCTGTGGGTCTAGCTTCAGACCGAACAAGCTGGAGGGATACTGTGGATCTAGCTTCAGACCGAACAAGCTGAAGGGATGCTGTGGATCTAGCTTCAGACCGAACAAGCTGGAGGGATGCTGTGGATCTGGCTTCAGACCGAACAAGCTGGAGGGATGCTGTGGATCTAGCTTCAGCCCGAAAACGATGGAGAGATGCTGTGGATCTAGCTTCAGACCGAAAACGATGGAGGGATGCTGTGGATCTGGCTTCAGACCGAACAAGCTGGAGAGATGGTGTGGATCTAGCTTCAGACCGAACAAGCTGGAGGGATGCTGTGGATCTAGCTTCAGACCGAACAAGCTGGAGGGATGCTGTGGATCTGGCTTCAGACCGAACAAGCTGAAGGGATGCTGTGGATCTAGCTTCAGACCGAACAAGCTGGAGGCATGCTGTGGATCTAGCTTCAGACCGAACAAGCTGGAGGGATGCTGTGGATCTGGCTTCAGACCGAACAAGCTGGAGGGGTGCTGTGGATCTGGCTTCAGACCGAACAAGCTGGAGGGATGCTGTGGATCTGGCTTCAGACCGAACAAGCTGGAGGGATGCTGTGGATCTAGCTTCAGACCGAACAAGCTGGAGGGATGCTGTGGATCTAGCTTCAGACCGAACAAGCTGGAGGGATGCTGTGGATCTGGCTTCTAACCGAACAAGCTGGAGGGATGCTGTGGATCTAGGTTCAAACCAAACAAGCTGGAGGGATGCTGTGGATCTAGCTTAAGACCGAACAAGCTGGAGGGATGCCGTGGATCTGGCTTCAGACCGAACAAGCTGGAGGGATGCTGTGGATCTAGCTTCAGACCGAACAAGCTGGAGGGATGCTGTGGATCTGGCTTCAAACCGAACAAGCTTGAGGGATGCTGTGGATCTAGCTTCAGACCGAGCAAGCTGGAGGGATGCTGTGGATCTGGCTTCAGACCGAACAAGCTGGAGGGATGCTGTGGATCTGGCTTCAGACCGAACAAGCTGGAGGGATGCTGTGGATCTAGGTTCAGACCGAACAAGCTGGAGGGATGCTGTGGATCTAGCTTCAGACCGAACAAGCTGGAGGGATGCTGTGGATCTTGCTTCAGACCGAACAAGCTGGAGGGATGCTGTGGATCTAGCTTCAGACCGAACAAGCTGGAGGGATGCTGTGGATCTGGCTTCAGACCGAACAAGCTGGAGGGATTCTGAGGATCTGGCTTCAGACCGAACAAGCTGGAGGGATGCTGTGGATCTAGCTTCAGACCGAACAAGCTGGAGGGATGCTGTGGATCTAGCTTCAGACCGAACAAGCTGGAGGGATGCTGTGGATCTAGCTTCAGACCGAACAAGCTGGAGGGATGCTGTGGATCTGGCTTTAGACCGAACAAGCTGGAGGGATGCTGTGGATCTAGCTTCAGACCAAACAAGCTGGAGGGATGCTGTGGATCTAGCTTCAGACCGAACAAGCTGGAGGGATGCCGTGGATCTGGCTTTAGACCGAAAACGATGGTTTACGTTGACTGTCTCATGCGTCGCGGGGCGCCTAGGCTCCTATGCCTAAGTCTAAGGTGGGTGAGGGTAAATCTGCTGAATGAGAATGAGAAATATATTAACATATCGTATGGGTTTAGGTAAGGGGTATATCATAATGATATTAAGGTATATTATAATGATATCGAGAAGTCAGAGACCACACTTACCAACTTGGCATCATCAATAATCTGCACACGACGTCAAGGCTGGCTCGTCGGACGTGCCCTAAGATTGGCCCCAGAGAGATTTGCAAACCAAGTGCTTCAGTCGATCCCTGATGGAAAAAGAAAGAAGTGGAGGACAAAAATGAAATGGAAGAAAACAACCGAGAAAGATTTGATCGCAACAGGAAGAAACTGGAGGGACGCTCTGGATCTGGCTTTAGACCGAAAACGACGGTTTACTTTGACTGCATCATGCGTCGCAAGACACCAGGGGTAAGTCTGTCTGCAATTATCGATCATATTGAGTTATTCTTTTTTTTTTTTTTTTTTTTTTTTTTTTTTTTTCTTTTTGGCTAAGAAAGCATACGCACAAGCCATGTAAGATAGGCAAAAATTTAATCAGTGTACAAAAATAAATCAAGTTTTCTCTTGAAAGCACTGATAGTAGG
Source organism: Sepiola atlantica (assembly GCA_963556195.1). Lineage (NCBI taxonomy): Eukaryota > Metazoa > Mollusca > Cephalopoda > Sepiida > Sepiolidae > Sepiola > Sepiola atlantica. Next base: position 42,825,447 of record OY744550.1, read on the forward strand.
CGCTTGGATGACCTCAGCGGGAAGCCTGTTCCAGGGGTTGACAGAACGAATTGAGAAGGATGCTTGACGCCTCTGAAGCCGAAATTTACGACAGTAGAGCTTCTGGTCATGACCTCGAAGGCCTCTGTCTGGCGCACGAGTAAAGAATTCGTCAGCGGGGAGATTGATGAGCCCATTCAGGATTTTGTAAACCAGGATGAGGTCCCCTCGCATCCTTCGAATTTCGAGCGTCGGAAGTTGAAGACGGTGGAGTCTTTCTTCATACGAGAGATCGGCAAAGCCAGAAATCATTTTGGTTGCACGCCTCTGGATGCGTTCAACATGAAGTATATCCTTTCGGAGATAGGGACTGCACGCCTCAACACCGTACTCCAGCAAAGGTCGAACAAGCGTCAAATAGAGTGGACGGAACACTTCGGCCGTCAGGTTGATGAAGGAACGTCGAATTTGAAACAAGACGCCCCGGGCTTTGCTGGACATTTCAACGCAGTGACGAGACGGTTTGAAAGAGCTATCCACTCTTACACCAAGATCAGTTGCCTGAGATACTGAGGCCATTTCATGGTTGTTCGGACCGATAGTGAAGAGCTGGGATGGTCGCGCGCCAACTGGAAGATGACTGCATTTGGCTGCGTTGAGTGGAAGGTCCCAGTCTGAGGCCCAGTTTGCAGTACAATCCAGATCGGTTTGCAGGATGGCATGATTGCGTCTTTGCGCTATGAGTTTGACATCATCAGCGAAAAGCAAAACTTTGCCCTGAAGTAAGTCTGGAAGGTCGTTGACGAACAGGAGGAACAAAATCGGGCCAAGCACTGAACCTTGTGGTACTCCGCTGCAAGCATTTGCTTCTGCTGAAGTGCATCCACTCACAGAAACTCGAAAAGTTCGTGCTTGTAGAAACGACCTAATCCAGCTGATGATGGACCGGTGAATCCTGTACCGATCAAGCTTGTGAAGGAGCAGGCGGTGGTTTACGGAGTCAAACGCCTTGGAGAAGTCCAGAAACAGGATATCCGCAGCATCGCCATCATCCAAAATCTTGGTTATCCATTCTTCCGTAAGAAGGAGGTTGGAGAGGCAGGATCGCATTGGGACGAAACCATGCTGGGTCTGAGTCAAAGATTTGATTCGTTCAAGGTGGTTCATCAATGCATTTTTCAGGATTTTCTCCATAACTTTGCAGATGATTGAAGTCAGGCTCACGGGGCGGTAGTTAAGAGGGTCGGTTTTAGCGCCTATCATAGCATATTCGATCAGTCAGCAGCCGTCAACATTTTGACCTTCATGGACACCTAAATGCATAATTTTAACAACTAATAGGAATTTAGAAAAAGAAGAGTAGCTACTTCTGCAGTTTACGGACCGGACTGAAATAATAATGTTATTATTATTACTATTTTAAATCGCTTCAGACAAGTCATGAAGCCACTTAATGTAAGAAGCTAAAAAATACTACTTCAAGGTCAAAAACTAGCCAACAATAAGTGTTAGTTGGATAGATTCCGATCCAGAAAACAGCAATGTTCCCCCCTTTGTTCGAAACATCGCTCATGAAATGTGAGGACTAAAGGACAAAATAAGGGATGCGAGAGTTACGAGGTTGTCGAAAGTAAACCCAAGGTCCATTTTCTACGCCATTCTTAACATGTGGAGGTGGGGGGGGGCTTTATTAACTATTCTGTACTTTTCCCTAATAATTTAACACACAAAAGATACTGTAAAAATTGAATTTAGCTTGAAAATGTTATCCATAAAACTGCCCGGTCCGTAAACTGCAGAAGCACCGAAAAGTAAATACATTTATACACTAATAATCGCAAAACTTTTATTTTATCAATATAAAATGTACTGATTTAATCTGACCACTTAATAGGCTTCTATCAGTGAGCAGTGATCGATCTAAACAAATATCACCCCCATCTAATTAAATGGACAAACGATTAACAGTGGAAAGTGCAGTCCCAAGATTTGCGTGTATTTAACGCTGATTAAGTTCACCTCAAAATTGACCTATAATAGGGCTAATTTGAAACTCTGAGAATTCTAATGCTTCTTTGGTTCGTGCCATGCGTATATGGGAATTAATATATGATAGGTATATTTATATCTGAAACATAAGAAAATGTAATTTCGTATAAAATATCGATGTTATAAACTTTGGTACTTTCACAGATTAGGACCAACTCTAACTTTGATCCTAACCCTAACTCTAACCCTAACACTGAACCTGACCCTAACCATAACTCTAACCCTAACGACGGGGCCAAAGTTCGCGTGGGTCAAAATCTGTGAAAGCACCTACACTTTTAGTCCTGTTTTGTACGGCTCCGAGTACTGGCAGTCGACGAAGGAAGCAGAAACTTTAAACATGGATGAATTATTTTTGTTGGGTGTTTTTTTTACTTTTGTCATGTCTCTGCATATGCTCCCTTCAGATTTCATTCTGAGAAGTGCGGGTTCCAGGGCCCTATACTAGTATAAAGCTAAAATGTTAAAATGTCAAGCCCTCAACGATGTTTGGCTAGGACCGGCGTACTACCAATCCTAGCCAAACATCGTTGAGGTCTTGAGGCTCCAACACTGCCCACCCTCCTAAAATCTAAAATATTTGAAAAAAATCCAAAAGAGAAGGGAATTCTCTAGCGACATAATAGGTAATTGTACACAGAAAAAGGAATTTTTTAATTCGTGATGGTTAAACAGTGGGGGATCAGTTTACGTTAAATTTATATATAAAACTGCCCCCCCCCCCTTCCTAAAATCTGAAATATTTGAAATGTAAAATAAAAGCCACGGAATACTCTAGCGACATGCTAGGAATTGTACACCGAAAAAAGAAAAAAAATTGATCAGTAAAAAAGTTGAGAAAAACGGGTGGTGGAGTATTACGAATAAGCGTCCAATGATATACTAAAAATTGAAAGGCCGTTTGGAAGTTTTAATGTTTTATTGCAAAGTCAGAATAAGTGCTGAGGTCTTTTAAAACTAAATTGTAAATTGTCTTTTTATTAAAATGCTAAATACTCACGATAAACTAATGTGTATAACGTGTATTTCTTGTCAAAATGGAAGGGTTTTTTAGGGGGGGGTATTGCATAACTTACATAATTTTTATCTGTTTGTATCTGATTTTTTTTAATTTTTAAAGCCCTCTTATACTTTTGAGCAATATTCTGGACAACACTTTTTACTTTGAACTGACTCTTACCGAATTCACCCTCCTGATTGATCTTGTTTCTAACAATCTCTGATCGCCTATCTACCATTCTTCTAAAGACTTTTGTCTGGATTTCTATGATTAGTTCGGATTTATCGTTTTGCTGATGAACAGGGAGTTAGTTATAACCGCCTTCATTGACCGTGATTGCTTTCCGCACACTGATCCGAAAACATGTGTAAAATTTATTTTGTTCCGAAATCAGATAACAATATAACCTTTATAAGCTTTATTAATAGCTCTTTAGCAATTAAAAAACACAACATAATATTACATATCGAGCTTCATATTTGCTTTATTGATTCTTATTCGAATCTATCTGAACTATATATATAGTGTCTCAGCATTCACCGAGGAAAATATGAAATACTTATTTTAATTAAAAGAAAATCAATAGTAGAGTATTAAAAAACAAACAGAAAAAATATTAAAAAATGTAACCTTTTTCAGCGCCTAAGAAAAAATGGTAATTTGAGAAGTAGCCGGCTGTATTATATTCAGAAAAATAGGAAAAAAGACATTACTACGATAGGTGCGATAGTACAATATTGTGTATAAACCTCTTTTCAGTATTCTCATTGAGAAATGAAAACAAAAGTTTACTAGCACTGATATGTCTTACTTAAGAAAAAAAGATTCATATTTTGGTAATCCCCTCCATACAGAGTCTTGTGTGATTTAAAAAAAATTAAAAACAGTACAATATTAATAAAGTTATATATACTACTACACAATACAAACTAAACTATTTTACTTTTTCACCCTAACCCTAACATAAGTTTTAGGTTTAGTTCGGCAACAGTTAGTTTAGTTTGGTTCGTATTGTGTAAAAACACAGAATTATATGTAAATAATTTTTTTTTTTTTTAATTGTTCGTTTTAGTTTTTTTTTAATTGTTCATTACAATATAAATTAAGTAAAGTTATATTTTTTTAATGATTTTTTTAATTGTTCCGTGAAATAAAGTGTATTTTACTTGGTTTTGTTTGTTTTGTAATAAATGTATGGTGCTTTTTAGGAATAGATATCCGTTTTTTTATGTATGGAAAATTCATCTCCGCAAAAAGAACACTTTGCATTGTGGCGAAAATAAAAATTGACGCAGTCAAGAAAGATTTTTCATTCACTGACCGAGGATAGACACAATTAAGTATAGTCGCCGAACAGATACAACACTTTCACATTAATTTCATTTTGAAAAATCAAAAAAAAAAAAAATCAAACCAGAGTTGTAAATAAGAGAAAAGCTAACAGTTTTTTTTAAATAGGAAATATATTATTATTTTCTCCGACAAATAATGAAAGCAAACATTTATGTATAATTATTCGTACTTTTATTTACAAATAATAATGACTGTAGTTTTTCAATACGCTATTGTAAAAATAGTGTAATGGAAGTTTAAAACTCTGGGGAAAAATAAGCCGGAAAAAGTAGGGATATTCATTCGTGCCCTATTTCACCCCAGTGGCCTACTTCATCCCGGGGTACCCTAGTAGTAAATAAAAGAAAAGCAAACAGCATTTATATGCGAAAATTTATTATTGTATTCTCTGACAAATAATGCGAGTAAACACTTATGTTGAGTCATGATATTTAATGTTTTTATTTATTAGATTGATTGTGTTATTATTTGTTATTCATGTATGATGCAATACAGAATATTTTCGCAAATTTAGTAAATTTGAGCATTTTGTCTGATATAAAGAAGTCTATAAGAAAATATATAGTCGGAAATAAGTAATAAAAATAGAAATTAAAAAAATCAACGTCCAAAAATGATTGCCTGTGAGCTGAAACATGGCGGGCTTCGAATGTGTTCGTTTAAACTGAATGCGGTTACCCAAAACGTATAATTATCAAACAGCCGGAATTACAGAATAGAATTCTCAGAATTATGGAATCTACCGGTGTGGTAACAATGTGTCGCCTCTATAAACAAATGACACGGTGTCGAAGGTTACGTGGTAGTAGTAAAGTTATAGGGAAGGAAAATGGTTGCTACCCTTTATTTCGAAGACGGCTTTTGGAAAAACAGAAATCTCGGAAAAAGTGTAATAATTGTTGTAATAATTAAAAATGTGAGAATATTTTCGTGAAATATGCTGTTTGTGTTAGGTGGAAAAGATTTGCATTGGAAATGTTCGGTTATTTTCCTATAATAGATTAAATAAAGGGAAAATCCACTTTACTTTATTTATATATATATATATATATATATATATATATATATATATATATATATATATATATATATATATATATATTATAGTTCCGAGGTAAACAAGTTTATGGCATATTCATTTACGTACGTTCCAAGAATTAAACATAAACAACAGTTTCGTGTACAATCGTTTCTGTAACGATATGGATTTATATATATATATATATATATATATATATATATATATATATATATATATATCGCGGCTTCAGCGTTGTATTAAATGAAATCGCCAGCTTCTATTAGCAATAATACATATATTATCGAAAAATGTGTAAATTGTTCTTATAAAACCTTAATATTTTCCTTTCTCGCGAATTCTACTCATGGCGTGGCGGATAGAAAGTCCCACTATCGGAAAAAATGCACGAGTTTCGCCTTCGGTGGGCAGCACATGTTATCTAGTTACATTGAAAAGCTGTGATACACCGAAACAGCTGTCTGGATGTGGGTGGGTTTCTCTCTCTCATTCTCTCTTTCTCCCTCTCTAAATAAAAAATAATTAAAAAACTAAATAGATAAACATTGGTAGATAATTCTCACCACCTCCAGTGTTGGCCATCTTTTTTTGATACGAAAACTAACTTCTGATGATCAGATAAAACCGTGATACTGCAGTAAAGTCTTAAAGATAATTTATTATTCGGCATTGATATAGACATAATCTCTCTCTCTCTTTCTCTCTCTCTCTCTCTCTCTCTCTCTCTCTCTCTCTATATATATATATATATATATATATATATATATATATATATATATATATATATATATAAATATATATAATTATTAATGACAATATATATATATATATATATATATACTATCAGTGCCCTTTGCAGTCTCCAAACGGACCGTAACAAATATATCTCACAGAAATGCTATTTTTTGTTTAAATATGGAAAAATAAAAATAAGAATAATAAAATAAAAACATGGTTATTTGAATATGATATGAACCTGACTTTTATAATATTAGAAAGTAATATATATTATTCATATATTTCTCAGTATTTGCTTGAACAGTGCTTAATCTGTGAGTTGTAGTACTACTACTAGTGGTATCAATAATAGTTGTTATTATTACTATTACTATTACTACTATTATTATTATTATTATTAGTAGTAGTAGTAGTAGTAGTAGTAGTAGTGGTGGAAGTAGTGGTAGTAGTAGTAGTAGGAGTACGAAAGTAAGTAAGCTCCGCAGAAACGTTCATGGTAAATTTAGCTTAATTATTTCTAGCGGGAATGAAGCCTGAATGTTTTTCGTTGCTTACTTGCCATAAATAGTTTTGTATATTACTATTACTACTTTATATATATATATATATATATATATATATATATATATATATATATATATATATATATATATGCTTATACATATAGTAATTACATTTAAATAAGCTGTTGTTTTTCAATGTCACTCTTTCAGTGTTAAGTGTGATTTTTTTTATCTTTATCCAAATTCAAGATAGCAAGAGTAATCTTGGACATATATATATATATATATATATATATATATATATATATATATATATATATATATATATATATATATATATATATAAAGATGACTGGAAACGAAGACTAACACTGACCCGAATGCTTACAACTCATGATCAGGTGATATTCGTATAAATCAAACGATTTTCTTGCCTAGTTGAATCAGTGATATCCAAACGCATTGTGTGCTTTGCATACACTTAAACGGATTTTATTTGATGGGCTTCCAAAGTGTGTAATGTAAAATCTTAAATCTATAGGACTAATGAAGCTGTTTCATGGGATAGACAAAAATTGATTAATGCTGCTTTCCTGCTGACTACAATATGGTCATCTTCAAGTTCAGTGTCCTTATTTCTTTGCCCTATCCCCACACACGCAATAACGAGGGCAAATTTAGACATTTGTTCGGATTTTAATGTGGGGGAAATCTAGCTCCCCCAAAATACTTAATCGCAAGATTCATCGTAAACGATGTATCTCATAGAAATATTTGAATACAAGTCGCTATTTTACTTATAGTCTGGTCAAATTTCAAACGTTATTAGCACGTAATTACCCACAATTGATTCGAGAGTATATGATCTCAGCATAACCGGTTATATAGTATCCGATAGTTTTTGAATATACATACATATACATTTCCTAAATGCACTATTCTCTCATGCATTAAGACATGATCATTCTTTAAACTTTAAACATTAAATTCATTTAAAATAAATCTTTAAGTACTAAACAATTAAACAACGTAACGGTTTTTACAATTCCTCTCATTTAATCAGCAAACTTATACTAACGAACAGAACTTGAATTTAGATCCAGGTTAGCTATTTTACAGCACATCCCCAACAAAACTTTGTGCATAACATCGATATTAAATAATAAAACACTCATTCCAGTTCATAAACGCATCACACATTTTAGATTCTAACGGCTATCGTTCGTTTGAAAAAAAAAGAAAAAACATTATTTTCGTGTCATAATCGCACCACATTTTTTAAATTCTAACGACTATGTTCTAGTTTTAAAAAATATTTTAACGTTACAAACGCACCAAATATTTTCCAAGATTGTACTTGCATGTTATTTCTTTACATTGAGAAAGTCTCGAAATAAAGACGAAACGTTGATGAATACATAAAGCATTTTAGTTTTTCCTTTTTCATTTTCATCACGTTGGAATGTTATTTCAATACTTTTCATTATATATATATATATATATATATATATATATATATATATATATATATATATATATATATATATATATATATATATATATATATATATATATATAAATCAAAATTATTTCCGAAGGGATCGAGTTTCAATTACAAAAACAAACATTAAATAGAGCTTTTAGATATATATTTATTTTTAAAATTGGTACTGTTGCAGTTTGTGAACCGTAATAAAACCGACTATTCTTTCGGCATCTTACAGCTATTTACGTAAAAATCCGAAAATGCCGAAGCGCTTATCTAATCAGATGCGAGAAAAGAAGACGGTGATTTACATTTTAAATTAAGTAAACTATAAAATGCATTAAGGTCAGACAACTAATTCAAGCGATAATTAAATTTATGTCAAGACAAAAAATGTTGAACTAACCCTTGCGTATCAACATTATCTCAAATAGCGGGATTGTCGACAACTACCTTCCACATCCGCTACCCCTTCTTCTTTGTCGTCATCTGTGTTAACTCCAAAAGAAAATCTGCAAAATGTTGGTAAATACTAACCCTAACCCTAACCCTTAACAAACCGTATTCTAACCCTAACTTTGTCGGTCTGGTTCAAAATCTGTACCAGTACAAAACTAAAACAACAATTTATCCAAATAAAATAATAATAATTCAATAAATT
>OY744550.1:42846754-42854254 GCA_963556195.1 Sepiola atlantica
GCCATTTTAAAATACAGATCCTACTTCTCGACAGACTGAACACAAACACCAAACAATAATAGCAAACAAAAAATCAACTAAAAACCAAACACAAAAAATGACCCTAAATAATAATACAAACATTTGAACACAAATGCAAAATACGAAACAAATAAAATAACCACCACAAACCTAGACCGAAAATACAGGAAACCAACACAAAACATTATTCCCCATATTGTTTCTACTTAACGAAAGTCTTTAATCTTCAATCATACCAGCAAACACAAAGAACACACTCCTCTATATTATATATACATATATCAATAACCAGAATGTATGCTAACCAAATAGAATGCAAAACCAACAATGATAACACACGTATAAAGTGGGAGGGGAGTCTAATTGTCTTTTTTAATGTGAGTGCTGCATGTTTTCCTTGCTGCTATATTATACCTTTTATTATTTAAAAATATAAGTTAAATTAAAAACGGATAATCAAGTAAAACCATTCTGTTATCTTTAACAATATTTTCTTATATATATATGTATATATATATATATATATATATATATATGCTTATATATATACACACATATTTATATAGATATATGGTATAAATATATATATATATATATATATGCTTATATATATACACACATATTTATATAGATATATGGTATAAATATATATATATATATATATATATATATATATATATATATACACACATATTTATATAGATATATGGTATAAATATATATATATATATATATATATATATATATATATATATGTATGTATGTATGTGTATATATATATATTGCATAAAGATATATATATATGTATAAATTTGGGAAAGTTCATTTTTTTAAGCATCATTAAAATGTTAAACATAAAGAAAGTGGCAAAATGCCTTCATAAAAACCATGTTAGATGCAGAAATGTTTACTAAAATCAAAATAAAAAAATAAAAATAGATATATTTTTTTCTTTTTTTGATCTTGACTTTTTTATCTTATAATTTCGCCTGATATAACAGGCCTCGTCAGAGCTTTTTTTCTTTTTAGCAAATAAAAGGTATTCCAGAAATCTATAAGTGACGTCCAATATTGTGTGGACTTAACGGTGTAAATGTCACTTTTAAATGGAAATTAAATCGCGCATGGTCGCTTGTAGGTATAAATTTGGGAAAGTTCATTTTTTTAAGCGTCTTTAAAATTTTAAACATTAAGAAAGAGGCAAAATGCCATTCATAAAAACCATGTGTTAGATGCAGATATTTTTATTAAAATCATTGTATAAAGATATTTATATATATATGCATATGCATATATATGGTATAAATATATATATATATATATATATATATATATATATATATATATATAGAGAGAGAGAGAGAGAGAGAGAGAGAGATTGAGCGAGAGAGAGAATGAGAGTGAGAGAGAGAAAGAGAAAGAAAGAGTATGAAAATATGTCTATATATAAATTAAACAAAGGTGTCCATGTTTTATTCCCAAATGAAATCATCAGGTTAAATGTCTGATGATTTCCTGCATTTAGCCTGATCATTTCCTGCGGGAAGGAAACATGGATGTCTCTGTGTAGTTTACTTACCATTGATATATTTTCATACTATTACCATGTACTGAGCACTATTGAAGTAAATGATTAAAACATATGGCCAATATATTATATCACCTTTAATATTATATCTTTATATACATGAAACAGTAATTATATATATATATATATATATATATATATATATATATATATATATATATATATATATATATTAATATAAAGATGTCTAGAAAATCTTTTTCCTGTGAGAAAGGCTTCATTCATTCTGTATGACGTTTTGTGAAATATGCAAAAGAAAATAGATAAAATATGTTTTCACATTGAAGAAAGAAGCCGTTTCACATAAATAAGATTGTCTAGTCATCTTAATACATAACTATCGAATATTTTCACTTTTTTCTGCACACATACACCCACATACACACATATATGTAATATAAAATATATATATTATATAAGAGAGAACTTGAATGTCTACGAGACACTGTCCTCGAGTGTCTAAGGCCTCTCTGTACAGGGGTCTGTCAGGACAACCTGACATAAGGATACTTCACTCTACAAGTACACCCTGACCAACTATTCAGCAAAACATAGTCTCCGAAGCCTAAATAAGATCCTCTTCGGTATGGCTAACCCACACTATCTGATACGAAAAATGGTGCACCTTCTCCCAGTGATGTTACCTCAAATAACAGCACTTAGCTGAATACTTCACCAGACTAGATTAATTCTTGTCTTTGAATCCGGTTAGACCAAGTAACCACAAGAAAGGTATACTATAACATAGTTAACTGGCCAATTGGGGAGAGGGAAATTAATGTTCTTAATTTCTTTACTGGCCCAGCGTTTGAGAAGTAAAGTATAATTTTAATGGACTATTCGAATATCTATGTGACTCATATAGAGATCAAGTGTTAGCATCAGGAAGGGGGCCCCTTGATATCTGAGAACTTCGACTGAAGTAAAATAAAGCAAAAAGTGATTGATACTAAAGCTAAGTTAATTAATGTTCTAATTAGCCGCAATTTGCAATTACTTCACCAAGTGCCCCCTTTCTTATTAAGTTTTATTTCATCACTCTCATCCACTATCACTTTTTCTTGTTTGACTTCTTACTCGTATTTCATGATGTATCTATAACTCTCGCTTCCGTAACTCTCTCGCTCTTTTCTCTCTCTCTCTCTCTCTCTCGCTCTCTCTCTCTCTCTCTTCTGTCATTCTCTTTCTCTCTCTTTATTCTGCCTCTCTCTATTCTGTCACTCTCTCTTTCTCTCTCTCTCTCTCATTCTCGATCTTTCTCTCTCTCTTTTCTCTTTCTCTCTATTCGGTCACTCTCTCTCTCTCTTTCTCTCTCTCTCATTCTCGATCTTTTTCTCTCTCTCTTTTTTCTCTCTCTCTCTCTCTTTATTCTGTCACTCCCTCTCTTTCTTTCTTTCTCTCTATTCTGTTACTCTCTCTTTCTCTCTCTTTCTCTCTCTCTCTCTCTCTCTCTCTCTCTCTGTATGTATCTCTCTCTTTCTTTATTAGCAGTAGAAGGTAATAAAGAAAGGAAAGAAGAAAACGATTGGACTAGTCCATTATAAAAAAGGGAATATCACCGAAACCCGTATATGTAGATGAAAAAAGAGTAAGAGAGAAATAGCAAGAAAGAGGATGAGAGAAGGGTTAAATATAGCGAGCATAAAAAGACTAATTTTGGATTTTTTCTATTTCTTTTTATATTCAACTGGCTCTAAAAACTTACTTTTTCCGTATTCAAATAATTTAACCCTAGATCAATGAACTATCTAACGGATAACCCTTTTTTAGTATATGTATTATATATATATATATATATATATATATATAAAATGTAATTATTAATACCTACTAACGCTAGCGTTTCAAGCTTATTTCTCTCATCAGTGATGCTGATTCTGTAAGTAGTCGCCATATCCACTCGGCCAACGGAAACTGTCACGTAGTTAAGGGAAATTAAGATCTATATGTAATAAGGATAATTTGACGAAAAATCGAAAACGTTCGTGAAACCTATGGAACATTTATTAATATTTTTTTAATTTTAATACATAAAAGACTATCAGAGAAATTGAAAAAAAAATAATAAAGGTATAATTAAACAGACGAATTCTGTTATTTTCAACAATGTTTGCATAAATGACAAAATACTGCCTAATTACACACAATTCAAATATATATATATATATATATATATCCACAACAACTGCTGAAGAGACATAACAAGACACTATCATTTGTTGATCACTTGTTGATTTGAAACCGACGGTACCATGCTGTTCTTAACTTCTGTAATACACACACACACACAATATATATATATATATATATATATATATATATATATATATATATATATATAAGACGAACATTTATCTGTCTGTCTATCTGCTTTCACCGCATTCCCCATCCAATGCAGGTCTAAAATTCATACCAATTGTAATGCACCTTGGCATTAATCGATTTTCAATCGAAACAATGGGCCCTGAGTTTAAGACTAATCAAAAATAAAGGAGCTAATACGCCCTGTTAATCCCTATACAAGAAATCGTTGCAATATTTTTACAACTAATCGATATTCCCTTATTAGCATTTGCACGTTTGTTGACAACGATGATCAGTTACTCACATTATTACTACATGAAACGTTTAGCTTTACCTTTGATTCTAATTTACATGGCTATAATTCCATAGTCACCATTCACTTATTAATTCATCATTAAAAATGTGCAGTTCAGATCATCTTACATTGTACGTTGTTTGCTTGTCGGTGTTACTGAAAGATCGCCCTATAACCTATTTGTGACCTCTTGTCGAGTTTAGATCCTGTTCACTTATACAAAAACATGTTTAGTTAATATCTGTACTAGCAAACGTACTCACGAGTATACGACCATGTCAACTATTTCGACTAGTTCTAACACATTTTCATACCATATGTTCACCATCTGTTGGGAATTTTCGAAAGCGTAATGGATCTTATGTATTTACGTGTAATCGTACAAAAAATACAATTTCATTTTTATTTTTCCGCTGACAGCAAAACGGTAAAAATGTATTAAATAATGAATATAAAAAGAAATGTGCATTATTTGAATTATCCGAACCACTTAGGTGTTATTGTCACAACGTTTCGGCACAAGGGATATAAGTGCTGTATTAAGTGCTTGTTTTACAATTACTTCAGTTGAATGTGCTCCAATGAACTTGCTGCTCTTGTGCCTCTTCGACGTAAATACACTCGATCTACTCGACAATCTTGGCCTTTTGGCTAAGATCAAAGTGTAGTATCTGTTCCGATGGATACTGCATCCCATAGACTGGTATTGTCTTGGCCTTCGGGGCTTGATTTACGCCGGTCTATGGGTCTGTCCTGTGCAGTTCTAGGAGGTCCATCCTCCCAGGCGTTGCCTCCCCTCTTTGGGGAGGAGTAAGTTTATTGCTTACTTACTGCCTGAGGCGCCCCTACCGGGGAATGCCGACGGGCTGCCCAGGCAATTTTTAAACCCCACTTTCCCGACCCGACCTTGGGTAACATTTTACTTGTGGGAGTAAGAAAAAAAACTGGCCTTGTGCCTAACTCCTGGAGAGGAGTAAATCAATACTCGACAATCAGCTTAATCCCATCCATTCACTGTGGATGTCCCCAGATGCCGGAGAGCTTTCTACTCCAATAGCTTCTTTCCTCGGGCTGTCGTCCCTGCTCCCTGTTTCCCCCACTGTACCGACATGCAGAAATTTTAAACCAATGTGAACACGTATCTCGGTGCATAGCTCCCAATTTAGGATGACCCCCTAAACTTTCACGCTAATTCTCAGTAGCCCCTTATGTCTACAGTGGCAACTTGCCTTGTTTAAGGTGAACTTGCCTAGTTTAAGAAAAAAAATGAATCCGTTCTGATTGACAGTCTAATCAAGGTTGAAGGTTCAATCCTAACTGTGGGTAATACTAAGAAGACACTTACGAATTACTTAAGACTTCTACCCGATCATGGCTGACGGAACGAGAGCAGCAAGCTATCCCCGTGGATTAAATAAGAGGTTCCGTTAGAAATTCCGTACACATTCCCGAGTTCGACATAAAGATTCCCGAGTTTCACAAAACGCACCTAAAGAATGTCGGAGGTTAACTCGACCGAAACGTTGTGAGAATAACATCCCAGATGAAAAGAGTAGTCTGTATAATCCAAATAATCCAAATTATTTATTCTCATTTTAAAAATTCAGAAACATAATTTTAATTTTTTTTTAAAACTTAGTTCACCGAAAACAAGTCAAGTTGCAACTGTAGACGTAAGGGGCTACTGATAATTAGGGTTAACGATTAGGGGGTCATCCTAAATTGGGAGCTGTGCAGCGAGATGTTTGTAAACATTAGTTTTCATTATGGGGAGTTTGAATTACCTACTGGAGAGATTGAATTACCTACAGGGGAGTTTGAATTACCTATTTGTGAGTTTGAATTACCTACTAGACACCATCCTCTAGTGCCTTCGGTCTCTCTGTAAAAGGTTTGTCAGGACAACCTGACATGAGGATACTTAACCCTACAAGTAAACCCTGACCAAATATTCAAAATAACATAGTATTCAAAGCCCAAATAAGATCCCCCTCGACAAGGCTATACTGTGGGTCATACGAGGAATGATGCACCGTCTCCAAATAATGTTACCTCAAGTAACAGCACTTAGCTGGATACTCTACCAGACCAGGCGAATTCTTGTCCTGGAACCCCGTAAGACCAAGAGACTAAAAGAAAGATATACTGTAACATATTTAACTGGTCAATTGGAGAGAGGAAAATTAATGTGTTTAACTTCTTTACTAACTCAACGTTTGACAGGTAAAGGAGAACATTAATTGAATATTCGAATATCTATGCATCTCATATAGAGATAAAGTGTTATCCCCACGTAAGGGCCCCTTTATTTCCGAGAGCTTCGACTGAAGTAAAATGAAACAATAGAAATTATAGCGAAAATACATGAGTAAATCTGTGAAGCAAAACATAGACATTTGTCAAAACTATAAGATAAAAGTTCATAAGAAAAGTAAAATATAATAAAATACATAAGACGAAACAAAATTTCGTTGAAAATACGAATAAAAATTGCGAGTAAACAAAAATATATTAGAAATTAAAAAATGGCGCGCTGTGTTAAAAAATTAAATAATTTGTAATTTTGAAAAAAAAAATGAGTTCAAGTCAGCAAGGTAAAATCTTAAGCTAGGAAAAAGATTACAAAAAAATCAACAGAAAATGAATTATAAATTCCCTTCGATAAAAAAAAACACACTAGATAAACGCTCAGAAATACTGTACAACTGGAAGAACTCTTAACGATAAAATTGTCTGTACATAAAACGAAGGAAATGTATGAAATAAAATACTAAGATACTAAAAGCTGAACAAAACTTTGAATATATATATATATATATATATATATATATATATATATATATATATATATATATATATATATATTCAAAGTGTTCTGCTGTTGAACACTATCTTATTAGTTTACTGTATATGTCCGCTGATTTAACATTTATAAGGTTTAAATTCTCTTCATTTAAATGTTAATTGATAGTGGTCTAGGTGATGAATACCAGGCTGCGGAATTAAAGGTGACTTGCAACTGGATTCGAATCCTTCGACCGGCAGTAATTAGCATCTCCTACACAGAAGATTGCATAAGCATGAAACACTGGTGTATGTAGGTAATACTAATTACTGTTTATTTATAAAGTTTATATATATATATATATATATATATATATATATATATATATAGTGATTTAATAAATGTTACCAATTTGTTTTAATAAACGTCTTTATTCATACAATCGTTTCTGTACATTTTTGAAACACATTGAATTCAAACTGTTTTCAAACGGCTCTTTCAGTAAAT
>OY744550.1:42864254-42886754 GCA_963556195.1 Sepiola atlantica
AAAGATAAAAAAGGAGACAATAAGAAAAGAAAGTTATTTGCTTTTCTAAAACTATTTATTCAAATGTGTTTAACTTTTTCAGAGCGCAAAACGTCATCTGATGAATATTGTTACTGTCAGCCAGAAGATTAAAATCTGATATTATAGAAGAAAAACACTGGAAAGAAATCATGAGTAATTATAGAGAAGATGTAAGTAACGAGTTGTATGGGAAATATGCAAGAAAATATACAAAACACATATATTAGTAAGACAGAAAAAAAAAGTAATAATAACTAGCATGGCCATACGGTGTTGCGCGGGAAGCATGGACAACGACATAGAATAGTTTAAAAGTGTGTGTGACATCTTTCTTTTAAAACTTATCTCTCTCTCTCTCCCTCTCTCTCTCTCTCTCTCTAGCTTCCCTTATATCTATCCCCCATCTCTCTCTCTCTCTCTCTCTAGCTTCCTCTATATCTATCCCCCCCATATATATCTCTCTCCCTCTCTCTCCCCAGTCTTATCTATCTCTCTTAATTTCCCCTTTTACTTTCTCTAACAACTGGAAAAAACGTTGACGAATTATTACAAATAATAATAGTAATAATGCTACTACTGGTACTACTAATACTACTACTACTACTACTACTACTACTACTACTACTAATAATAATAATAAAAATAAGAAGATGAAGAAGAAGAAGAAGAAGAAGAAGAAGAAGGAGAAGAAGATGATGAAGAAGAAGAAAAAGAAGAAGAAAAAGAAAAAGAAGAAGCAAAAGGGATTTTTTTCTCTTTATTAGAAGTGAAATAAAATTATAACTTTCGTTTTACTTTTTTTTGTATTTGCGGTAGGATTTGACACAAGGTTGGGAAAGTGGGATTGAAAATCTAGCACCCTAGAGGAAGAGCCCTCTGGCCTACAAAAGAATAATGCCTGGGCAGCCCCCGTCGGCATTCCCCGGTAGGCGCGATTAGCAATAAACTAACCCCTTTCTAAAAGGGTGAGAAGGTAAAACCTGGGAGGGCGCACCTCCTAAGAATTCACAAAAAAGTACCTCAGACCGGCGAAATCAAGGTCCGAAGGCCACAACGATACCGGTTTATACAGTGTAGCATCAATCGGAACAGATACTACACTCTGATCTTAGCCAAAAGGCCAAGGAGGATTATTATTATTATATGTTTTTATTTACCTCCTCTCCAGGAGTTAGGCACAAGGCCAGTTTTATCTTACTCCCGCAAGTAAGATGGGACCCAAGGTCGGGTCAGGAAAGTGGGGTTTGAAAAGCCAGCGCCCGAGAAAGTGAGCACTCTGGCCATTAAAAATTGCCTGTGCAGCCCCGTCGGCATTCCTCGGTAGGGGCGCCTCAGCCAGTAAGTAATGGATACTGCACCCCATAGACTGGTATTGTCTTGGCCTTCGAGGCTTTATTTACGCCGGTCTATGGGTCTGTCCTGTGCAGTTCTAGGAGGTCCACTCTCCCAGGCTTCGCCTCCCCTCTTTGGGAAGGAGTAAGTTTATTGCTTACTGCCTGAGGCGCCCCTACCGGGGAATGCCGACGGGGCTGGCCAGGCAATTTTTAAACCCCACTTTCCCGACCCGAGCTTGGGTCACATCTTACTTGTGGGAGTAAGATAAAAACTGGCCTTGTGCTTAACACCTGGAGAGGAGTAAATCAATACTTACTCTTACGACAAGCATCTGTGTTCCGAAATCCATTAATTAGTTTAGGAGTGAATCTTATACACAGAAATATATAAACACGTACATAGAACTAACTCTCTCTCCTTCTCTGCCTGTCTCCCTCCCTCCCTCCCTCCCTCCCTCTCTCTCTCTCTCTCTCTCTCTCTCTCTCTCTATATATATATATATATATATATATATACATATATATATATATATATATATATATATATATATATATATATATATATATATATATATATATAGTAATCCAGGTAAAGTAAACATCCACAGGATAAAAATCCAAAGAATTTAAACCAGGCTTATATAATAGTGATCAAAAGTAAATAGAGATACTTATATTAATGCTTAAAAAAACGCCACACTGGCATGTCGATGTTATCGATCATTCGTTATTAGAAACTAAGATCTCATCAGGCGGAAAAGTCTGACTTTTCACTTAGATGTTCATATTGAAAAAGAAGGATGATATAAAGATGCATATTCTATATTAGATACTATTATGATAAGAAAGTGCTCGATATTGTAGATGGAGCATTAATATAGGAAATATTGAAAAGATGAAGAAAATAAAATTTGAAAGTTTACAAGTTTATTAAATCATCAAGTGGTTCAGCAAAAAATATAATCAGCTAACCTTTAATCACTATTCAATACCACATTCAAATTGGATATTTCAATATTTGCATTGTTACAATGACTTTCTGCCCATCTTTGAAACTCTCCTTGAACTATTTTGCTTTAAGCATATTTAAAAAAAAGTATTATTGCAAATTTTCAAATTAATGCTTAACAATAATTAGTATTTCTATTCTGAGGAGAATAGCAATTCTTTGAAAATCCATGGATTAAAGGTAAGTTTATTATATTTCTTGCTTGAACACCTGATGATTTAATACACTTTCTATTTATATATATGGGGGTAAGGTGCGCGATAAGTCATGAAAATGAAATGCCGCGGTAGACAAAATGTGCGAAAAAAAAAACGACAAACGGAAAACAGGTTAAAATGCAGGAGAAAAAGAAAAACAAGAGATTTGACCGGTTTCGTTCGTATTAAAATGTTTTTTTCTCCTGCATTTTAACCTGTTTTCCGTTTGTCTTTTCACACACACACACACATATATATATATATATATATATATATATATATATATATATATATATATATATATATAAAATGTTAAAAAAATAAAATACAGGTATTCGTCGAAATATGAAACTAAACAAATTGAAAAAATAAATAAAAGTTAGGGTCTGGATTGATTTTTGCTATTGTCATTGGAATGCAACTAAAAAGTATATATGCAACTTCAATGAGCTTGCAATTTGAAACAATTACGGATGTTGTAAGGAGTATATACTTTAATATATATTTTTATAAGAATTAAGAAATCTCTCTTTCTCTCTCAAACACACACACTCTCTCTCTCTCTCTCTATCTATCTATCTATCTATATATATATATATATATATATATATATATATATATATATATATATCTTGGTTGTTGTGTTGCTGGGTGTCTTGACACCCACATCATCAGACAAACCAAGGCCGGTCTTATGGAGGTGCCCGACCATGAAACATATTGTACTAGTTTACATGGTACTAATAGCAGATAAGAAAGCAGACCAGACCTGAATCAAATAACACGTAAATAACTTCAGAGGGGTTGATATGCCGTAAAACATGCAGTACTGCCACTAAGAATCGGAGTGGACCTAGGAGTAACTGTAACTGAAGGGGTAACCCCACACTCACTCCCCAAAGCCCTGAAACTGGAGCCTAACCACTTTAAGGTCAGATAAATGTTAAGACAGACACAACTGTTTCTTCTATATATAGTGAGACTATCACTTCAGTAATTGCTGTGTTCAAACACGTCTATTTGTATTTCGAGAGGTAAATTATTTCCGACTTGCGTGCCCATTTGAATTGTCTTCTTATCGTGATAAAAGTATTGGCATCTGTTCTTGCCTTCTTTATCAGCAGACGAGTTTTAAAGACGTACAAGAAAAAAAAACGCCAGGTTTCGTGATAGATCATTGCTTTCGAATCCCGCATAAATCCTAAAAATCACGAGCTTCTAAAGAATTCCAAAATTTGGATAAACTAACTAAATTCTAACAGGTTGAAATAAAACATCGAAATTGGAACTTTGGTTTGGTTTTGTGTCTATTACGACACATCAACCCCTTTTTTATTTATTTAGTTAAACCCCAAAACACGGGTCTGCTTTCCGGCTGACTATAACATTGCTGCTTCAAGTCCAATGTAAACAAATTCTTGTTCAGCCGCCCTCTTAGTCAATTTCTGACCAGTTATTACCATCGTTACTACCCCCCCCTGGTGTTTCACCGTCTACCTGTCAAACCCAATTACCCTTATCCTCGAGGTGCTTACGGGCCTTTCTTACTAAGTAGCAAATTATATTTAGAAGATTTGGATTAAATAAAAAAAATGTTTTCATATCTTTTGCCGAGACTTCGAAAGCGGACAGAACTTTCGCTACAACTTTATATAAAAGCAGAACTATGACGCCATTTTAAATTTAGCTAGTAGCTGGAGCACTCCATTGTGTACCAAAGCAACATAAATCACGAGCGGCTCCCCCATATCCTTAAAAATACAGCCATCATTGTAATACGTTTTTAGAAGGAAAATTATTTCTTACTTAGTGGCAATGATCTTTTTAATACTTGGATTAAATAAATATTAAATTGAGAAGAATATTGCAGTTTGCTTGAAGCATTGTGCGTATTATGTAATAAGTATTGAGAAGGCGGTGGCAATGCGTCGGTTAGGTGACACCGGCGGTACGTGAAATGGTAAACAAAATTTTTTTTTACAATATTGAGAAATCAATAATTTTAAAATAATTTTATTATATTTACTCAAAAAAAGTGTCTGCGAACCTAAACACACCGCAATTTCGGGTCCAGGCAATTGGCAAATAAAAAAAACCGCACACACCGACGAATGAATATATTTATTTCTGAGGATGAGGGATCCCCTCGAAAATTTAAATAAAAAAGGAAGACACACCACTCTATCATCACGGTTCGAACTTAACACTGGTAAATATAATAAAATTATTTTAAAATTATTGATTTCTCAATATTGTCATTTTTTGTTTACCATTTCACGTACCGCCGGTTTCACTTAACCAACGCATTGCCACCGCCTTCTAACAATACTTATTTAATATTAAATTATTTTTTTCATATCTTTTGCTGAGATTTCATAAACGGAAATAAAAGTCGCTACAATGTTATATAAAATCTAATAATGTTTTCAAAACATTAATTATAGTTTTTAAATTAATATTAGTTTATTTTATTTATTTATTTATTTATTATTCATTCCAAACAAGTAGGCATATTGCCACTAGGATGTAAGAGGCTGCTGTGATTATGGGCCAGTTTTATAGGGGTATCCTAAATGGGGAGTTGCGCATAAAGATATTTGCTCACTTTAATTTTCTGAATGTTAGTACAGTCGTGGAAACATGGAGTAGGGAGGGAATTCCAAAGACAAGTAGTCGAAAGAAGCTATACGAGTAGAAAACTTTATTGCATCTGGGGACCTCTACAGTGATTTTGCTGCTGGTCGGGTTAGTCGGAAATATTTACGTTGAATTGGTTATTTAATATTTTATAGTCATTTAATTACTTATTTAATAAGTTTTGTATAGTCTTTGAAGTGCTTATTTAATAAGTTTTATATAGTCTTAGAATTGGTTATGTAATAAGTTTTAGATAGTATTTGAATTGATTATTTAATAGGTTCTATATAGTCTTTGAATTACTTATGTAATAAGTTTTATATAGTTTTTAGATTGCTTATTTAATAAGTATGATATAGCATTTGAATTGCTTATATAAGTTTAATATAGTCTTTGAATTGCTTATTTAAGAAGTTTTATATAGTATTTAATTTCTTATTTGATAAGTGTTATATGGTCTTAGAATTGCTTATTTAATCAGTTTTATATAGTCTTAGAATTGCGTATTTCATAAAAATCTATTAAGTCTTTAAAATGTTTATTTAATATGATTTATATAGTCATTGAATTGACTATTTAACACATTTTATATAGTCTTTTAATTGCTTATTTAATAAGTTTCATATTATCTTCAAATTGCTTATGTAATAAGTTTTATATAGAATTTTAATTGCTTATTCAATAAGTTTAATATAGTCTATTAATTGCTCATTTAATAAGTTTTATATGGTCTTAGAATTGCTTATTTAATATGTTTTATATAGTATTGTAAATGAGTATTCAATATGTTTTGATATAGTCTTTGAATTGCCTATTTAATACATTATATATAAGTGTTATATAGTGTTAGAATTGCTTATGTAATAGGTGGTATATAGTATTTGAATTACTTATATAAAAAGTTTTATATAGTCTTTGAATTTTTTTATTTAAAAAGTTTTTTTATAGTTTAGAATTGCTTATTAAATAAGTTTTATATATTCTAGTAATTGCTTTTTAATAAGTTTTATATAGTCTTTGAATGTATTATTTAATAAGTTGTATATAGTCTTAGCATCGTTCATTTAATAAATTTTATATAGTCTTTGAATTACGTATTTGATAGGTTTAATATAGTCTTTTAATTTCCTATTTAATACATTTTATATAGTTTTTAATTGCTTATTTAACACGTTTTATATAGTATCTGAATTACTTATTTAATAAGTCTTATATAGTCTTCAAATTGCTTATATAATAAGTTTTATATAGTATTAGAATTGCTTATGTAATTTATATAGTACTTTTATATAGTTTTTAATTGCTTATTTAATACGTTTTGTATAGTATTTGAATTACTTAGTTAATAAGTCTTATATAGTCTTCAAATTGCTTATGTAATAAGTTTTATATAGTCTTAACATTTCTTAAGTAATACATTTTATATAGTATTTGAATTGCTTATTTAATAAGTCTTATATAGTCTTTGAATTTCTTATTTAATAAGTTTTTTATAGTTTAGAATTGCTTATTTAATAAATGTATATATTCTTAGAATTGCTTTTTAATAAGTTGTATAGAGTATTTGAATTGCTTTATAATAAGTTTTATATAGTCTCTGAATGGCTTATTTAATAAGTTTAATTTTTTCTTAGAATCGCTCATTTAATCAATTTTATATAGTCTTTAAAATGATTATTTGATAGGTTTTATATAGTTTTTAGATTGCCTATTTAATACATTTTATATAGTCTTTTAATTGCTTATTTGATAAGTTTTATATAGTCTTAGAATTACTTATTTAATAATTTTGTGTAGTCTTCGAAATGCGTATTTAATAATTTTTATATCGTATTTGAATTTACTTATTTAATAAGTTTTATATAGTCTTTAAAATGTTTATTAAATAAGTTTTATATTGTTTTGAATTGTTTATTTAATGGGTTTGATATAGTCTTTGAATAGCTTATTTAATAAGTTTTATATCGTCTTCAATCATACTGTTACATAATAAATGATTTAATAAATCACAATTCGATCTTCAAGAAAATCATAAAATGTTCAGCAAATTTACCGAACAATACGATCGGAATCAAATAAGAACCCTTCTTTGAGAATTTACAGAAGATAATTTTCTAAGGAGTTGCACAAGACAAATACACATTTCGCGTTATTCATCTTCAGTTTACATTGCCATTATTTAAATTTGTCTTTCGCTTTAAACGACGGAGAATAAAGAGAAGCGAGTCGTTCCCGTGACGTAAACAAACATATCATCTTGAATAAACACCGCCGCGCGTTCCACTTTCTCGCTACAAGAGATTTGACGAGAAAAGAAATACGGCACGTCACTCAGGGCCGCGTCTCCGAGTGTCTAATTTGAACACTGACGGTAGGTGCATTTTTTTCTCCCTGACATTCGCTTTTAAACGGAGACGAATAAAGAGACGTCGTTTCAGAAGATTTATTCTACGTTATTGCCTGTCAAGGTTTGGTTTATCTCCCTTTTTACTCGTCTCCGTGATTCCTCATTTTCTGCCAAAATCAATCCCTTCTCCCTGCCGCCACACACGCATGCATTGCACCCCCGATCGAACATCAATGAGTTCTTTTTCTATCCATTCCGGGGGGACTTAGATTAATAGCTCAATTTCCAGTGACACTCAGGCTGGCCTTTTTAAACCCTTATTTTTAATGGCATCTGTTAGACAGTCCGCCATTTACTGTGTCATGGTAGAGACGGGCGGGGCGAATAAAAAGTTAATCACACTCTTTGTCATAGAGTCGTTTCGAGTCACCGATTATCCCTCCCGTCCGGGTCAATTTATTGTTTGGTGCAATATCTACAGCAAATGGAGTTTCACTCTAATATGGGCGATACCTGTTTTTGGATCGGGTAAAAAGATGACGTACATGGTATCTGTTTAGAAAATTGCATTTCTTTGCTTAGCTAAATGTATTTGAAAATTGTGTGGATTGCTAAATCACCAACATCCTAAAATATTGACTATAATTGTTGATAAGAGAGACGTCTCTCTATATATTATTTTATATTTAAATCTTAGGGTTTGTAATGATAAGTGTTATTTTAGTTATTCACAACAGAAATATTGATTATTATATTCCTATTACATTTAAAAGAATATATATATATATATATATATATATATATATATATATATATATATATATATATATATATATATATATATATATATCCAACACGATTTGTTGTTATTGTCGATCACTCTACGCCGCTTGCTGTGAATACTCGCCGACTTGGTGTTTACAAAGTTAAATTCCTCCTAAATTCTAAGCTAATTTCTGGTGGCCAACTGGTAACTCTCTCAAATCAGTGGCGATTTGTGATCGGAGTTCGCGCCCGTCGAC
The DNA here is from genome assembly GCA_963556195.1 of Sepiola atlantica. Classification (NCBI taxonomy): domain Eukaryota; kingdom Metazoa; phylum Mollusca; class Cephalopoda; order Sepiida; family Sepiolidae; genus Sepiola; species Sepiola atlantica. The sequence continues at coordinate 42,872,822 of OY744550.1, forward strand.
CGTCAGGAATTAACTTCCTGCACTGAAGATTGCATAAGCATGTAACATCGATGTCTGTATGTAATAAATAATTAATATATATATATATATATATATATATATATATATATATAACAAGAAATGTATGTACATACGAAAAAAATATATAGAATGTGCTTATGCCAGCCTTGGCTGATTAGGATATTTTAGAGAATGTCAACATTGTGTGTCCGAAATAATAGTACATGCCAATTTCTCCTCTATGTATTAGATATAATCTGTTTGCGGACGATGTAATTGCAAAACAAATTAATGTATAAATATTTTAAGATATTTACTAAAATGAATAAATTCGGCATTAATTGACATAAAAATTAGTTCATATGCCGTAAAACAAAGTAATTATACTAACCTAAAAAATAACAGATTAATTAATTTTTTTTACTAATGAGTAACCACTTATCAAGGCCAAAAGCCACTCGGGGATAAGCGTTAACGAGATGGATTGTCAGTTCAATAATGAACAATATTATAAGAGGATTGAAAATGATGAATGGAATGGACCAAATTTGATTACTTATAAGAACACTTTATGGCAAGTATTTGCTGACATTGGATTTTAAGACGACCATGTTGTAGTCTACAGGGAATAATCCGTGGTAATGTGTTCCACATGTCAGAAGTTCTTGGAAAGGAACTCTGTTCGTGGGAATTCCGTTTGATGCGAGGCACACGGATGAAAGAAAGAAATACAGTGGTAATATTAATACGAGTTCTTGTTGTGGATGTCTTACAAGGACGAATCAGAGATTAGAGCTCAGTCGAGCACCTTCCATAAAAATAACGATAAAGTAGAGAAAGACTATACATATTTATATTTGGTCAAGGTGTACTTGTAGGGTGAAGTATCCTCATGTCAGGTTGTCCTTACAAACACTTGTACAGAGAGACCCAAGACACTCGGTGGTTTGTGTCTAATAGGTAATTCAAACTCTCCTCATTGTCTCTCTCTGTGTATGTCCAACTAAAAGTAAACAATAATACAAAACCGACATCCACAAGGGTGGTATATTTTGAGCAGCGTTGCCCTGGCTGAATAATATCTAAAATTTACAAAATAATAGTCATTCTTTAGGGATAAACTGGGCCAGGTTTTGCTAGAGGGCTCAGTTTTTCAGCCATTTTATGTACTAATTTTGAAAGAAAATGCCGACTCATTCATCGAGGAATACATTAACTAAATGAGAGTTGTCTGTGTGTATATGTGTGTGTATGCCTAGCTATGAGGAATGAGCTAGGCTAAAAAAGAGGGGGAGAAGAAGGAGGGGAAAACAAGGGGGGAAGAGAGAAAGATAGAGAGAGGTAGAGAGATAGAGGTTTTAATAAGCCCTGCTAGTTGATAAATAAATCTGAATATCCACACATGATGTTTTGAAAAAAAAAAAGAACAAGCAAGTAAGCAAACTTTCCTCTGTTTTTACATGTACACAGAAAATACTGCCAAGTCTGCTGCAAAGAAAGTGGGCTCCCTTTACCGGGCCGAAAGAAAGCTTCTCTCACCTGCCAATATCCTATATCTCTATGCAATCATTCGTGCATAAATGAAGTATTGCTGCCTCATTTGGGCTGGTGCACCAAACACTAGTCTCTCCCTCTTGGGCAGAGTACAGAAAAGAATTAGTATCTTAATAGTCTCCGCACTGTCTACTAAGCTAAAGCCCTGTCCCATCGCAGCAGTCTTTCATCCCTGTGCAAGTACTTCCATGGAATGTGCTCCGATGAACTTACTGCACTTGTACACCCTCAACGTGACTAGTGGCAAGGTCCCGGAGATTTACTGTAGAAGTCCCCAGATGCCGGAAAATGTCTAGTCCAATAGCTTCTTTCCTCGGATCGCTTGCCTTTGGAATTCCATCTCTTTTCCCTTTTTCCCCGACTGTACCAACATGCAGAAAATTGAATGTAATGTGAACAAGCATCTTCCTGGACAACTCTCCAACTATAAATCTGGCTATTAATCTCAGTATCTCCTTATGTCGCAGTAGAAAAAATGCCTTGTTTAGGATTAGGGTTAGAGTTAGGGTTAGGGTTAGGGTATAAATGGCTTGTTATGGGTGAACATAAAATAACTAGATAGTTAAATATAGATATAAACTGTTTGGGACTTTTAATAGAAAAAATGTTATTTCGAGATTAAGACAGTTTGAAAATACGTGTAATACGTTTTTGTTTACGCGTGACAAGGTGTGAAACGTTTGAGTGATGTCAAGTGCCGTGTCGTACCAAGCACGACCTTTTCAGCTGCAGGAATAAGTAGGGTGTCAAATTTACACGTGGCCCAAAAGAAATTTGACACTCGGTTTAGCAAAGCTATATATAAAGAAATGAAGGCAATATGATTTAAAGATTATAATTATAACCTCATACCTTGCGTCGGCAGCTACTTCAACTAATATAATACTAAATTTGTTATTTTGTTCTTTCAGTTTGATCGTTAGACTGTCTGTCTGTCTGTCTGTCTGTCTGTCCGCATGTCTATCCGCCTGTCTGTCCGCCTGTATGTCTGTCTATCTGTATGTCTGCTGTTTCCCAATACACAGCTGACCTCTAGACACACACACACACACACACACACACATATATATATATATATATATATATATATATATATATATATATATATATATATATATATATATATATATAACAATAAGACACAGCCTCCTGAAGACGGTCGAGAGACCGAAAGCGCTTGAGGAATGGCCCACGATACAACGTTAGGTGCCATACTCCACCAATTAGCACCAGAAACACTCGTGGTCTTTAACGATGCGTGTATAAGAAATGACTTTCTGCCGAAATATACACACACATATATATATATATATATATATATATATATATATATATATATATATATATATATATATATATATATATATATTAATTGCATATTAAAGTGTTTTATACCTACAGACGACGTCGATTCGAGTTTCTACTCTCATCAGTGCAAAAGTGGTGGTTGCAAGCGGTAGTATGGACTCGAACGCAGTTCGTAGATTCAGCCTAGAATCACCAGCCTGACGCCCAGACCGATCGACATCAATCTTCATTACACCTAGCCTGTGTGTTTTTAGCACGCAGGTTTAAAATCAGAAAAGATAGATTATGGTTCTACATTTTAAATATTGATCATCACCTTTAGATCTATTGATGAAGATTTTCTTTCTGAAAATAACATCTGTTAATTTCATGATATATGTTAGACTATCAAAATGTCGACTAAAGGATCGTTTACATTTTGTATCTTTAGCCCTGCGGATTGAGTTCCCAGTCTTTCCGTGAAACCGAATAGATATATATATATATATATATATATATATATATATATATATATATATATATATATATATATATATAAACATATATGTATAAACAGTATAAATAAATATATATATATATACATGTGATAAAAAATGGAAATAATATTCCTACTTAATTGTTAATGATAATAGGAATACCAAAAATATTATCTATGTTTTCATCAACGTTTCGTCTTTATTTCAAGCCTTCCTCAAGGTGATTGATCTGAAGAAATACCACATAAGTACAAGTATTTGACTAAACTTTTCCAATATTTGTACTTAAGTGTTATTTAAGTAAATAATCCCGATGAAGTCTTGAAATAAAGACGAAACGTTGATAAATACATAAGTAATATTTTTGGTTTTACTATATATGTATATAAATATATATGTATAAATATATATATATATATATATATGTATACATATATATAAACACATATATGTATATATATATGTACATATATATAAATTTTTATATATTATTCATATATATATATATATGAATAAACATATATATACATACGTATATATATGTGTGTATAAACATATATATATACACGTATACATATGTATAAACATATATATATATATGTATATATACGTATAAACATAAATATATGTGTATATATGGTGTATATATATGTAAATATATACATATATGTGTGTGTTATACATATGTATATGTACATATATGGTGTAATTTTGTATAATAGGAGAACTATCTGAGTGCTGATTTATATGTAATATAGACTATTAAAAGAACGACTGAAGAATCGGTTAAATTTGGTATCTTTAGCCTTGTATGCTCAGTTTCTAGTGTTTGTGTGAAACCGAAGGTATTGATGGAAGGCTAAACTAATGTATAGTGTTAATTAATATATATATATATATACATATATATATATATATATATATATATATATATATATATATATTTAAAAGCGGACTAAAAGCAAATAAAGATATACAAAAGTGAAAGTGAAAGTGAAATATGTTTTTCAGTCTTCTACATGCTATCATCAATATAATATTTTATTTCATTCATTTATATTTTTTATGATTATAATTACAATTTTACTGGCTATCAGTGCGGCTTGACATAATATTTCGAGAAAAAATCCTTTCTTCAGAGATGGGTGTCACTTCAGTTTCAAACGTGCTAAAGACAACCGTTGAGATTTGTACGATATATATAACAAGATTGCCGCTTTTTCTGTGTAGCGATTTCTAAGTCTCTCCTGAAGCGGAGATGTAATCAATGTGATTTGTTTGTTTTGGGGGATTTTTATTTACTGCATCGCTGTGTATTTTTTCTGAAGAAGAACTTTTCTGGTTTATGATGAATCTATAGAGAAAAAAACTGGTATTTACATACAAATGCGGATTGTTCTTCTGTGAACGAATCGGTTCGTAAATGTACCGAAGATTTTGTTTTGAAAAGATTATCAGGAAGGTAAATAAAATGTGGGGCACTGGAATGTAGCATGATATTGTTTATTTACATATTCTCTGTTTTTATATGTTAACAATCATAGAGCTTTTACATTCAAAAGGTTAGTCTATGACAAAATAGAAAGTATACACAAACACATATATTTCACACACACACACACACACACACACATATATATATATATATATATATATAGAGAGAGAGAGAGAGAGAGAGAGTGTTATGAAAATAGATTTATGGTAATTAAGCTACACAGAGGCTTCCACGTTTCATCCCCGTATGGAATCGTCAGGCTAAAATGCATTGAATTCGTGTTATCGGGTGTTTGTATACATACACGTGTTGTTTAATATAGCTAGATAACCAACCAGATTCATTGATATTCCCTCCCCCGGGTAAATGTTTTCATTAGCCAATGGCAGGCATTTCTTTCAAAAGGTACGGTTGACTTTTATATCCTCTTCTTTTGTACTGTTTGTATCAGGGGAGCGCACTCTTTTGTAAATGTGTTGAATTAATAAGTTACCACGTGCGTGCTTTGAAGAGCTTTTCCATTTCAGGCGCTGGCCTAGTTCAGTTTTCTATTCAATTATTTTATTTTTCTTGTCTATTGTTATCCTAAAGTAAAGTTTATCCTGTGTATACAGTTGTTTGCTATTTTACTTCTACAGTTTAATAGCGTTTGGTCTTCTTTAAAGTTTAGAACTTCACAATTCTCATCTAGACAATTTATACGGCTCGTCTAAATGTCTACATGTACTGGCTTGTCGTACTATTTCCCATTCGATTATTAGCGAGCGTCGGCTTTGTTTGAGCTCCCAGTAATAGGGCGCTACTTCTGTTTTTATTTTTTGTTATTAAATGTGCTTTTATGGTTATAACATTATTTGGGCGTTCTTTGGCGAATATTGTTGCTTGGTAAACAATGCTTTTGATTAGGCATATCCATTCATCAGTAGTATTCATGATATTGATTAACAATGTTAGACATTTGAATGAAAAAAATTGACAAATAACGTAAATTACGATGTATAGATAGACATAAAACGGAATTCGTTGAGTATATATCAAATTAATTTTGTATAGTCTTTATAAAGCCCAACCGTAAACAATATTGAGACCTGGTACTCTTATAGGGAATCCACCATGTTTTCGCGACTTCGCGTCGTCAACGTTCGGGTAGGTTACAAAATCGCCCGAAAGTTGACAGAAAATATAAACCAATCAGGTTGCAGCAGGCATTGGACAATCAGCCTACAGCAAGCAACCGATAACTTTTGGAAGAAATTAATTGCGTTCAATAACAAAAATGAATTTCTATCATCGCTGTCAGCTTGTTGAATCTCCCGAAGGAATAATTGATTTCTGCCAGAAACAGAACCAGAACACAAGAAAACGTTTCGACCAGCTGCAACATAGAACAACAGTTCGTTCGTTAAGGAGAAAAAATTTGCTTAGAAACAGTTGTTGACAAGAAAAAATTACATTGAAAAAATGCTTTTTAAATAATTGAATTTTTTTTTTAAATATTAAACAAAATAATCTTATATATTAAAAACATGTCATTAACAATGTTTCCTTTGACAACAAATAAATAAATAAATAAATAAACATATAATTAATAACAGTTGTTTAACTATGGTTTGTTATTATCGTCTTTCAGTTTTCAATTTAGCGTTTGACAGTTTTCGCCTCGTTTTCGCCTCGTCAACTCTCGGCCGCTTCCGAGCCCTGCCCGAACGTTGACGACGCGAAGTCACGCAAACATGGTGTGTTCGCTATAAGAAAAAGTCTGATGTATTGGTTAGGTTCCGTTTCAAAATTGATTTCTAAACGACCATCTTTGAGAAGGTCATTTTAACATCATTATGTATTAGACTTGGATCTACATAAGCTTTATACACATACATCACTCTCTACTATAAATATAGCAAGTTATACAATTATATATCTATATAAATATATAAAGTTAGGTATATATATAAACATATATATATATATATATATATATATATATATATATATATATATATATATATATAGTATGAAAAGTCACACATGGAAGTGTTGATGAAATGGCAATAATAAGGAGAATATTTTGAAAAATATATTGAAAACCTGGACAACGCATTTAATGATTTTACTCTAAAAACTTTAGTACTTTCGGTGAAATACACCCTTGTCAAAAGTATAAGCATATTTTTTTTCTTTCTTTCTTTGTTTAATCCTCCTTGATTGAGGCATATTTATTGCAGTCAAGTTGAAATTTGTCTTGATGTTATCGACGATTGATGTTGATATGCCGCTGTGTGTAGCACATGGTTACGTGAACATGGAAGCGTTATTATATATATATATATATATATATATATATATATATATATATATATATATATATATATATATATAATGATTTTAATTTTTATTCAAACATTATTGGCTACGTATGTGCAAACATTTTAAAAGAATAGAAAGTTGATCTTGGGGTTACTTTCGGCAGTCTAGTAACCCTCGCTTCCCTTATTTTGTCTTTTAGTCCTCACATTCCATGAGCAATGTTTCTGGCAAAGGGGGAAGACTTGCTGTTTTAGGGTCGGAATCTATCCATCTAACACTTATTGTTGACTAGTTTTTTACCTTTACGTAGTATTTTTAGCTACTTACATCAAGTTGCCAAATGCCTTGTCTGGAGCGATTACCATTAAAAAAACTGTTACATTTTACGGCCTTCAAAAATAATGGATGCACAAACTTTGATCTAAAGTATAAAAATATAGAAACCAATGCAAATAGGTCCAGAAATCGAGGTCGGAAGATCATTTGTTTACATATGCCTTAAATTTCATGTTAAAAACAAAAATAGGTAATAAATGTTTACATCTCATAAACAAATGGTTTCCACCAGGTAACGCGCTACAAAAACATTTAATAAAAACATATTAAGACTGAGCTATAGCTGCACCGATAACAGAGAAAGAATTATAAAGAAACACAACAGCAAAATACTAGAAAGCAAAGACGCAAACATTGATATAAATAATTGTAATTGCCAAAAACCGAATGAATGCCCCTTAAAAAAACAATTGTCTTTATGGAGATATATTTTTTATTTAGACATGATCTTTCATGTCTAAAACACACACTTCACTATCTCAACACTCCTTTAAATTAATTAGAGACAAAAGTACCAATAATTAAATGTGAAATAATTAGGAACACCAAGAGTAGTATATTCCTTAACTCAACATGTGTTTATGTCTTAATGAGAAACTTGAAATTATAACATTTAAAGACAGAGACAAATTACTTAGTGTCAATTGCAAGTACTTCAAAGAACATATACTGAGCAGATTTGAACAACTAGTATTGGTTTCCCACAAAGAGTAATAACAACTCTACTGCCAACCACTTATGATATATTCCTTTTACTTTATTTTATTTTATATATTTTGTATTATTTCTTATTATTTTTATTTTCATTTTCTTTATATTTATTTTTATATTTTTTATCTTTTATTTAATATATTTTAAAAAAATTTAATTAAATTAAACATTTTATTTTATTTTTTTTAAATTCAAACATTTTCAATTGTTTATTTATTTTTATTTGTTTAGTTTTTATGATTTAAATTTTTATCGTTTCGAATGTAGGCGTTTTAAATTTACCAAACTTAAAAAAAAACTGGTACGTGTATGTGTATGGATGCGTAGACGTGTACATGTATGTGTGCGTGTGTACGGAGATTCACAGTATAAAAATCGCTATGTTTTTAATGCACCTAGCCGATTGATTTGGTAATGTACTCGGTTTTTAAAAAATTATTTCTTAATTTATTTTTCAGTGTGTTGTTATATCATTAGATAATTTTAGCTCAATTGTCAGAGCCAGCTTCGACATCGACTTAAGCCAGTTGAACCGAATATATTGATGGTTTAAACCGGAGTCACAAACGATCTACTCGAGAGAGTGACCGTGTATAGTTGCATGTATACGTATGTATGTTTGGGTAATGTAAAAAGGTACCCCACTCTCTCTCGCCCCGTGGGTATCTTGTCGGCCACTCACGCACAGGTGTTTGATATCCTGGTCGCGGTGCCGAGTGCTACAGGTACCTTACTCTGTTCCTGCGTCATGGCATCAGATATAACATATGACCCCACACGCTTCTGCGTCACGGAGTCCACTTAAAACATGGTACTCCACTCGTGTCTCTATCTGTGTGCTCCCGTCTCTGGTTCTCTACACAGAGATCTTGCCAGACCGTGAACACTCTCTGGCCGATCGTCGTAGTGGCAATAAAAAATATCTCGGTCGAATTTCCTCCAGGTCGGGATGATGAGGATGATAGTGATGGCTTTGTCGATCTCGTCTCTGTGAAGGCAAGGTTATTCAAGCAGAATAAATCAATAACAGAAATGATGTAACAACATCAGCGAGGTCTTTTTGTAGGAAAAGTAATTATTAAACAATTAAAGGAAATAATTGATTTTACATTAGCTCAATGTGTACTGTATCGTAAAAACTGTCTTTCCTAGGTTGTCTCTCTGTGTGTGAATTCATTCGCAAGTTGTCATTTAAGTCACTAACTTAACTTCTCTAAGAAAACTGTGGGAGTTTGTTTTTGTCCGGCTTTCATGTTCATAGTCGAACGGGACCAGAGCCCGGTCACGACTGACTCCTCTCGCCGTCCAGATCGTTCTGCTTTTTTCGTTCTAACTCGAAGTTCTTTCTCTTACTGAAAGGGTGTATGGTCACACAAACATATTTCTCTATATCCTTCTTCCTCTCTCATGAGTTGGAAGGGACGCGGGGCGTGTGCCCCCTTCAACGATTCAGATAAATGGATTTCTCTTTTAGATGTTATTGCCATTATGATAAAAAAAACACTTGCACGCTTTCTCTGTCTCCATTAAAAGGGATCGCGATCACCCAAGTGTTGACATTTCTATTAGCCTATTGGTGATTAAGATTTTGCCAAAATTCCAATCCCCCATCCGTTTATAACCGGCTTTGTGTGTGGTTAATCGCAATGGACACCCAAGACCACTTTTACTAGACAGTCCGACGCCGGCTCTGGCCGATGTTTGGATAGTCAATTCGTGTTGAATATATGTACTAGTCTTATATCTCCACTTCGTTTCTACGTAGGGCCTAGTATCATCACCAAGATGCATACTAGCGAGCCACTAGGGTACCCGATCCCCGTCGGTCCTGATTATTCTGTCACATAATATGTGTGTCTGTGTATATGTATTTGTACAGATGTGTAGGTATGTGTATGTGTATGCATGTATATATATATGTGTGTGTGTGTGTATGTAAGTCATATGTATGTGTGATTAGGTGGTGAGGAAAATATGTAAATGCAATATGTAAATAGTTTGTTCTTTTAGTTTTTTATAGGTTTCTAAGGTTTTCATTAGTTTTTTTTAGATATTAGATTATACATTAATATATATATATATATATATATATATATATATATATATATATATATATATGTGTGTGTGTGTGTGTGTGTGTGTTTTGTTTCTTATAGGTTACGTTAGTGGGAAGAAACGTTCCTAAAAGGGCTTTTAAGAGGGTGAGTATTCCTGGATATATATATATATATATATATATATATATATATATATATATATATATATATATATATATATATATATATACTTTGAAAAGTCACACAATTTGAAGCGCTGGGTGGGTGGCAATAATATCGAAGATATATTTTTATAAAATATTTAGAAAACCTTGCACAACGCAGATTATTTGTTTTTAAAAATAAATTATTTATTCATCTTAAACACATTTTTTTTTATAAACTTGAGTACTTTCGGTAAATATACCCTCTTCAGAAGAATATTTCTTCTTTTTCTTTTTTTTCCTTTTTTCGTCTTGGTTGAGACATTCTCGTGGCCAAGTTGAAAATCAGTCTAGGTCTTTTGACGAAGAGAGAAAAGTGTTGATATGGCTGTGTGTCACGTGGTCGGCGTGGAAGGATAATTTGAAAAGTCATATATATATATATATATATATATATATATATATATATATATATATATATATATTAGTGTGTGTATGCATATACATAGAGAACAATATATATATATATATATATATATATATATATATATATATATATATATATATATATATATATATATATATATGTTTCTAATTCAACATTCAAAGTTCTTCAAATGTAGGATTATTTTATAACATAAAGTCAACTATAATTTTTAATTATTATTACCCTGAAAGATGATGATAAAAGATAGATGTTTGATAAATTGATACTTTTTTATGAAATGTCTAATCTGTATTGTCATTGTTTTTACTTATTGTACTTTTTCCACTTGGCACTGACGATGGCCAAACCAAATAGATTTTAAATGTGTTCTTAAACGTATTTCTGAAACGTATTTTTATGTATTTTAAAACGTACTTAAAAACGTACATCTGTAAATATTTTGAAATACTTTAAAATCCTTGAAAACAATATCCTTGGTTTTAGCTGAAACAATTGTTTGCCTTGATTAAAAACGCTTTTTGCCGGTGAACATCTATCATTCATCGTCAGTTTCCAGGGTAAAATAATTAAAACTTATATATATATATATATATATATATATATATATATATATATATATATATATATATATATATATATATATATATATATATATATGAGCGGGTTATGTGGTGTTTCATATGTGTATGCGTGGTTTAACTTCTAGTCGTAAGCTAATAAATGAATGTATGTATATACGCACGAATGTAGACATGTCTTCGTATATTTATCAGAAACTGTGTCTGAGCGGTACATAATACTATTCCCCTCTCGCTCTGGCCAAAACGATAATCAAGAATGTAATTAATCTATACTTTAGATCACCGAAGTTAAGCGGCGTCGAGCCTGGCCAGTACTAAATGGGTGACCATTTGAGAATACCAGGTGCTGTATGTGCTCTCTGCTTATCTCGGCATTGTTTCTAGTTGTCTTGTATTACTACTTACCATTGGAATCAAGCAATGCCGACTCAGAAGAGCGGTTGTTGGGGATTGTGCAACCCTTGCAATTACAATTTCACGCGCGGGCAGCCCCCGGCGGGGCACTCATACGTCGAAATCGACGGGAGAGTCCATCATATATATATATATATATATATATATATATATATATATATATATATATATATATATATATATATAGTTTAAATACGCTTTGAATCATTTTAAACAAAGAAACAAAATGCAATTTAAATTCCCAGGGATACTAACTAAATCCAGAATCTTGCCGACTTACCGCTAGAATATTTACAAATACAAAAGGGGATTCAAGTATATAACAGTGAAACAAAAAAACGTGACTTTAACTTATATTGTGAAATATTAAACGGGGATCATCAGCTGTTTACCATGTAACTGTTTCGAAGATTTAAAAGCAGAACAGTTATAAAATCCATGGCTCTCCAGTGGTATTGACCAAATGGCCACTTCCCCAAAAACCAAATGTAGAAAAAAATAATAAATAATAATAATAAAATGTTACCATTTTTGCATATCAAATGATATTAATCATAACATTGATAATAATAATAATGATAATTAATTATATTAATAACAATAATGATAATACTATTAAAACACTACACTTAAGAACCATTCGGCGATATAGTAGTTAGCATATAAAATTATATAGGAATAAAAGATGTATGCAAAAAAGCTTAAGTACTTAGAGTACCAGATAGGCATATATATATATATATATATATATATATATATATATATATATATATATATATATATATATATAATGGTAATTTTCGTAAACTGATCTGATCTATATAGTGTGTTAAAATACAAAGGAAAAGTTAAGAAAAAATGTATTTCATGTAGCCAATGTAGGTAGTCAATAATCATTATCTTAATCACGTAAATCATATTTTAGAAAAATATAAAATCAATTCTAATCTGATACATATATTGTTTTAAAAGTGTAATGGAAATGTTAATTTAGAAGAAAATTTATTTAATATAATATTGTGATGTGTATTAATTGAACAGTCAATTAACAAAAAAAATGTCATGTAAATTATATTTTAGAAAAGTAAGATGATCATATGATATTTTAATTAAAAATGTTTGTGATGTGTATTAATTAAACAAATGGAGGATGTCAGTAATTACGATTTTAGTCACGTAAATTCGTTTTTCGTATGTAGCTTGAAAATCAAAACAAATCTGATGTTTTAGTCAAGTATGAGTGTAACAAGATGAAACTGATTATTTGGTATGAGCCACGTGTATAATATCTATTAAGAAAAGTGTTCGATGAGAAATAGTATATTCGCGAAATCGTTCTAATACGTACGGTTGTGAATATTAATTAATGTATTAAGTCACAACTACGAATGTACTGTCCGTTAATGGAAAATGTGTAAGGAATATGCAATTATCAATCATTTTAAAACGCTGAAAATACTTACGGTTGAAAGAATGATGGTCTGTGTAAAGTTGCAACGTGTTCGTTTATAATTCTAGCGATCTTGAAACCGTAATGAAAACGAAGATGTAACGCGTAGAATATTTAATCCGAAGGAAATCTATTTTTTATGTTAACGAATGAAATATGTATTACTTGGTTTAAACAAAAATATTCTTATTATGTTATGTTTAGTCTTAATGTTATAACATTAACAAGTGTACTTACTACGCGTGGAAGTGGTTTTATTACGCTGAGCGCGATGTGTTTGTTTTAATGTAATCCGTTATGTTACGTGTTCGGAATAGCGGAATTATATTCCCGTCATCTGTACTTGGCGGTGTTTCTGTGTAACAATTCCGAATGAAATAAAAGTCTGCGGTGTTATGAGTGACAGGTACAGTAGATAATCTGGAGTGAGTAAGTATAGTGACCACTGTCTATGTTGTAGTTGAGAGTGATATAATAATTAATATATGTTGATGAAATTATGTAAAAGTTTCTGCAAACACGCTTGAGTGAATAAGAGTATTGCAATGGGTATTTTACTAGTGTATGATGCATGTGGTACAGGGGGCAAAACCAGTTCACTTAGTTATATATATATATATATATATATATATATATATATATATATATATATATAT
>OY744550.1:42891754-42896754 GCA_963556195.1 Sepiola atlantica
TAGTGAAGAAATAGCAGCAGACATATTCTCTTTTCTTTCTTTTTCTAAATGGAAATCGCTCCAGACAAGGCATGAAGCAACTTGATGTAAGGAGCTAAACATACCACTTCGAAGTCAAAAACTAGCTAACGCTATATGCTATATGGATAAATTCCGACCCAGCAAACAGCAATTCTTCGCCTTTGTCAGAAACATCGCTTATGGAATGTTAGGACTAAAAGACAAAATAAGGAAAGGGAGAGTTACGAGGCTGCTGAAAGTAAACGCAACGTCCATTTTCTACTCTCCATCTTTTGTTCTTTAATCAGGTCAGCGTACCTGCCAAACGTATGTGACGTTATATCGTGACACGTATCCCTAACTCTAACTTTTTTTTTTACTTCTCATGGAATTTTCTACTCCTCTGCTTAATCGTACGTTATGTGGTAGATACCGTTTAAACACTATTTTTACACACACAAGGCCAATAATTATCACAAGTCAACTGCATGTGGAATCGAGTGTGAAAATTTAAGAAACTGGCTGCATTTATCCGGTGTTACCCGGGATATAGTAAAGTCAGTTTTGTTTTTAATTTCTATTTGTTTGTGGATTTTTAAACGTATACAGAAAAATTTTGTTGTAAGAGAGACAACTGTTTTTTATATTCTTCAATTATAAATATGAGTCATTCCCCAGCTTGTTTTTCTATTTTTCACTTATAATGGAAATAATATTATTTTACCAGTTGTCGGGGCGAGCGTACACAATTTTTTTAATAAACTGCAGCGAAATATATTATCATGTTGACAATAAAAAGGTATACCAATAAAAACTGTAGATTGGCCAGTCAGAATAAAATTTAAAATATGTACATTATTGTAGTATGAAACACATGGTACGACAATAACAAATAGAAATTGTCTTGTTAAAAAATCTCACAATATAACTTTATATGGTAGATTATGAATTATAAAAGGCTGGCTTTACTTCTCTCTTAGACGGGGCTGCTAAAGCATTTTTTGTAGGCAAGAGTGCACTTATCCTAGTGTGATGGATTCTAAAAATCACACTTGACTTTTGGTCTGCCCTCTTGGCAAGGAGGTAAATGATATATAGGTACATGGTTGAAATATCCTAAACTTTTTCGATGTATCTATGTATATACAAAGTACCATTCGTGTTTGTATACACACACACACACACACACACACACACACACACACACACACACACATATATATATATATATATATATATATATATATATATATATATATATATATATATATATATAGAGAGAGAGAGAGAGAGAGATAGATAGATAGATAGATAGAAGAAAAAAGAGTGATAAATATACGACGATTATCCAAATTTATTTCAAATTTCAATTGTTCAATGCAAGGTGTATTCAGTAATAAACTAGTGTTTATTATTCTTTCCTTATATATATATATATGCAAAGATATATATATATATATATACAAACATATCTAGATATCTATCTCTATATATACAAGCATATATATACAGAGAGAGAGAGAGAGAGAGAGAGAGAAATACACACACACATACACACATATATATATGTGTATGTGTGTGTAGACAAATGAAAAAGGAGAAATAAAAGATGTGACAATACGAGATCTATTGCGTCTTCAGTTATTCAAAACAAGGTATATTCAATTAAAGAATATTTAGTTTAATCCATGGCTTTTCAAAGAATGGATTCTTATCATAAGAGGAGTAAAAATAGATACGTTTGCAAAGGCTATACCAGAAGTCATAATTTGAAAATGTGTCAATGCAAATGCATTGCATAAATTTTAGGGAAAATGTAGAAAATGTCCAAAGAAAAAAAAGATGTTGAAAATGGAATGAAAAAAAGTTCACCGTTGGATGATTCATGAATAATGCAGCAGTGGGTTCAAATGTACTAGATCAAAGAAGAATTCATCCATCAGATGTACAAGTATATATATATATATATATATATATATATATATATATATATATATATATATATAGAGAGAGAGAGAGAGAGAGAGAGAGAGAGAGATGAAAGAAGAGGGATAAACATGTACGAATGACAAATTTATTTCAACTTCGATTGTTCAATGCAAGGTGTACTCGGTGAAAACATGTTTATTATTCTTTCCTTAAGCCAAGGCTTTTCAAAGATTAAAATCTTATCATCAGAGGAATTACATAGATAGATAAGTTGGCAGTGGAAGAGCCAAAATTCAAAATTTGAAAAAATATTAAGTAATGGAGAGTGAGAATGTGCGTTTAAAAAAGATATGGGTCTGCTCAGTTGGTAAATGTCCATTGATAAGGTGTTTATTTCATATATATATATATATATATATATATATATATATATATATATATATATATATATTTATACAACATTTTGGTTAGTAGATACTTTCTAGAGAGCTGCCGTTTAGAGCACATTTGTTGATCAGAAGGCTTATTTAGAATGATTTTATACTACGAGCAAACTCAAGTAAATTCACTTTTCTTTTTCTCTATCTCTTTGCATGTATTTCAAACGTAAACATTATTGCTAGTTTCCGGCATTTTGGACTAGGATTAAAGTGTAGTAACGGTGGTATCTTTCTCGACTGGAACAATTTGAGTTTGTAGTCTCAATCCATAGTACCTCCCACATTAAACCGCGACCATGTGTCTAACTTCGGATATAGATGTAAATACACAAAACTAGAAGACTCGTGTATAGGGCGTGTCAGTATAAACGTGACCGATCTACATACTCATGACTTATAGAACCAAACAAGAAAGACAGGAGAACTTTGAATTTTTTTTAAAGCTGAAATGATAAAAATCTAAATGAGTGTTCATTCAGTATCTGTTTTTATTAAATTAAAATTTTACAAGACATGTTCTAAATGTGTGACTCAGCGCTGATGGCATACTTTATTGGGACCTGTCTTCCCAGCATCAATCTTCAAAGCAAAACAGCCCGATTATGCCATATTTCTAGCTAGAACCCACGCGAGGCACGTCACAGTTTACAGTGCCTCTGAAAGACTTGATCTGGCACTTGAGATCCACAAAACACAGAGATCTTACTGTTTCATCCCTTAACCACACACATTTGGAGGTTAATAACTACGCCAATATTAATGATAATGCCATCTCCTTGGATGATTTTGAGGCGTTATTATCAACCCTAGAAAGTACAGTATGATATTATTAACATTGGTGGGGGTATCAACTCCATCAACCATTCGGCATTAGTTCAAACAAAAATTAGACCAGCAAAGTTTATGCCATTTTTTAGGATGGCTTGTTCTCTGTCTGTTTGAGATATGGTCACCTGCAGTTCTAGGAAGTCCACCTTCCCAGGCTTTTTTCCTTTATCACCCTTTGAGAAGGGGTTAGTTTATTGTTAATCTCATGAGGCGCCCCTACCGGAGACTGCCGACGGGGCTGCGCAGGCAATTTCTGTTCGGCCAGAGTGCTCTTCCTCTAGGGTGTTGGCTTTTCAAACCCCACTTTTCCGACCTTATATCACAATTTTCCCGTCGTGGGCGAGAGATAAATACAATTAACCCAAAATGGGTCACGGTTTATACACCCTATATAACAGGCTATCAGGAGCAGCTACGGGTTTTGATTTCCTAGTGTCTGGCTGCATTACCATTTATTAAAGGGGCACCTGACTCTGACTATCAGCGATTATTAGCAAGGACCGAAACTCTCGTCATGCGATACAATTTAATCAAATTTGCTCAACCCGTAAAAGTACAAGATAATATCATTAATATTGTCGGAGGTATTAACCCTCAGATTGGTCACGTTAATACTGAGGACCTCTGTATGTGCAAAAATGTACTTTCAAAACTATCGTTTCCTTTTCTTGTTCGCCTGTGTCACAAACAGACACACACATGCATCTTAATGTTATACATTTACAAAAACATTTACTCATTTTATTTCTCTCTCTCTCCCTCCCTTCCTCTCTCTCTCTGTCTCTCTCTGTGTCTATCCCTGTCTGTCACTCTCTCTCTCTCTGTCTCCCCCTGTCTCTCTCTCCCTCTCTCTCTCTCTCTCTCTCTCTCTCTCTCTCTGTCTCTCCTATCTATCCCTCTCTATCTATCTCTATTTCTCGCCAAATCTCTCTCTTTGCCTCTCTGTGTCTATCTCCGTCTTTCTATCTCTCTCCCTCTCTTTATTTCTATCTAGGTGTCTCTCTCTATTTCTCTTTCTCTTTCTCTCTCTCTCTCTCTCTCTGTATCTCTCTCTCCCTCTCTCTCTCTCTCTGTCCTACTCCCTCTCTCTCTCTAAAATTAAACGAAGCTTCGATGAACAAAGTTTATTTCGCCGAATCACCCGTCTGTGGAACACATACCGCTGGGCTGCTTCGCAGCTGACTACAACATTATCGTTTTCAAATCCAAAGTAAACAAATTTTTGTTAAGCCGTTCTCTTAAATAATTAAACTCTGAAAAACTTCCACCATCGTTACCAATCATCCCGGTGTTGTCTCACCGTCCACCTGACACTCATTAACCTTTATCCTCGAGTGGCCTTCGTGCCTTGATAAGTGGTGACTCTTTAGTTAAAAGAAAGTGATTTTAGTTATTAATGTTTATTTGAACTTATACAGAAAACGAAATAACATTTTAGTTTAAAAAGAGACAACACTTATTGTATTCTTTAAAAATATGTTTCATATTATCAGTTGTCTATTCTATATTTCTTTCTTTCATCGCTTTTATCTTTCATCGCTTTTATCTTTCATCGCGTTTATTTAAAATGTATTGCATTCTTTTATCTTTTTGTTTTCTTTTTGTTTTTGCCATTTTCTCAGCGTTTTATCTTTTTCATCCTTTCTTTCTTTCTTTCTTTATATCTTTGCAGTTTTTTTTTTCTTTCTTTTCGTTCGGTCTTTCTTTATTATCAATCTTGATCTTTTGGATAGGAGCAAAGTGTAGTATCTGTTCCGATGCTACACTTAGTATTTTCTGTCCTCCATCAGTGAAGGAGACATC
>OY744550.1:42901754-42909254 GCA_963556195.1 Sepiola atlantica
TCACTCGCTATCGAGAATTATGCAAATATATGATCATATACAGTGACAAAAGGGTAGTTAATACCTCAATTCGTTATCTAGGTGGGGAGTTTCAGTTAATATAGCGCTCGCAAGAAGCATTATCAAAAACTTGTTATAATGAGAATTAAAGACTTGGAAACTTGAAAAATTGAAAAGTTAAAAGTTTTTAAAATGTACTACTTAAAAAAAAAGTTTTTTTTATTGAAAATTTTAAAAAAACTGCTATTAAAGATTATTATTTATACGAAGATAATTTGACTACACATTTAGAAAATATGTTTCAGTCAAACATGTAGATTATCGTTACGCTTTCATTTTGTGCAATGAGGCAGATCTAACCTTTAAAGGTCACGTAATTAATTCAAAATATTTTAGAATCAAACTTACCGTTAATTGTATAATTTCGATTATTCGGACTACTGTTCTCATCTTGGGTGTTCTCATCACAACGTTTCGGCAGCTGTAACCTCCGGCCTTTTTCAGGTGTATCTTTTCGAACTCGGGAATATTTCTGTCGAACTTGGGAATCTGGACAAAATTTCGAATGGAACGCTTTATTTAATCCATTCTCTCGTTCCACCAGCCATGACTGAAACGTTGTGATGAGAACACCCAAGAATGTGAACAGTAGTCCGAATAATCGAAATTATACAAATTATCGATCCTCATCTAGAAAGAATTCAGAAACATAATTACTGTTAATTATTTATCTTTTTAAAACATCAGAATTTTCAGACTAAAACCTCTAAACCAAAGTTAAATAAAGAAGGATGACATTTCCGACATGACTGATGCATATTAATAATAATAATAATATTAATATTAATAATAATAATATTAATAATAATAATAATAATAATAATAATAATAATAATATATATATATATATATATATATATATATATATATATAGGATAGGATCACCGACTGTCAGCTCGACGGTTGAGTTTCAATCCCGGCTTGAGGCACTAACTGGTCTAGCCGTAATGATGAGCTGTGATACAGCGAAACAGTCTGTATTTGGATGACTATATGAAGTCCCCTCCCTAGGTAGAGCTTATTTGTA
The DNA here is from genome assembly GCA_963556195.1 of Sepiola atlantica. Classification (NCBI taxonomy): domain Eukaryota; kingdom Metazoa; phylum Mollusca; class Cephalopoda; order Sepiida; family Sepiolidae; genus Sepiola; species Sepiola atlantica. The sequence continues at coordinate 42,902,842 of OY744550.1, forward strand.
AGGATATCGCCAACTGCCATTAGCTTTAAGGCATAGCTCATTAGGTAAAACTAATTCGAGCTTACGGAACTTGCAATGTTTACATTGAGATATTACTTACATTCAGTCAGTGTCGTATGATAGTGCAGGGGTAGGGTCGCCGACTGTCAGCTCGACGGTTGAGTTTCAATCCCGGCTTGAGGCACTAACTGGTCTAGCCGCACTGATGAGCTGTGATACAGCTAAACAGTCTGTATGTGGATGACTATATATATATATATATATATATATATATATATATATATATTGAGGCAAACATTATTAAATTAGACGGAGTATTTTTTTCTTGATATAACGTTTTTTTTTTTTATTTCAATTTTCCGAATGGTCCATTTAGTGTTTCAGTCAAATTACTGTATGTAAGTTCCGTGGGTTACTTGTCTCATTTTCTTTCCTTTTTCGCGAGTACTTTCGATTTGATTCGTCATGACTGTCCCCCTTTCACAATATAGATACATACTAGTAAACAATACTAAAATAATACACCACGATACCAACACCAAAAGATTAAAAATTCTTGAAGCCCTCTACATAAAAACTAAACATCCCACAATCAATAATGTGAGTTACGAAACAAGTAACAATGTTTTTAAATGCCTAGCATAGTAATAAACGTTACCAAATTCTTAGTCATCAAGCAATTATACGTTTGAATCTTGAACGCGCTCAGAACGTTATCATTGCGGTGAAGCAATCAAACTTTTGAATCTTGCTCGCTCTTAGAACGTAATCACGCTCTCATATAACATCTCAATATTATAGACGCTCATTTTAAGTTATGAATTACTGGCCGTTATAATAATAATAATAATAAAAACTCAACTGTAAAGACATATTTTTAAGTAACCAAAATTAACACCGCCTGAAGATGATTTGATGAATCAAATCGAAAGTACTTTGCAAATAAGGAAAGAAAATGGAACAAAACCCACGGAACTTATATACAGCAATTTGACCGAAACACTAAATGGACCATTCGGAAAATTGAAAAAGTAAAAAAAGTCTTATCAAGCAAAAACACTCCGTGTTATTTAATAATGTTTGCCTAAATTAAAATACGCTGCCTAAATACACACACAATATATATATATATATATATATATATATATATATATATATATATATATATATATATATATATATATTAAAATTTACTTCCAAGCACTTTGAGGGGAATATGAACATTTTCTAACTAAGCTATATTATGAGTTCTCCCTTTTGGCAGATTGAACACTTTCTAGAACTTAATATATTCGTAAATAAAATATAGATTTTTCTCTCACCTTTAAATATGACTGTCACTAGCCGACTGGTTAAAAAATGTTGGATCAGAGTTATTCGTATCCTGGGTTCAAATGGTTCGGTCGACGGTGATGATTGTTATTGAATACGAAAGATATATATTTGTGGATAATATATATTTATTGATAAAAAAATAATTATATAAACGTAATTTACTATATATATATATATATATATATATATATATATATATATATATAAAATGATAAATACAGGTGTAATGAATAGCTCCACCAATGCCATTGTATTTCAATCAGATATATCCCCAGGTCACTCTTTATTGCATTATATTTCTTTATGTAGTGAAAACTAATGACAATAGGAAGATATTACTTTTTGTTATTTTGATATGTTTGTATTTAAATTATAACGCCGTTCGGGAATTTATTAGAACAATTCAAAAAATAGGATAAACCATAAAAGTGCTGTTAAGTGTTAAGATAAGTAACATCTATTATTTGTTTATATATATATATATATATATATATATATATATATATATATATATATATAGTGTGTGTGTGTGAGAGAGTGTGTGTATATATACATATACATATATGTTTATAAAATAGATTGAGATAAATAGAATTAGCCTAATATATATATATATATATATGATGTTCTAATTCTTGGAACAATTGTAATGTTTTAATTCATTGAATGTTTCAGTTCGGCAGCAAGTCGTTTTTTTATGCAAGAGTCATTAAAGACCACGGAATTATCTTTCTTCACGATCTTTCTTGTCAATTTCTCGACGCAGCGAGCGATTCTCGGTTTCCGGGTGTTAACCGATGGAGTATGGCACCTAACGTTGTGTCGTGGGCCATTCCTCGAGCGCTTTCGGTCTCTCGACCGTCTTCATTGAGTTTTATTTATTATATAGCTACTAATTTACATATGTATATATATATCTATATCTATATATATATATATATATATATATATTTATTTATTGATTTAATTAATTAATTATTTACTCACTAGGAGTTCTCACACAGGTCATCAGTGATTGCTCACTGACAACCGATGGTATTCCCTGGAGTCTGAGTGACAACAAGTCTCCCCAGATTTCTAGTATTCTCCACCTCTTTTCGATAGCCACCACAAATAAATTTGCAGTATCACAACAGCCGTTTACCATTGATTTCTCGCCGGCAAGGACCATTGGTATTTTCTGGGGTTTGGGTGGCAGTAAGCCTCCCCGAGGTCCCAGCAATTTCTACACTTCCAGTGGAGGTCTGGTTTGTGCTGTCCCTCCTCGGTCTTCTCATCCTCCAAGTAATGTTCAGTTTTCTTTTTTTATCATAGATAAACAATGACCCGCAGTAACGGTGGATAAGTATTTTATCTATAATATATATATATATATATATATATATATATATATATATATATATATATATATATATATATATATATATATATACGTCCCTTAAAAGGGGTCGATAAAGCATATACACGGAAGAACACCTATGCTCATGTATAAAGGCAACCCCGTATGCTCAAGCTAAGCAAAATATACCATGTTAATTATCGCTAAAAAAACAATAACAAAAACAAATAATTTTATAAACGATGAATTGTGAAAGTACTTCAGACGGTTTCATAGCATAACAGTTAGCGCTCTCGGTCGCAGCTCCAATGATCGTAGGTTCGAGCCCAGTCATTATCAACCACGCTGATGAGCAACAGAAACTGCGAAATAAGTTCCCGTGTATATATGTATAAGACAAAGTTCATTTTATATTCCAATAATTATGGTTTTTATTTTCAGTTTTTATTTTTTCACCTTTTTAAAAACATTCCTGTGAGATGTATTTTTACGATTCGCTTCCCTGGAGGTGAGCCATCGAATCGTAAAAATACATCTCACAGGAATGTGATTTTTTTGAAAATGTGAAAAAATAAAAATTGAAAATTAAAACCATGATTATTGGAATATAAAATGAACTTGTCTTATTTATATATGCTCTGTTGTCACTGATCGACAATCATCGAGCTGAATCTTTTTTGAAGAAAATACTAATTAAAAGGTACTGATAGTATATGATAATACATATATTGCCATAATTCATATATATATATATATATATATATATATATATATATATATATATATATATATATATATATATACATTAATATCCGCAAACAGCTGTTCCATCGTTAGGCGACTTATAAGCGTAGCTAGATTGGCGTTTTGACAAAAATAACAGCAGAAAGGAACTGATTACTGAAAACTGTAACTGATTATTTTTTTTTAATCTTCGTCCGGCATTTCCTTGGAGATTTGGAAGCACGTATCAATATTTTTTTCCTCTTTTTTTGCCTTCTTTTTTTTTCGGTGATGTTGCGAAAGGCGAAAACCGGTTGGAATTCTTCTGTTGGTTTAAAACACGTGTATTTAAGAATAATTGCATTTGTTAAAAGATATGCAGAGACTCTGAACCGTTTTTGTACTGGCTTAGATTTTTTTGTTTGTTCATGTAAGATTCTTAACACCGCGTCTCCCAGCAGATCTTTTGCTCTTCTTAAACATTTTTCTTGTATTAAGTGTCACTTGTTTTACAATATAAGCTGTTTTTGCCATGAATAATATCTAACTTAAAAGCCGAAATGTCAATGCTTTAAATATGATCTCTGTCATTATTTTAACTAGTTTGTTCTAAACTTATCTACCCATTCCATTTACTAGCCAGTGCATATGTATATGTTTTTAATGGTATTATTGTATGTGCAATATAAAGGAAATCTTTATTTTCGTTCGACTTGTCGATGTGTGCGGAGCACTGTTTTTTATTTAAAAAAAATGTTTTTAAAATAACAGCTACAACATATTCAAAACACACCAATTGTATTGGAAACGTGTATGTGTATATATATATATATATATATATATATATATATATATATATATATATATATATATATATGTATATATATGTATATATATATATATGTATATATATATGTATATATATATATATATATATATATATGTATATATATATATATGTATATATATATATGTATATATATATATATGTATATATATATATGCATATATATATATATATATATATATGTATATCTGTGTATGTGTATATGTATGTGTGTATATATGTATGTATATTTATGTGTATATGGATATATTTGTTTATGGAAATCGTTCCAGAGAAAGCATGAAGCCACTTAATATATGGAGCTAAACAACTACTTTAAAGTCTAATATAACTAGCGAACGATAAGTGTTAGATGGATAGATTCCGACCCAGAAAACAGCAATTCTTCCCACTTTGTCAGAAACATCGCTCATGAAATTTCAGGACTAAAGGACAAAAAAATATATGCGAATCTATGTATGTATGTATGTATGTAGGTGTGTGTGTGTGTGAGGGGTATATATATTCATTTATCTGTGTGTTTATATCTATTTATCTACCTCCCACAGCGGTAAGATGTGACACAAGGTCGGAAGCTATGATAAACAGTAGTGGTGTGTATATCTAGATATGTATAAGTATATGCATGTATCTGGATATGTATGAGTGTATGCATGTATCTGGAGGTGTATATATATATATATATATATATATATATATATGATAATTTTATTTACATAGACATGTACAAAATCTGCGACACTGGCATGTCGATGTTATCGATCAACAGTTACTATAAACTGAGATCTCATTAGGCAGAGTTAGAATCCGATCTTAACCTCAGATCATATTTGGAGAGAATGAAATGGAGTGATAGAGAAAAAGAAGAAGAAGAAAAGAAATTTAACATTTCAAAAATTGAGGCCGTTAAAAAATTAAAATTAAAAATTAAAAATCTAAAAACACTAGACAAATTATAAAGACAATATAAATCCAGAATCGGCGACACATTTGATCACCGCCTCACCACCACTACAATCACATACGTCTGATCGGTTTGCCCGCACGCACACATACATATACACAATATTACAGTTCACTTGAAAAAATACATTTATAAACTCGTCTGTTTTTTTTGGACACTTGATTCGTGCATGTGTACTCCCCTCCTTCGATCTCGATCTTAATTGTTTTAGAAGTTGATATTACTATTTTTATGTCAGATTTGAAATGTTTTGTAAGGAAATACATATGAGATTATTGGGGAAAACTATCTAAGATTTATTTTCTCAGACATGTGTTATTTTTTCCTTACCCCCCTCTTTTTTCACATTTTAACGTATCTCCGCAAGCATGTTTTATTATTGCCAGAGAAAAGTAAACAAATCTGGCTTAGATCAAAATGTAGAATCTGTTCGGTTTAAGAATGCCATCATCCCAAGCATTACCTTCTCCTTTCAGAAGAGAACTGGGTTTGTGGTCTGTTTCCTGTGGGGAGTTTTAACAATATTATACAGGTGTTTTTATTCCCTATACGAATGCGCGTTTCGGGAGAACTGTATTCTTCACGTTAAAAACCGACGTTCAAAACCGACCTTATATTTAATCTTGCAGATTATATATACGTTGCGGCTAGTTTAAGTCCCGCTAAATATATTCCATTAACTTGGAACTTGAAAAATACCAGCCCATTTTGGAATAAAGGTTAGAGTGTTCGCTAATGGGCCGAGAAGCTTGGGTTCAATCCTCAGTCGAGTTATATCAAAGCCTAAAAAAATTGTACTTGATGCCTTGTAAACACAGCATTACGCGTGAGGATTTAAGGTAAGTGGAACTACCCGGGGAAAGAAGTGGCGCTCCTCCACCCTGAATCTCGTTGTAGTAGTCAACAAAAAGGAAGCCTTCAGGTCGTCTTCAACTATAGTCGATCCATTTATTTATTTACCGGCCTATTTGGCATAATGATTATAGTATTAACTAATGGGCTGAGAGACCAGGGTTCAATCCTTAGTTAAGTCATACCCAAAATAAATGGTACTTGATTCTTATTTACTAAACACTCAGCATTATAAGGTGAAGGGTCAAGGATAAGTGGAGTAATCCATGGAAACGAGTGACACCCTCCCCTACATCTCGGTGTAATAATCAATTAAAAGGTAGCCTTCGGGTCGCCTTCGACTTCGATCGAGC
>OY744550.1:42914254-42916754 GCA_963556195.1 Sepiola atlantica
TATGTAAAGACCAACTAGATCAGTGACTTCTGCTGAGTCCAGGGGACCCATAGAAACATCAAAAGATCCAAATTGATTACTTTTAGTCCATTGTTCATGTTTACAGATTAGTACTGTATTTCTGCATTTTCTAATTATATTGATTTCATCTACAGAAATATCAGATAGAAGTGTGGCAAAATCGATAACGTTTTCAAAAAGTTCTTTAGATATAGATGGGTAGTAGTTAATAATATCAAACTGGATGAATGAGCAATCAGTTTTATTTACTATTTTAAGGAACCAGTTTATTGTATCTGCAGTGTTTATCCATTGATTAAGTTTATAAAATGTTTTTATCTGCTTATTTATTATTTCTAAAATTGTGTTACTAATTTTCCCTATTTCCTGTCTTGTGGGTTTAATAAGTCTAGTGGTTGGTTTAGTTTGGAAGTCAGATTTGTGATCTTTGAGAAGAATATATGCTTCTTTTTCTTTTAGTTTACTTACTCTATCGCTGATCTTAAGTTTATCTGTGATAATTTTACTATCGGTATTGATGTTGTGGACTAAATTAATATTAGATTTTTTGTAGTTTTTTGTGATGTTATTGTCAAGTAATTTGTAGTATTCTTGTGTGGTTAATTTGTAGAAGTTTTGAGTTTTATCAGCTTTAGTTAGTATATATTTTGACCTATTAATTTCCCTAACTATTTTGTCTATTTTCTTTTGAAATGGTTTTTTTGTGGTGAAATGTGATGTCCCTAACAATATTCATTAAATCCATTTCGAACCCGTCAAGCTGTTCAACGTGGGGTGCAGTTCCTTGATTTTTAAATCCATAATAATACCTCGATTCGTTGCATGTAGATCTCTCCAGGAAAAAGCTAGCTTTCCACTTCATCCTCCTCAAAAGTTCTTCAATCTTCATAATAAGTATAAGAAGATAGTTCCGTTTGTTGGTAGTCGGAATGTTTTTTAAGGAGGTATTAAAATTGTTTTTTTCCATGTATGCGAATTAATAATCCACGGTTTGGAAAGTGCTCAACAGTAATGGAGCCAAGATAATAATGGTAATAATCCAGGTGAAAAATATCCACAGGGTGGTAATCCAGAGAATTTTAACCGGGTTTATAAAAAGTGCTCAATATCAAAATAGAGCTTTATATATGATAATTTTATTTACACAGACATGTACAAAATCTGCGACACTGGCATGTCGATGTTATCGATCAACTCGATCGGATTCAAACGCTGCCTGATGAGATCTCAGTTTATAGTAACTGTTGATCGATAACATCGACATGCCAGTGTCGCAGATTTTGTACATGTCTGTGTAAATAAAATTATCATATATAAAGCTCTATTTTGATATTGAGCACTTTTTATAAACCCGGTTAAAATTCTCTGGATTACCACCCTGTGGATATTTTTCACCTGGATTATTACCATTATATATATATATATATATATATATATATATATATATATATATATATATATATATATATAATAGAATTAACGAGAAGCGAAGTATCGTAAAGTGATCTATCGTGATAAAGTAAAGCTCAATATGTTGAGTAGAGCTAGCAATGAACTTTCGATGTAATAAAATTTGTATCAATTTTATGTAATTTTATGTAATTTTATGCAATTTTTCATCTTCATCACATTTCTTCTTTAATATATATATATATATATATATATATATATATATATATATATATATATATATATATATATATATATATATATATAAGTGTTTTAAGGTTCATTTTTTTAATTTAAAAAGCATCTATTGTTAAATTTAAGAAGGAATAGGTAAAATAAATACCTTTTGAAGCATTAAAATGCGATATCAATTTTTTTATATATAAAAAAGAAAAATAATAAATCGAAACCGATTTTTTTTTCTTTTTTATTAAAACCTTATATGAATATGAACCTTAAAACACTTATACAAATCACGTGCTGCATTCACGTTCGTCATATTTGATGGTGAGAAACAACAACTTGCCCATTTGGCCCGGCTGTAATAACAACAAGCCGGTAAAGAGATAAAAAATACAAATCCGATGACATCAGGATATATTACACACCGAGGATGCCAGGTTTTGGCGAAATATCTGTATCACTTTAAACTAACAAAAAAAAATGCTAGTTTTAATAAAAAAAGAAAAAAAAATCGGTTTCGATTCATTATTTTTCTTTTTTATATAAAAAATTGATATCGCATCTTAATGCTTCAAAAGGTATTTATTTTACCTATTCCTTCCTATATATATATATATATATATATATATATATATATATATATATATATATATATATATATATATATATATATATATATTGTGTATTTGGGTACCATTTACTCATTTATGCAAACATTGTTAAAAATAGCATAATTCGTCTGTTTAATTATACCTTTTTTTATTTTTTACATTTTTTCTGATGGTCTTTTTTGTATTCAAATCAAAAAAATTTGGCACCTGAGGATGATTCGACGAAAAATCGAAAA
>OY744550.1:42921754-42926754 GCA_963556195.1 Sepiola atlantica
GCTAGTATTATGGTGAACAAATATATACTACACTGCCCCCCCCCCCTGGGCAGTGAATACTATCATGATGAACGAACACTACTTCCCTCCACTCCAAAAGGAGGAAATCATTATTGCGTGGACGGTCTTATGAGAACAAAACCGATACTACACTACCCCCCTTAAAATATATTCTGACTAAATCGAGTCTTGTTTTTTTTATAATTCTGGGAGGATTACCCCCTACACACCCTTAAAAACGGATGAGGTAACTCCTGGGAGGAAAGTCTTATGACAACAGAACCGATACTGCACTACACCGCCCATTAAACAATATTCCAATTTATTCAATTTTTTTTTTGTTTTTTGTTTTTTAATTTAAAAATGCCTAGTCGCAAAAAATATTTGTTTATGATTCCGTGGCCTTTTGGCTAAGATCAAAGTGTAGTATCTGTTCTCAAACATCTCAGCGATATGTGACACTTTACTAAAGCCGGAGTAAATTATCTCCCTTGAAAATAAAAGTCTTAATAAGTTTTTAAACGCTAACATTTTTTAAATAAAATCTCTCTATCTTATTTTATTTATAATTATAATAATAGCACTATCGATAAAACGATTGCGTATGTAGAAGAAATTTTGACAATACAAAGTAGAAAGGTATATTACAGAATATTAATTTATTAAACACATGAAAATAAATAAATATGCTCATCAGCAAAATTGAGATTAGTTTGAGTGAGTTGGGGAATCTGTTCCGATGGATACTGCACCCTATAGACTGGTATTGTCTTGGCCTTCGGGGCTTGATTTACGCCGGTCTATGGGATTGTCCTGTGCAGTTCTAGGAGGTCCACCCTCCCAGGCTTTGCCTCCCCTCTTTGGGGAGGAGTAAGTTAATTGCTTACTGCTTGAGGCGCCCCTACCGGGGAATGCCGACGAGGCAATTTTTGATGGTCAGAGTGCTCACCTCTCGGGCGCTGGCTTTTCAACCCCCACTTTCCGACCCGAGCTTGGGTCACATCTTACTTGTGGGAGTAGGATAAAAACTGGCCTTGTGCCTAACTCCTGGAGAGGAGTAAATTACTATAATTGGAATTAAATAATCCTAACTTGATTTGACGTTAATATAGTTAGGATAGATCGAAAAAACTTTCGCATTTATTCATATATATATATATATATATATATATATATATATATATATATATATATATATATATATATATATTCATTCATAGTAATGGCCCCCTTTAAGTCCAATAAATCTTAATTATCGAGCAGTCTGAAATTATAAAAATCTACGGTCGTTAAGCTATGGAAGCCAAAGCTTACACGCCCACGTGTTTAAGCACTCTTTGATCTCGGAACGTTTGAACCCTTCCGCCGGCTTTCCGTTGGCCTAATGAATTAGGGCGCATGGTCGTTATTCTCTTTTGAATCTACGAACTGCCTGAAACAACTACTTCCTGCACTGATGAGGACGTAAGTCTGAAACAACGTTGTCTGTAGGTAAATACACTTTCATATTTAATTTTAAAAAAATTATACATAGTAATGGCCCCCTTTAAGATAAATATTAAGATAAATAAAACTTAATTGACGAGCACTGTTTGAAATTATAAAAATCTAAGGTCGTTAAGCTATGGAAGCAAAGCTTACACGGCCGCGTGTTTAAGCACTCTTTTATCTCGGAACGTTTGAACCCTGCCGCCGGCTTTGTATGTATCTTAATTTCAGTAATGTCTGTAGCGATTTCCGTTGGCCTAATGGGTTAGGGCGTCGGATCGTCATTGTCTTCTAAATCTACGAACTGCGTTCGAACCTGTCTGACTGCCTAAAATCACTACTTCTTGCACTGATGAGAACGTAAGTCCGAAACAACGTTGTCTGTAAGTAAATACAATTTAATTTTTTTAAATATTCATAGTGTGTGTGTATATATATATATATATATATATATATATATATATATATATATAATGAAGTATAATAACACGAAATTACATAATCATCGATGCAATAATTTATTTTAACCTTGTGTTTTTTTCAAGCATCCGATCCAGACGATTATATTTTTGAAAAGAGTTAAATTTACACTCGACAATTTAAATATAATTGGAGAGAAAAGGTGGTAACAACCCAGCCAATACATATTTAGAGAGAGGGGGGGTTGAAGCATCTCTTAACCTTAATACTAACTTGGGAGGGAGAATTACATACTTTACTACAGATACCGAAGGGGAGGGAGGATATATGTATATACGCATGTGTGTGTTTATGTGTATGGTATGTGTATGTGTATGCGTGTTTAGTTTCAAAAATGTAATCATCTGGATCGGATACTTGAAAAAACCACAAGGTTGAAATAAATTATTGCATCGATGATTATGTAATTTCGTGTTATTATACTTCATTTTATTCTTGCTCTGTTTATCACATTGAGCTCTCATACCCGGATCTCCTCCTGGAATTATTTCATTATAACACAAATATATATATATATATATATATATATATATATATATATATATATATATATATATATATATATATATATATATATATATTTGGGCAAGTTCATTTTTTAAGCATCTTAAAAATTTAAAATCTAAAGAAAGAGGCAAAATGCCTTCAAAAAACCATGTGTTAGATGTTAAAATCAAAATATTTTTTTTTTATCTTGACTGTTTTATAATAATTTCGCCCAATATAGCGAGTCTCAAGATTAAAACAAATAAAAGGTATTAACCTTATTTTTTTTTCGTAAGGGTACTTCTTGGTCTTGTTGAAGAGACGTCCGATGTTGTGTGGACTTATAGTGTAATGTCTCTTTTAAACATTAGCCTACACAATATCCAATATTAACATGCTATGTTGGTTGGTCCCCTATGAAAGAAACAAATTCGTGAAAACCAAATCACTAAAAATTGACTGTTTTGTGAATGTTACATGAAGTAAATAAAATCTTGGCCCTTGGAATGTAACAAAATCATGTTTAACTTTACAGTCTAGAAAATAATCCGACAAAATGTAGCGAAAAATATGAAAAGAAAAGAACAAAAACGAATTAAAGTAACTCATATAGTTCTCGTCTTTATTATTTAAAAGACTTCATCGGAAATTAGCTAAATTAATTATTTACTTTTTAATAAGTCTTTACAGTAGAAAACATGCGACATTAATACGAACGAATAGAGAATGGGAAGGAAGACATATAAGATTTCCCTCTCTTTTTTCTGTAATCCTCTCCCTTTTTCTATTCCTCTCTTTATCTCGCATGTCTATGTTTTCAATTGTAAATATCCCCTAAAAGTTAATTTGACGTTATTGTGTTGGTTTATCCGCTTTGTCCAATTAATCTTCAATGTGTTTGCATATATACACACACACACACACACACACACACACATATATATATATATATATACATATATGTGTGTGTGTGTGTGTGTGTATATATATGTATATTTACGTATATATATATATATATAATAATTATATATATATATGTATATATATATATATACGTAAGTGTTATATATATACGAATATATATATATATATATGTATATATATACGTCTGTATTATATTTATATCGTCTGTATAATATAATATATATATATATATATATATATATATATATATATATATATATATATATATATATATATATATATATATATATATATATATATATGTGTGTTATAGGTTTTTCACACTTGTCCGTTTATGATTTCCCATTGACTGATTACACGTATATATACACAAACGTGGTGGCAAAATATCCATATATATATATATATATATATATATATATATATATATATATATATATATATATATATATATATATATATGATAATTTTATTTACACAGACATGTACAAAATCTGCGACACTGGCATGTCGATGTTATCGATAAACAGTTACTATAAACTGAGATCTCATCAGGGAGAGTTAGAATCCGATCTTAACCTCAGATCATATTTGGATCAAATGTAAATATATCTGTGTAAATAAAATTATCATATATAAAGCTCTATTTTGATATTGAGCACTTTTTATGAATCCGGTTCAAAGTCTCTGCATTACCACCCTGTGGATATTTTCTTACTGGATTTGGATTTGGATTTGGATTTGGATTTGGATTATTATTATTATTATTATTATTATTATTATTATTATTATTATTATTATTATTATTATTATTATTATTATTATTATTATTATTATTATTATTATTATTATTATTATTATTATTATTATTATTATTATTATTATTATTATTATTATTATTATTATTATTATTATTATTATTATTATTATTATTATTATTATTATTATTATTATTATTATTATTATTATTATTATTATTATTATTATTATTATTATTATTATTATTATTATTATTATTATTATTATTATTATTATTATTATTATTATTATTATTATTATTATTATTATTATTATTATTATTATTATTATTATTATTATTATTATTATTATTATTATTATTATTATTATTATTATTATTATTATTATTATTATTATTATTATTATTATTATTATTATTATTATTATTATTATTATTATTATTATTATTATTATTATTATTATTATTATTATTATTATTATTATTATTATTATTATTATTATTATTATTATTATTATTATTATTATTATTATTATTATTATTATTATTATTATTATTATTATTATTATTATTATTATTATTATTATTATTATTATTATTATTATTATTATTATTATTATTATTATTATTATTATTATTATTATTATTATTATTATTATTATTATTATTATTATTATTATTATTATTATTATTATTATTATTATTATTATTATTATTATTATTATTATTATTATTATTATTATTATTATTATTATTATTATTATTATTATTATTATTATTATTATTATTATTATTATTATTATTATTATTATTATTATTATTATTATTATTATTATTATTATTATTATTATTATTATTATTATTA
>OY744550.1:42941754-42966754 GCA_963556195.1 Sepiola atlantica
TTTTGTAGAATTTAAATTATGTGATTGATTTTAATCAAAATTGGAGTAGAGTATTCTAGACATAAAGTTAGGTAGCATCATATCTTGGTGTTTATTCTCGTAGGCTGACATAAAAGTGATGCAAGACTGTTTTGTTGTTCGCCGAATAAATTTTACCAGTCCTAAGACGGGTATTTTTGTTGTTTAGCATATATATATATATATATATATATATATATATATATATATATATATATATATAGCACTGGATGAAGTGACAGAATAAAATAAGGTGCAAATCAAATTTTATTAGAATTCAAAGTTCAAGCAAAGTACCTTAAAGTCCTTAACTCATGAGTTTTCAAAGAAAATCTTCTCCTCAGAGTACCATTACCGCAATGACATTACTGCAGGTAATACAATTAAACTTTGAAAATGCTTGAACATTGAATTCTAATAAAATTTGATTCGCACCTTATTTTATGCTTTCACTTTATCCAGTGCTATTAATGCTCTATCCAGTATATCGAGCTTCAGTTTTATCCGGATTTTCACTAATTAAAGATATGTGTTGCCTCTTATATCTTTTGTCGTATTACCTTATATATATATATATATATATATATATATATATATATATATATATATATATATATATATATATATAAGAGAAAGCGAGAGAGAGAAAGAGAGAAAATGAGAGACATAAAGAGAGAAAGAGAAACTGAGAGAGACATAAAGAGAGAAAGAGAAAGACAGAAAGATGGAAAGAAAGAGATAGTAAAGATGAATAAATAATAGATAGATCATTCTACTTTCTTGAGTGTATATTACATTATCGAATCTTCCTTTTTTTTACTTTCACGAGGGTCTAATTTAACTATATAATTAATTAAAGGTCATCAGGCAGAACGATCTAATTTTCTCTGGGGCAGCAACGATCCCCACCATTAAATCTCTCTCCTTCATACCCCGTTCCCGCCTTGTCTCTTTCGATCATTTAACGTTTCATGTCTGCCAACACAAATTAATTACACTCAAAAGCGGATGGAAAAGGAATAGCGAGCGTAAGGGGGTCCGGGCAGCCTCTCTCAACCACACAAAAGGGCGTCGGGCCGTGTGTTCTCCCGGAAAACAACAACTCAATCGGTATAGGGGTGGGAATGCTGCTCCTCCCAACTACTCTGGTGTCCCTTCTGGAGTGTTTTTATTGTGAAACCAAGTGGAAAAAATCTGTTTCGTTTTCGTCGGATCGGAAGAATACTTAAATGATGATGAATTGTAATCTGAGTGTTTAAAAACATGACGACACAATAAAATGGCTACAAATAAAAATTAGCTAATCATCAACATCAGAAAAGCTTGGCGGGAAAATAAAACAATTCTCATCTCTCAAGCAATGTAATTCTTTACTAGTTATTCATTTGAATAAATATGCGGAAGTCTAAAACATGAAATGGAATGATTGGTATATGTTATTAGTGGGTAAACATGTAAACAGACTAGTTAAAATAATTACAGAAAACAAAACGGCGAAGAAGATCCGGTGAAAAGCGCAGTGTTAATTCACTCCCCTTCTCCTTTCTAACTCCCTCGTTTACTTTCTATGTTTCTCTGAACTTAACACTGCCACTTCCCATCGGATCTTCTCCGTAGTTTTTTTTTCTATATAAAACAGCATTCTTTTTCAATAAAACGCTTTCTACCACAGATTAAGATCGGTTTCACGACCGATATATCGGCTGGCTTTTAGAGATGTTTGTGTTATTATTTTAACTAGTATGTTTAATGCATATCCATTGATTTTATATGTATTATATAACTATAGTATCAGTGATATACAAATTCAGAATAACTATATCTAAGCTATGATAATACATATCTAATATCGATTTCTGGCATCCTTGCCTAACACTTTTGCCAGACCATCCTATTTCACCTTAATAATAATTAAGCAACACACTCTTTCAAATATTAAACATTAGAGTGCGTAGGTTGGCTAGTTGTATATTAGCTAGTACATATTAGCGATTAAGTAGGAAGTGATGTAAATGAAACGTCATAATGGATCAAGTAGTTGACCCTGACTGATAATACGCAAGGTCGGTCTGAAAAGTAACAGAGCTGATGCGACATTCAATTTATTTACAATTCCAAATAACTACTCGGTAGTTTTCCCTTCAAAGTAATCAACAGTCTAAGTCTAATGCACATTGTAATCTTTTTTATGTTTCCATGCATGGTTGCTTGTGAAGGTGCAATACCGATTTTCCGGCATCCTTAGTTCAAAAGTCTTGCTAAATAAACCGTTATATCGGACCATCTGAATGTCCCTTGATAATAATTAATCTACACACTCATTTAAATATTAAATATTAGAGTGGGTAGGTTGGCTAGTGGCTAAATTAGCAAGTGCATATTAGTGATTAGATAGGGAGTGATGTAGATGAAAAGTCAACACACATTTAACTAAATATTCGCCTACCATATCTTCAAACGACCATGGATCACGTGAAACTTTGATCGAAAAAATTAATAAATAAGAACATCGGATCAAATGTGCTGACTCCAAATTTACGAGTAGTGTGGCTTTCAACCTTTTAACTGTGATGTCGCGACACACAAGCAGACAGCTTTGCTGTATATAAATATATATATATATATATATATATATATATATATATATATATATATATATATATATATATACATACATATATATACATTGACATCCAGGCTCTTGTAACAAAATATTGTTTATATATATATATATATATATATATATATATATATATATATATATATATACTTTTGTTAATATATATATATATATATATACACTTTTGTTAATATATATATATATATATATATATATATATATATATATATATATATATATATATATACTATATATACATTGACATCCAGGCTCTTTTAACAAAATATTGTTTATATGTATATATGGCCTGTTTTCCTCTTCTCAGCCTCTTTTAAGTGCATCTGGACTTATCTACTTTTGAGCACCTTCTCCAATCTGCTCCCATGCAAAGAGTTTTTCTTCACTTTCTACAATTTCACCGAACTTTTTCAACGGAAATTTACCACCCGGACAATTTGCATATCTTTTTCCCGGAATTTTTCTTTTCATTCAATACGTTTTTTTGACAAAAATTATTTTAATAATTTTTAATAATAATTCTCATATTTTTCAAATATTTCAACTTTGGTTTTTTCGAAAGCCAACTTATCCATCTGTATTTCTCCTCTGATGATAAGATTTCGATCTTTGAAAAGCCTTGGCTTAAGGAAAGAAAAATAAACACTAGTTTATTACTGACAACCTTGCATTGAACAATTGAAATTTGAAATAAATTTGGACAATCGTCGCATATTTATCACTCTTTTTTCTTCTATCTCTCTCTCTATATATATATATACTTTTGTTAATATATATATATATATATATATATATATATATACACACTTTTGTTAATATATATATATACTTTTGTTAATATATATATATATATATATATATATATACACTTTTGTTAATATATATATATATATATATATATATATATATATATATATATATATATATATATATATATATATATATATATATATATATACTTTTTGTTAAAATCGTCTACTCTAGAGTTTTAGCAGAACACACAAATTATTGTATCGTGATCCCATAAATAAATAAATTATTTTTCATGTAGTTTTAAAATTAACATTGAAAACTGGGATAGTTATATTTTAAATAATTTTAAATGTTTTTGCTGCAATTAACAAGAATATTATTATTTTTAAATTGTTGTACATAAATAAACAAGCAAAACAAAACAAAAAATACATTTTTGTTGTTCGATCTCCCCCTCCTCCCCGGATGTAAAAAAACATACGATATTGTAATTCATCGAATAAATGACTAATTTAATAAAAGTGTTTAATGCTGTATGAATCTAATAGTAGATGCGTATTTTAATACATTAAATTTATAAAAAGAAATAAGAGGAAAAATAGTAACTCAATTTATGTATTATTTGTATTGTTCCCAATGCTAGTCTCATCTTGGGTTTTATTATCACAACGTTTCGGCCGATGTAACCTCTGACAGTCTTTTGCTGTATCTTGACAATGGATCTTTGGGTGAATAGTGGAAATAATGTTTTGTTCTTTTTTCAGAAATTCAGAAACATTATAACATATTTGGGCTGGTGAATCTCTGCCCCATTTGAGGGTTCTTGATAAGGTGCAGAAACGTATCTGTAATTTGATTGGCCCAACCTTTATTCTTCTCTTCATTATTTCTCTCACAAACGTGATATTGCTAGTCTCAGTCTTTTCTATAAATACTATTATTGTATGTGACTTTCGGATTTATGTGATTTATTCCCTGCTTCTTTTGTTCCACCTCGTTTGACTCGTTGGTCTAGTGGTCTTCATCAATTCGCTGTTTTGATACCTCATTATAATACATCTTCCTATTCCAGTAACTTCTTTCCTAAAACTGCAGGCTTGTGGAACTCTTTTCTTGCTGACTGTTTTCCTCGTACCTATAGCCTTGGTCTTTTCAAGACTAAGGCCAATAGGCATCTCCTGTCTTTGCGATAATCATCTTTCGTTCTTGTTAGCTTCTTATCCTCAAGTGGCTTCATGCCTAGTCTGGGGCGATTTCCATAAAAAAAAACAAAGACGCTCACGGCATATTACTAAAACCGCAATATTAGTTTTCCGAGATTTTATTTTTGATTGAAATAAATATTCGATTACTAGTAACTAAAAAGAATAATTAATTGCTTGTTTGTCAAAGTTCTCTATAGGGAAGAAACAAAGACGCACACAGACGCATACGATAATGTTGTCTGATAGTTTTATCAATCGAGAAATGTGAGTGAAAATGAAGCGAACTGTGAAATTCTTTCAACAGTCCCTATTCTAATAATTGGACCTAAAAAGAAGCAATAATTCCATGTCAAACAGAATTAAACGTTATTTTAACAACGTCCATCATCTAAGCGGAAGCGCCCTTTTCGGCCCTAAAAGGAAAGTCATCGGTATTTAGCCGCTTGACGCTACAGCAAGGTTAGACATGAAGTCAGTTTAACACGCGTACGAGTGTGTGTTTGTGTGTTGGTGTGTGTGTGGGGGGTGTATGTGTGTGTGGGTGTGGGTGTTAGGGGGTGAGGAGGGATCTAGCTTCATCAAGAGGGCACTCTGGAAGAATTGACCCGTCAGCATTCACCGGTAGCGGTGCGTCAGACGACGGACAATAAACTATCCCCACCCTCCACTCGAAGGAAGAATTTCAACCGAACTTTGATTTGTAATTTTCGTATTTCGTTTGTTACCACAGGAGGACAAAGGTTATCCGAAATATCTCTCGCATCAACTAAGAAAAAAAAATTATTCCTGCTTCAAATTTTCCCCAAAAGTTCCGGTCAGAGTTTAAAAATATAAAAAGCAGTGAGTTGCAATTTTATGTGATAAATTAAAAAAAAAAAAGTTTAATATTTGTTCAAAGGCCGATAGTTATATATAACATTGAGCACCCGGTCGGTATCCTGCGAATGTTGGCCTTTAGTATTTCAGGTAACGGAATACAACATACCAAATAGAGGTATATGATCAGCACAAACCAATAACCTCGCAGAAGAAGGAAATGGGCCACAAAAGAACTTACACTAGTAATAAAGTGCTATTAAAAATCCTACCAAAGACGCTCTTTTACACACATTGAAAACAATTCAGAAGTTATGCCATCGATTTTCCAAACAGCCTGTACACTAGAGGAACCATAGAAAACACATTCACTAAATTAATTCCAAACAGCAAATAAAGAACCATAGGACGTCCGGAGCTAATACAAAATCTCACCACTAAAGGAATCTTAGATATAGAAATTGAAGCTCTCAGTTTGGGATTAAAATTCGCAACTGGTATACATTCAAATATCACCATCAAAACAATTTAGAATAATTACAGACTCATGTCTGTAATTATTCTAAATTGTTTTAAAAAGGGTTTCATACAAGGAATTATTTCAACCGCAGCCACTCAACCCAATAGTTCAGCCATACTGAAAAGATATCTAGATAATTAAAACATCTTGCAAATAAAAAAACATCATCTTATCACAAGCAGATAAAGGTGGTGATATTGTAAGTATGTAGAAAAAGGCACATATTTAAAGAAAATAGCTACACGAACATACATACAGACTTCAAAACTGTAAACAGAAGCATTGAAAATTTTAACAAATCTTGCAAAAACCTTATTAAAAATGATAAAAAAAATGGACATCATATTTGAATATGACCCCAATATTCTCACATTATATGGCCTACCCAAAACTCAAACTGGACATCCCTATATGCCCCATCATATCAGGCATCAGTAGCGCCACGCACTGGATCCAACGAGCCATGGATAATATTCGAACCTCACGATTGGGTGCTATCAGTATTTCTTACATAAAAAACTCTGTGTACTTATTAAACAAAATAATTTTTAAAAAACATTAATGTAATGAACAAAACAAAACTATACGCAGGTTAGACGTAATAGCGTTATGTACTGATGTCCCGTTAAGAACTGTTTGAATTTACGCCATGCACATCTAAAAAAAAAAAACATTTACTTACTAATAGAAATAATCAGACTAATTACTAATATGACTTTCTATTTATCTTCCTCACACAGCGGTAAGATGTGACACAAGATCGGGAAAGTGGGATTTGAAAAGCCAGCGCCCGGGAAGGTGAGCACTCTGGCGTACAAAAGATGCCTGGTCAGCCCCGTCGGCATTCCCCGATAGGGGCGCCTCAGGTGATTAGCAATAAACTTACTTCACCCCAAAGAGGGGGGGCAAAGCCTGGGAGAGTGGACCTCATAGAAATACACAAGACAAACCCATACACCGGCGGAATCAAGCCCCGAAGGCCAAGACGATACCGGTCTGTAGCGTGCAGTATCCATCAGAACAGATACTACACTTTCATTGTAGCCAAAAGGCCAATTTTCCATTTTAAAATAATTCCTATGAACAAAGTTTCGAACTAAACCTAACCCTAGATTACCCCCAAATACTGAATACTGACTACTTTATATTCACGATATTTAATTTTTTCTTTCTAAAAAACACACATAGAAAATCTTAAAAACAAATTAAGCACCGTCGAACCCTTCATAAAGTTTACCTATGAAACAGAGAAAAATTACCGTATACCATTTCTGGACATACTTATAATTAAATTCAACAATAATCTAACCTTCAAAGTGCATCGCAAAACTACTCTAAAAAATGACTACACACATTTTTACTTACACCATAATAAAAAAATTCACTCAAAACTCTGCAATGCCCCACATAGTTCATATTAAATGCTAAGTAACAACAATATTTTCCAGAAGCAATAAACAAATTCACTCAAAACTCTGCAATGCCCCACATAAAAAAGTAAAGTTCGCATAGCATGGACGCGCACGAGTGTCGTTGCCGACATCGCACACTGCCCATGGCCGTAGCGGCGGTGATTTAAGAATTACCGCGTCTAGGGCACAGCATATGGAAGACGGAGCCCATCCCTCTCCTTCCGCTGCATTGAACCTTCCCTGAATTTTAGTCAGGTACCCATTTATTGCTGGGTTGACATGCCGTGAGTGGGATCGAACCCGGGTCGTCCAGCCCAAAAACAAGTGCTATAACAACTCGTCCACACATAATGCCCCACATAATTAATATTAAATGCAAAGTAAAAATCCTAACATATATTTTTCAGAAGTAATAAACAAATTCGCTCAAAACTCTGCAATGCCCCACATATTTCATATTAAATGCAAAGTAAAAATCCTTACATATATTTTTCAGAAGTAATAAACAAATTCACTCAAAACTCTGCAATGCCCCACATATTTCATATTAAATGCAAAGTAAAAATCCTTACATATATTTTCCAGAAGCAATAAACAAAATTCATATACACCAAACATATCTCTTATAAACAGACATCTTTTTTCCAACCCACAGCAATGATACAATAATTTACAGCATTCTAAATAAACTAAGGATTCCGACAATACAAACTACATCACAAACTATAAAACAAACACTATAAACAACAAAACATTTTCCTAAAACAGCCACATCTAGTGCAGGAATATATACTGGCCCATACAATAATTGCAATCAGACATACGTTTGTGATACTCAAACGGAAACTAAAGGAAAAAACTACAATTCACTAAATGCACTATTCTCTCATGCATTAAAACATGATCATTCTTTGAACTTTAAACAAGGTAGACTCATTAAATTAATTTTAAATATATCTCGCTGGAGACTTTTTGAACTAGCATTCCTTATGAACTCTGAGACAATTAAACAACGTAACGGCTTCTAAAATGTATCTCTTTTTATCAGCAAACTAATACTAACCGAACGAACTTGAAATTAGATCCAAACTAGCTATTTTACACCACATTCCCCCAAAAACATTGTACATAATATCGATATTAAAATTTAAAAAATAAAAATTTCACCAAACGTATCACACATTTTTAATTCTAACTGTTATGGTTTGTTCGGAAAAAAAACAACATTATTTTCACGTAATCATAATCGTTCCACATCTTTTGAATTCTAACGACTATGTTTTCACGTCACAAACGCACCACATATTTTCAATTATTGTACTTCTATGTTATATCTTCAAATCAGTAATCTTGAGAAAGTCTTGAAATAAAGACGAAACGTTGATTAATATATAAATAATTTCGTTTTTCCTCCTTCATTTTCAATCTATTAACTACCTTTTTCATTGTAAATGCTCATAACTTTGCATAATTCTCATTCGGGGGAAAAACATTTTCTTTTAAATTTTCTTTCTAATTGTATTAAAATAATTATTGTCCTATTAATGCGTGTTTTTCTATATCTGTACTCTACCAGTCGTTCGTTCTCCTATTGTGCCCCTTTGCATGTCCGATTTCATTAATATGTACACTGTCAGATGTGGTTTGTATTTTCCGTACCCTAACCCTATTCTCCTTCATCCTATCTAATTTGCTGTATCATTGTCTAGTCTTGATGCTATATTGTGGCTTCAAAGTTGGTGCCTATACCCTGTGCTGATGAAGGACTCGATTCCAATAAAAACTCATATTGTCTTGAAACGATCGTACACAAACTGTTATTTATGTTGAATTATTGGAACGTAAGTAAATGATTATATCGCCAGAAAGTTTACCTATATATATATATGTTGACGCTTGTAATGCAAGGTTTGGGTTTGGAGTTATTTGCTTGTTTTTTTTTTGTTCCTCTTCCCCCCACCAACCAGAAAGAATATCTACTTATTTGGTTATTTGTAATTCTTTCTAAATAAAACCCACCAATTTAATCACCTAAAAAGATAAAAGATAAAATTAAATAAATAAAGATTCATTTTTAGATAACGGTGTGCAATTTCCCCAGATGGACACGTGACTTCCCTAACTTTCAAAGATGGTTGATGAAAGCCGATCGTTGTTTATATATGTTACATTATTTACTTTTCTTAAACCGCACCTTGTTTGAATTATATTAATTATATCTGATTTTCTGTAACACTATTAATGTGTGTGTATATATATATATATATATATATATATATATATATATATATATATATATATATATATATATATATATATATATGGGTGTATGGGTGTGTGTGGATATATATATTTATATATGTTTTTATTTTTACATCTATATATAAGTGTGTATGTGTGTTTGTGAGTATATAAATGTGTACGTATAAGCGTGGATGTGTGTGTGTGTTTGAGTGTGTCTCGGTGTGTGTGCATGTGGTTAAGGAAGGGGAGACGGATATGTCTTGTCGGTCCTGCCAAAAGTTTGAGCCAAATAGATAAATATATTTATAAGTGTGTGTGTATGTGTGTATATTTATATATATATATATATATATATATATATATATATATATATATATATATATATATATGTATATATGTTTTTAATTTTACATCTATATATAAGTGTATATGTGTGTTTGTGAGTATA
Organism: Sepiola atlantica; assembly: GCA_963556195.1. Taxonomy (NCBI): domain Eukaryota; kingdom Metazoa; phylum Mollusca; class Cephalopoda; order Sepiida; family Sepiolidae; genus Sepiola; species Sepiola atlantica. The sequence goes on from OY744550.1 coordinate 42,951,809, forward strand.
TAAATGTGTACGTATAAGCGTGGGTTGTGTATGTGTGAATGTGTCTCGGTGTGTGTGCATGTTGTGAAGGAAGAGAAGAAGGTCGAGTCTAGTCGATCCTGCCAAAAGTTTGAGCATGACCGAATTTATTATGCGTAGATAGGTAGGTGTCAAAGTTGTCATCTTGTGGGAAAGGGTTTCTCGTCTGAAAATTTTTGAAATCTAATTTGTCTGCTTGTTTTTTCTTTTTTTTCTTTCTTATGATTGTGTATTGGCGGGTATAATCTTTGCTCATCAGTATATCCCTAAGGAGAAGGTTCTGAAACAATTGTCGGATACTCAAACTATGTTTATTTTAATATATATATATATATATATATATATATATATATATATATATATATATATATTGTGTGTGTGTATTTATGCAGCATTTTCTCATTTATGAAAAACATTGTTTAAAATAACAGAATTCGTTTGTTTAATTATACCTTTTATATTTTTTTCAATTTTTCTGATGGTCTTTTTGTATTAAAATTTTAAAAGATCAATAAATGTTCAATGGGTTTCACAGGTTTTACGAAAGTTTTCGATTCTTCGTCGAATCATCCTCAGGTGTCGAAAGTAAATGAACAAAAATAACTGGAGAAAGAAGAGAATTTTTAAAAGACGGTGGAGAAACGCGCATAGAACGTTCTCCGCATTGTTCCCGGACGTCGTTGGCCATTTAAAATTCAGACACGCTGGATGGCTTTACAGAACAACATCGCATTGCGCTAAACATTTTAAAATGTTGAAAAACCAATGTAGCTATTAGCTTTATTATTATTATGGGAGTTACATTCTCCCAAAGGGCATTTAAATTTATAAATAACATTGGATCTTTCTAGTGGATTTTGAGTTGGAGAGGAATTGTGTTTTACTACAACATTTTGGGTTTTAAATTTCTCATAGTAAATAATTAGTCTAATTTTATTGTTATTGTCAATTGGGGATATTTATCCGTGTACAATATTTTCCATGACTTTTTTTTTCTAATCTAAAGAAGAAAAATTAAAAGTAGATTAGAAGAAAAAGCCATGAAAAATATTTACAGAAAAATATTCATCCAACGCCTAAACGTTAGCTATTAGATTAGTTTCATTATAAAAAATCATAAATACCATAACAACTTAGCTGACATTTGTAAGTTTAGAAACTTTATATTTTAAATTTATACCTCATTGTGAAGAACGCAAAATTATGAAAGAGTTTTTACATAAAGGTTAGAAAATGTACCATTATTTTAAATGGGAACTATTATAGTATTTTAACCAACTTAAATGTTATGGAATAAGGAAAAAATATTTAAATAAAATACATCATTTGTATTAACACCGCACTTACTTAGACTTCTTCGTTTGAGACGTAAGGTTTTGGAGGCTTAGAATTCTCGAGTGCTTGTCTCACCTTCGACCTTAACTCATCTCCTTGTGCCTTGGGGTTATCCAAGGCTTCCTCTTCTATTGGAACTATCATATCTAAGTATGGTATCTGCTTGATGGTTGTGACGAAGTTGAGACCTTTGTTCATCACTGATTCCTCAGGGGAAGTCAGCTGACGTTTACTTATATTGACAATGGCTCTTATTGGTTAATGGTGAACCTGGGGTCTTATGTCCTAAGATTTCAGATTTTCCAACTCCTTGATTTGGCGAGATTTGACCCCCCCCCCCTTACATTCATGCTTATACGATATGTCCAGGTATTCTTGGATGCGAGTTTTGTCGTCCGACAGTGAAATACTTTCCAGGAAGGGGCGAGATCGCTTGAGATTTCGGTTTGTAATTGATGTTTCTTCCACCGGACGGAATGCTAGAATTGTCCGCAAGGAACCGTGGCGCAGTGGTTATAGTACTAAGTAAAATTCAGTTCTAAGTGACAGTCATCTGCTAGGTGAAGGTTCAATTCTCAGTGCGAGCGATACGAAGAATTACGAATTACTGAAGACTTCTTCCCGGTCATGGTAGATAGAACGAGAGCATGCTACCCCTGTGGATTTAATAAAGGGTTCTGTTCGAAATTCCGTCCAGATTCCCGAGTTCGACAGAAAGATTCCCGAGTTCGACAAAGTAAACCTGAAGAAGCTCGGGGATTACATCGGCCGAAACGTTGTGATAAAAACACCCAAGATGAGAACAGTAGTCCGAATATATAAAATTCTACAAATTATCACCCCTCATTTCAAAAATTTTGATTTTATACTTTATTGATAATTAGCTCTATTGTCATCGTAAAATTATTATTTTTTTAATATCCAATATTCAACTTCATCTTTGCTTTGGACATGTGTTCCTATCTGCTAGTTATAATCATCATCGTCAACCGGTTTATTTGTTGAATCAGGCCACAATTAATCCTCTGGTGAGGGTGGGGCCTGATTGCCCAGTTTCAATCTAAATCTTCCCCTCCATTGTTGTCTTTGGTGAGGCCCGACAGAATCCATACTCAAGGCTCTCCAATCACGTCCTCCAAGACAACTTGGGTCTTCCAGAGGTGGTCTTCTCTGCTGGCACGTTCAACTGTATTGCTTTATCAATCCAACCATTGCTGCGATCAACATGCTTCAACAAACGCAGTCTACTCTCCTACATGGCCTCCGTGAGGCTTTCCAAGTTGACCTGCGCGAGCAGAGACCTAAAATGGATGCTCCGTTCAGTCCTCACCATACAGATCCATCTTGTATTGAAATAAATCACTGATAGTTCTCAACTCCTTCAGAAGCGATGTATTACGTTTTTTTTGTATATACAGGTATTGGACAAAGTAATGAAAACACCTTAAAATTTAAAACAAATTTATTTTAATATGGGATAGGACAGTCGTTGGCAGTAATTACAGCTTCAATTCTATGAGGTATGGACTCGTACAAAGTTTTAATTTTTCCAAAGCAATTTTTGTCCGCTCATCAGCTAAAACATTCTTCAGTTCTTATTGTGGAAGATACTACACTCTTTACTTGCTTTACTAAAATTTAACATGAACTTTTAATCATATTGAGATATGGTGGTGGTCAGATAACATGCCAACTTCACAAGAAGTTATGTGTTATTCAATAGAACTTTAGCTGTTTAAAATTGTGCATCATCATCCTGGAATATAGTTCTCCCCTGCATCGGAAACAGTTCTGCAACCATTGAAAGAATTTGATCAGATAAAATGATTACATAATCGTGACTATTAGTTTTTTATTCATGAGAGGAAACCATTAGTCGGCAGTTTTCTAAGATATAGCTAATATAGCTCCTTAATATTTTATAGTTGGAGGAAAGTTAGTTTAAGAAAAATTCTTTCTTATTTTGCTGCCTCCGTTCGTATACTTGACCGGTGGTCGCAAATAAGATAACAGATGAAATATTAGAGGAAAATCACATTCTTCCACTGCTCTAGAGACCAATTCTGCAGATTTTTCCTCCACTCGAAAGACTTGCACCGATTGATCATGTATGGAGTACTGTTATCATATTTGGGTTGGCGAATCTTTTTCCCATTTAAAAGTTCTTGATAAGGTACAGAAACGTATCTGTAATTTGATTGACACAACCATTTCTTCTTCTCTGCCCCTCTCTCTCTCTCTTCCTCTCTCTCTTTCTTACAGACTTGATGTTTGTGCTAGTCTCAGTCTTTTTTATGAATACTATCATATCATGGTTTCTTCAGTATTGTGTGATCTGTTCCCTGCTTCATTTGTTCCAGTTCGTTTGACTCGTTAGTCTAGTGGTTTCTATTAATTCGATTTTTTGTATGCCTCGTTGTAATACAGTTTCCTATTCCAATAGCGTTCTTCCAAGACCTGCAGGCTTATGGAACTCACTTCCTGCTGACTGTTTTACTCCTACTTATAGCCTCGTTTTTTTCGAGACTAAGGCCGATAGACATCTCCTGTATTTGCGATAATCATATTTGTTCTTGTTAGCTCCTCAAGTTGGTTCATGCCTTGTCTGTAGCGATCACCATAGAAAAAAAAGAAGCTCACGGCATATTTCTAAAATCGCAAAATAGTTTTCCCTAATTTTATTTGAGCGATTTCCATTAAAAAAAAGTATTTATTTATTGAAACACTTCCATGAAATTCGGCTTTGAACAGTTTTTTGCGGAAATTCTTGCTGTGGTCATTATGATTTGCAGTAATTAGGGGGGGGCTGTACTTTTTATGATCCTGTATAGCAATTCACGTAAGAATCCAACAGTCCCTATTTGAAAAAATTTTTCCGGAGTTTTGTTTCACTGGGGAGGTTTTTACATGTTTTTCGAAGGTTGTCATTACTTCCAAGATATTTTACATGTTTTTCGAAGGTTGTCATTACTTCCAAGATATTTTACATGTTTTTCGAAGGTTGTCATTACTTCCAAGATATTTTACATGTTTTTCGAAGGTTGTCATTACTTCCAAGATATTTTACATGTTTTTCGAAGGTTGTCATTACTTCCAAGATATTTTACATGTTTTTCGAAGGTTGTCATTACTTCCAAGATATTTTACATGTTTTTCGAAGGTTGTCATTACTTCCAAGATATTTTACATGTTTTTCGAAGGTTGTCATTACTTCCAAGATATTTTACATGTTTTTCGAAGGTTGTCATTACTTCCAAGATATTTTACATGTTTTTCGAAGGTTGTCATTACTTCCAAGATATTTTACATGTTTTTCGAAGGTTGTCATTACTTCCAAGATATTTTACATGTTTTTCGAAGGTTGTCATTACTTCCAAGATATTTTACATGTTTTTCGAAGGTTGTCATTACTTCCAAGATATTTTACATGTTTTTCGAAGGTTGTCATTACTTCCAAGATATTTTACATGTTTTTCGAAGGTTGTCATTACTTCCAAGATATTTTATATGTTTTTCGAAGGTTGTCATTACTTCCAAGATATTTTACATGTTTTTCGAAGGTTGTCATTACTTCCAATATATTTTACATGTTTTTCGAAGGTTGTCATTACTTCCAAGATATTTTACATGTTTTTCGAAGGTTGTCATTACTTCCAAGATATTTTACATGTTTTTCGAAGGTTGTCATTACTTCCAAGATATTTTACATGTTTTTCGAAGGTTGTCATTACTTCCAAGATATTATCTCTTGATACACTAAACATTTCAGTTGTTTGTGTTACGCTACCGGCTGCTTTACGAGCACAAACACTTTGACCTTTTTGAAAGTCTGATATATCTGTTATTTTACTGAATTTCAATTCCTTTATTTCAAATAATATTTGAATAAAAAAGAAGCAATTTTAGCAAAACATATTACACAATACTAATAATAAATGATAAAAAAACATCAAAGTCAACAAGCTTTTGATGGTTTTATAGATTTTTCAAACTTATGATACTACGTTTTTCTATTATTTTATCAATCCATGTATACCATATATATATGTATATATATATATATATATATATATATATATATATATATATATATATATATATATATATATATAGCACAAAAGAAACAACGAACGCTGCAATCAATAATAAAAACAATTACATAAAAATACATGAAGTATTAAGGTGATACAAACCGTACATATTTCCAGGCGTCTTTACCACATAAAATTGCATTATTATTACTTTTATGTACGTATAACATTAATAAATAAAAAATATATATATTAACGAAAAGTACGTCCTATAAAGTTAAGAGCGACTAATAATGCAATTGTCTTCATCTGAATCACTTAGGAAAGTGAGATAATCGAAATAATAGTAAGCAAAAAAACAACGAACGCTGCAATCACCAATACAAATAATTACATGAAAATTCATTAAATATTTAGGTGATAAAAATCGTACATATTTCTAGACAGAGCGTCTAGATCCAGTAGTAAAGACGCTGGACTATAGACATCAGTATCGAAGGTTAGATCCTTGTCTAAGTTAGCCATGCTGATGACGGCTGTGAGCCAGAAACACGTATCCATGGATTACTTTTATGTACGTATGAAATTAATAATAATAATAATATATATATATATATATATATATATATATATATATATATATATATATATATATATTTGACTACTCTTTCAATATTAACAATGCTATAATAGTTAAACTTATTATGAAGAAATCCACGTGTAGATTAATCGCATCATCAATCATAGCCCATTCTTAAACAATCATTAAACACAGAATGCGGTTCTATTATCTCTCCTCTCTCCTAGTTAAGATTATAATCCAAGAGAACAATATAAACATAGACACAGGAAAATTCCTCGATTAAAGTAAATATTCTGTTGTCTCTCGACTGTTACTCGACTGTTCCTCTCTCTCTCTCTCTCTCTCTCTCTCTATATATATATATATATATATATATATATATATATATATATATATATATATATAAGTTAATCCAACAAAAGATATAAGAGGCAACTAATATCTTTAATTAGTGAAACATCCGGATAAAACTGTAGCTCAATATACTAGATAGAGCATTAACAGCATTATATAGTGAAATAATAAAATAAGGTGCGAATCAAATTTTATTAGAATTCAATGTTCAGGCAAAGTACCTTAAAGTCCTTAACTCATGAGTTTTCAAAGAAAATTCTTCTCCTCAGAGGACCATTACCGCAATGACATTACTGCAGGTAATAAAATTAAACTTTGAAAATATATAAAAAATATATATAAAAAATACATAAAAGTATATAAAACATCAAATATATCAGCCCAAAACATACTTTTTTGTTAAAGCTAACAGTTCATCCAAGTCATAACATTTAAACATATTCAGGAAAGATATCAAGGAGGTTGATTGAAAAGTGATCCAGGTGGTGAGAGGTAGTCCAAAAACGAAAAAGTTATCCAGGCGGGAAATCTGTTTGCAATCGATGCAGTAAATGACAGTGAAAAATGACAGTGAAAAATGTATCCAAGGTGTATGCAAATTAATAAAACGATAAAACAACCCAAATCATATGAAGAGTTCAGAAAACTCACTTGGTGTTTAATATTATAATGTTCAAAATTTAGGGTTCTTATGAGCTGATCGGAGTAGGTACTTGGCATGAACATTGAATTCTAATAAAATTTGATTTGCACCTTATTTTATTATTTCACTATATATATATATATATATATATATATATATATATATATATATATATATATATATATATATTGATTAGTTGAATTTCAATGACCATGAAAAAACGTCAGTCCACGGTCATATTTTTTATTTATTTCTTACTTAAGTGAATGCTTATAATTTTTTTTCTGTTTTACGAACGTTTCACTACCCGTAAACAAAAATATAGTCTTTAGTTTTTACGGGCTGCTCAACAAAGACATTTATTTTTAAAAATAAAATAAGCATCCTAATTTAAAGCAAAAAGGAAGAAAGATAAAAAAGAAGAAATATGAAAAAAACATTTGTTCATTTTATATATGCGCTGAAACCGGAAACAACCCTTCATTGAGCTTGTAATCTGAAACAATTTAGAAGTATCTTCTTTATGGCTGAGAGTAAAGTGTAGTATCTGTTTCGATGGATGCTACTGGGGAATGCCGACAGGGCTACCCATACATTTTTGTAGGCCAGAGTGCTCATCCTCTAGAGCGCTGGCTTTTCGATCTCACTTTCCGACCTTGTGTCACATCTTACCGCTGTGAGAGGGAGATAAATACAAAAAAACGGTGTAGTTCCCGAAGAACGTTTACAATTGAAACACCATAATTAGCGTCACAGGATAAATTGTATTCACCTTAAACATTTAAAAAATATTGTTACCTGTTTCATTGTAAGTTGCTCGGTTTTAACAAAGATAAATTCAAGTGTTTTTTTTATTCTTTTAAAAATAGTTTCTGGGTGTGATTGCTTGTCACATTTGGACATGACTGACCGTTTGTTTGTTTTCTTAAATAAATTTTATCCTGAAACTAATGTTCAAAATTTAATAATAGCTTTCTTTATCAAAACTCGTACACGTCTTTTTTGTTTTATACAATTTTTTATTCCACTTTTTTTTGTCACCTAAAGATAATTCGACGAAGAATCGAAAAATCTCGTGATAATTATGGAACATTCATTAAATCTTTTTTATTATTAGTTTAAACAAGATTAATAGGAAAATCGGAAAATGTAAAAAAGTAAAATCAAGCGTGAGAATGATGTTATGTTTAACACTGTTTGCTTATATATATATATATATATATATATATATATATATATATATATATATATATAATGTAAAAAGAAACGCCAAAAACTATATTATTAATGTATTTATGAACATTTCGTCTTCATTGTTAACTTCCTCAGAGTGAAGAAAAATGCAGAAAAATCATACAGTAATTAATTTTTATTTGCCAGAAATCGTCCAAATTTTGGTGTGACTGTGGATAAGTAGAAGCAAAAAATGAAAACCGCGATTTAGGCTAGTCCGTTATCAGCAGCAGCCTGTGCTATGTTGTGCATATATATATATATATATATATATATATATATATATATATATATATGTGTGTGTGTGTGTGTGTGTGTGTGTGTGTGTGTGTGTGTGTGTGTGCGTGTGTGTGTGTGTGTGCGACGTGTTTGGGGATGAACAAATTGAGTATCTTATAACGCGAGAATTTCATCTACTATACGGGGTACTGTTGTAATATTTTGGCTCGTGAATCTCTGTCCCATTTGAAGGTTCTTGATAAAGTTCAGTAACGTATCTGTAATTTGATTTGCCCCATGATATATTCTTCTCTGCATCCTCTCTCTCATAGACATTATGTTGCTAGTCTCAGTCTAAAATACTATTATTGCATGTCTTCTTCAGAATTGTGTTATCTATTCCCTGCTTCTTTTATTCCAGCTCGTTTGACTCGTTGGTCTAGTGGTCTCACATTAATTCGTTGTTTTGATACCTTATTGTAATACAGTTTCCCAATTAAAGTATCTTCTTTCCAAGAACCGCTGGCTTGTGGAATTCTCTTCCTGCTGACTGTTTTCTCTCTACCTATAATCTTGGTCTTTTCAAGACTAAGGCTATCTTCTGTTTTTGCGATAATCATATTTGTTCTTGTTAACTCCTTACATCAAGTGGCTTCATGCCTTGCCTGGAGCGATTTCCACAAAAAAGTAGGTTTGTTTGCACAGTGATTCTAGGTATTTGACTGTTATTCACATTTGTATTCGAGTTTAGAATCCCGCCGTGTATACACTTGCTACGTCTAGCCACACTAATAAGTCGTAAACAACGAAACAGCTGTCGGTATATGACTATATTTTAAATACTTATGCTACCTATTTATAGGTTCTGGTTTTGGGTAGAGGAAATAATGGTTTCCACTTAGCGTAAAGCAATACTCCTTTGTAAAGAAAAGACTTCTCTCGGTTACCGAATAGCGTGATTACAAATATATGTGAATTGACTGTGCGCATAAAACGCTAGAATTTATTTTACTGTAAGAAGTATGGTTGTTGGCGCAGTGGTTCTAGGTGATTGACTGCTGATCATATTTGGATGCGTCACGATGTTCGGATATTAAATCTCGGCGTGGATACAATTGCTACGCGTAATATCTTCGACCGTGTTTCCAGAAACTCTACATTATTTTTATAAGCTAAACCAAAAACATTATTTTTATTCCGCACTGTAAGCCTCTCCTAACTAATTGAACCAAAGAGAGGGTAGCACACCAATTTCTCTCTATGTATTAATAACTCTTACCCTCCTCAAACACCGTTTGGCAATTACTTCACAAGGAACTGTAATCAAGTTGCACCGTTTCAGAATTTTTTAAACATCCAATCACTGCAAAGCTTATATAGACATTATGCATCAAATCGTTCGCAATAACAGTATGTCACATTTTAAACAAATTTCTGTTCAATACATAAGAAAAAAATTTTAATTCTCGCTCCCATAATGATTACAAGTTCATTTTAGGGATTAATTAATTTTAATATCAATTTTATTTTTATTCAAATAAACTTATATTTTAAAAAAAATAACAATAATAATTCGCTTAAAAACTAAACAAAACCAAGACTTAAGAATAAAAATATAAAATAATTCTACGTTTTATTTATTTACAAAAAGAAAACCTTGCTACTTCTGCATAATTTGAACAGAACTTTTTTTAAATTTTTATTTAAATAAACTTATATCTAGACAAATACCAACATTTATTATATTTTCTAAAGTAACAACATAAATAAAAATTGCTGCAGTCTCCAACGATTTGCAACAGATCGAACAAATATCCCAGCCCTACAGAAGTACACTTTTCCATAATCGGTTATTGAAGGAGATACCCTTCTACACTGTAGCAATTTCTATTTTTGTTACATTTCGAGGTAATCATTTTCTTGAGTTCATAGATTTTCCACAATTCAAAAGCGACATTTATTTCTTTATTTGCGTTCGTTCGGCTGTTTACACATTTTATTCATTCTTTTACATTTATCCCGGGGAACGCCGGGCGACAGGTATTGCTAGTATAATATATTTATAAGCATATTGGATTTTGTCATACCAAGGTTTCATGCAAACTTTTAATTACACACCAATTTACCTTTAAATTGTAGATTTTCTGATTTTTCACCGGTAACAAATCAACAATTCGAAGGTAACTTGGTGTGTTATTGGAAAATTACCTTTACCGGCACGAAACCGTTGGTATGACAAAATCCAATATATTTTTCTACTAGTTGCATCACTTAATTTAACAATGTTCAATAAACTATACAATTTAACATACAACCTTGTTGTACAAAAGATACTTATCGCAATCAAGCTACGCGGAAATGTGTGTAAGAACAATGTGAATCCCGAGGAATTAGTTAATCAAGGACAAGTATTCTACTTCTTAGTAATTTCCCCTCAAGAAGGAACTATCACCAAGAGAACGCCTTCGTTAAATCAAACGTGACGAATATCTATTGGCATTCCTGATAGATGTTGTAAAGAGTGTTCATTTATTTTTGCATCATGAGGTCGTGCGTATTATACATGGGTGATTAGATATTCCATAATAGATTATTTGTCTTGACATCACTCATTTTCATATAATACTTTGAGCAGCTAAGCGTGTTTATAGAAATTGAGCCAATCAGATTTTGGCTATTTGATGAGGTAAAGAACCAAACAACTTTTCAGATGCGGTATGACATAGACGGAAACACTGGAGTAGAGCGAACATAAGTAAACCTTATTTTCTGTATCAACTCACAAGACTTTCGAGAATATAGTCTAAATGGATAATTTCAGCGTACATCAGGTGTGCCTAGATGCATGTAATTTATGTTTTGCGTAATCTATACTAAGGTGAGAGACGTGTGTATGTCTGTTTCGGAATTTTTTAGATACTGATTGGTAATTTGTGTTGGGTGGCTTATTAAGACTACTGCTTTCATTTTGGATGGTATTCTCGCAACGTTTTGGTGCGTCATTAGAAAATCTGAAAGAAACTGAGGAAAAAAGACAGTATCAAAGAAAGTAGTGGAAGAAAAGAAAAGAAAAAAGGTTAGTTAGAATCAAATATCGTGTATAATCTGACCATCTTAATTTTATATATTGGATTAAATATTCATCTAAAAGAATAGATGATAAACAGTATAATTAAAAGTTCGCTTCACCCCACACCTTCAAGTTTTGTCAGTTAAATTTTTATTTCTAAATAATTCCAGATGACAATCTATTAAGCACCAACTTATTAGATCATACATTTAAAAATGTTCAAGTTTTAGAAGGGGGTTCAGTAGTTTTCTATGTAAGTTTAATGTAAAATGAACTCTTGGAGTTTCTCAAATAATTCTTCATCTGCCTCTAAAGTGTACTATTTTGGATTATTTGGACTACTGTTCCCATCTTGGATGTGATTCCCACAATTTTTTAGCTAATGTAACCTCTGACCTTTTTTCAGGTGCATCCTGTTGAACTTGTGAATCTACAGAATTTCGAATTGAATCCTTTATTTAATCCACGGGAAATATTGTTGTTGTTCTATCAGCCATGACCTAGTAGAAGTCTTAAGTAATTCTTAATTATATTGTTAGTGTCGCTTGTAATTGAGGATTGAACCATCAACCTCCAAGATGAGAACAGTAGTTCAAATGATGCAAATTATCAATCCATCATCTAAAAAAGAAATCAGTCTCGTGCCAACGTGTTCCACAGATGCGAAGTTCTTGGAAAGAAACTCTGTTCATGGAAGTTCGGTTTGATGTTAGGCACACGGAGGAAAAAAGAAAAGCTCTTTGCAGATGTGGTAATAAGACGAGTTCTTGCTTTGAATGTCTTACAAAAAAGAGCCAGAGATTGCAGATCGGTCAAGCACCATTCATAGAAATATAGATAGAGTAGAAAAAATTGGACATAAAACATGAAATTTGGTATGGATAATATTCTAACCATAACTCTTACCCTAACCCTGACCCTACCTCATCAGATGAGTAAGAATGCATGCTGCCCCCAAGTGAAATTGTTTTACCTTGGATTTTAATAAAATAAAAACCAGAGGAAGATTGCAGAAAAGTTTACAGATTCTCAAAATCTTAGCAGATTCGATTATTTTAAAACTCTAATAAAAGGTTTAACTCCGTAAAATTAGCACTTTTCTCGGTACATGACTTTAGTCAATTAAGCTCTATTTTTATATTGATTTTGCTATAGCAGTATGGCTTTATTTGATTTACAGTATTTTGGAACGTAACTTCTTACAATTAAACAATTTACCGAGCAAGCATGACCCACAACACTAAACCTTTTAAACTGTTACTTTAGCGACATTTAAACATAAGTAAAATACAGATCATAAGTCCTCAAAATTAATTAGAAAAGTTCCTAAATCAAAACTTTTCTGACCCATAACTTCAGTTATACGATCACACAATTTTTTTATAATAGCAATTAAAAATTTTTTTATTACTTTTCATTCACCAAAGCAAGCCATTTTGCACTGAGACGCAAGGAGCTACTGTGATTAGGGGCCATATTTATAGAAGGCATGCTAAACGGGGAGTTGGGCAGCAAGATATTTGTTCACATTCCATCCAGGCTTCTCTCTGAGGAGGGGTTAGTTTAGTGCTAATCGTATGAAGCGCCTCTGATTGTGAATACCGACGGCGCTGCTCGAGCATTTTTGTAGGCCAGAGTGCGCTTGCTTTTGTAAGCCCCACCTTACTTGTGTCTAACCTCCTGCAGAGCAAGTAAATAAACATACATTCATAAAACTTCAGTGTCCAAAGTCATCGTGTTTGCTAGTTATAATAATAATAATCTATTGTCACAGCACAGCAATAAAGGTATTGTCGGACTGATTGTCGAGTACGTATTCCCGACTGGTACGATTGCCTTTCGCTTATATTTGAAATGGATATTTTTATAACAAACGAACAAAGACGCCAGATGTCAGTATGACATACAACTGAATCATGTGTGTCTTCAGTTTTTAAAACGTGAAAAAAACGTCGAGGGGAATTTTTTTCGAAATATTATGTCATACAAACCCTACATCAAACCACATTGAGAGCAAGTAAGATTTGTAATTATATATATATATATAAATATAATAATAATGATAAAAGGGAAGAACCCGAAAAATTCATTTCACTTTCGCTTTCAATATATATATATATATATTTGAATTTGAACATTTAATTTGAACATTTAATTTGAACATTTAATTTGAACATTTAATTTGAACATTTAATTTGAACATTTAATTTGAACATTTAATTTGAACATTTAATTTGAAAAAAAAAACTTTAATGGTGATCATTGGTGTCCTGAAAGGAATGCTTTGGTAAGCTTTCATAAAATCGCATATAAATGCTCTGTACTCTGTAATCGAGTATCATCGAGCTTGTTTTTATTGGAACAACCCCGGTCTTCACTGAATGATCTATTTTATAAGTGAAAAATCTAAATTCATCTATCTATCTATCTATCTATCTATCTATCTATCTATCTATATATATATATATATATATATATATATATATATATATATATATATATATATATATATATATATATATATATATATATGCATTTAAAAGGGATGCGCGGAAATCTCTCAAAGGCCCTTTCGACTATCATCTCGTCAGGAGAAAATCGATAGTTTTTAATCAATAATATCGTCGAAAGAAAGAGCAAACGGAAAATTGAATGTGCCAAAATTAACGATGGAGCGATTAAAAGTGAATTTAATGATTTCGTTAAAAAAAACGATTAAAAGGCACTACGTTAGGAGGAAAAATGGAGGGAGTTCAAAGTTCCCCAAGGAGATTTAGCGATCTGACAAATTCCTTCTGCCGACACAAGGAAGGTTTTCGAATAGCGATAGAGACAGATTCCAATATTTTCAAATGGTTCTTGGAATCTGCTCTATGCAAGACCTCAAAACGGTCTATTTTATAGCTACTGGCACAACTTGGGTTTTCAACCAAATGTTGGCCAATAGCAGAGTCCAAAGCATTTATATATAGATATATATATAAATATATATATATATATATATATATATATATATATATATATATATATATATATATATATATATATATATATATATATATATTCGTTACACATCTGTATTGGAATCGCCTTCCATAAATTATCTATATATATATATATACTACACACAATGCTTCAAGCAAACTACGTCAATAGTAAAGTTGATAAAATACATCTATATAATACTAAAAGTCTATTGTTCTTGTATGTTTGCAATCAGCTTTCCGGTTTTCAACATCCGGTTGCGCATGCGTAAATAGCATCGTCTTCAATCTGTTATTCCAATTCCGTTATTCTCTATTATGATTAACGAACGCATGAAATTTTTCATTCTGGAAATTTATAAACAATTTCATTTAATTTCATCAAATAGTTTATTTGTTTTCTTCACGGCTAAAAACATTCAACGGGAGGACTTCGTAAAGTCTGTCGCAGTTTTAAAAAAACTCCTCCCTTTTAA
>OY744550.1:42976754-43016754 GCA_963556195.1 Sepiola atlantica
TGCTTTAAAGCTGATGACAGTCTATTGTAACATCCCCGAAAGTGCTCGAATATTTAATTTTTTACATGGGCTTATTATAATATTTATAAATAAATTTTAAATTTAAATTATACAATATATATACACCCTTCACCATCAAATGGAAAATAATTGAGAGAAAACCATCCTTCTCTCCAGCCATAAACAGATGTCCTCTATGTGACGCTGAAAAATACCACATTTCAAAGGCCATCATCGATCCGAATACAGCCTGTTTAAATATCCGCGATGAAATATGTAGGGGGTGTATCCACAAGAGACAAGCATTGCTTATAAACTGGTCTGACCGATTCACATAATGTCTAACTACCCCCCCCCCTCTACTAATATAAACACAATAAAAACGAACAAATACCTCATCAACCTATATCCACTTAAACTTCAAGAGCAAAAACTCCGACCTTCACAAAAATACAAAAGTATTTAATTTATTTATCAGTCACTAGATTACTCTACAAATCCATTTAAACAAACTATATCCACATAAATTCCAAGAGCAAAAACTTCGACTTTCACCAAAATACAAAAATGCAAAAATATTTAATTTATTTATCAGCCACTAGATTAATCTACAAACCCATTTTAACAAACTCAAATATTTCATATTTCCAACTAAGTTACCTCCCTTAGATCCGAATTTCTTCATTAAAATCACTCCAATCTGGGAAAAAGATTTTTACACATTAACGGTTTTTTAGAACGCATACCTTCAAAAATATAACGGCTAATGATACAAATTCATAATTTGGCTCACGGGAATTTCAGAGAAACCCTTTCTTTATTTTTGTTTTTAATCTTTAAATTTTTAATTTTTAATTTTTAATTTTTAATTTTTAATTTTATTTTTTATTATTATTATTTTTTAATCTTTAAATTTATTTTTAATTTATTTTTATTCATTATATTTTTATTCTTTCTATTTTTATTCTTTCTTTCTCTCTCACTTTTTTTTATTCTCTACATTTTTTATTCTCTATATTTTTTTATTATTTTTTTAATTCCTTTTTTTATTCTTTTTTATACTTTTTTATACTCTTTCTCTTTTTTTATTCTTTTATTCTTAGTATTGAAATGTTTTTTTATATATATATGTTTTTTTATATTTATTTATATATATATTTTTTCATATATATTTTTTTATTTTTTATCCCCCTTTTTTATTCCCTTTAATCTTGAATTCCCTCGTGTTTTAAATCTCAACGGTCTTATTACACTAAATTTAAATTTAAACAAACACACACAACACACTGAGCAAATAACGCGTCCCAACAAGAGTGTCATGTGACCTCACATTTCCAAAACAGATGACAACAGAAGCTGAAGAGAGCCGGATGGGTAAGACCTTCCGTGCTTGAAACCGACGGTACGAATGTTGTACTAATTTTTCTGTACCAGAATAAATATATATATATATATATATATATATATATATATATATATATTGAAAATGAAAAAGCAAAAACCATTTTTCTTATATATTTACCAATGTTTCGTCTTTATTTTGAGACTTTCTCAAGATAATTGATTTGAAGAAATAACATATAGGTACAATATTTGAAAATATGTGGTGCGTTTCGTTTTCCATCACATGAGAATATTATTTCCATAATTTTACGTATCATATATATATATATATGTATATATATATATATATCCAAACATTGTTACAAATAACAGAATTCGTCTGTTTAATTATACTTTTTTTTAAATTTTTAACTTTTTATGATAGTCTTCTTTGTATTACAATAAAAAAATAAATGTCCCATAGGTTTTACAAACGTTTTCGATTCTTCGTTTTTTTAAATACAAATAAAGACCATCAGAACAAATTAAAAAAATTTTTTTAAAGTTATAATTAAACAGGCAAATTCTGTTATTGTTAACAATGTTTGCATAAATGAGAAAATGCTGCCTAAATAGACACACCATTTATATATATATATATATATATATATATATATATATATATATATATATATATATATATATAATTATTATGACAATATATGTATTAGCATATACTATCAGTGCCTTTTAATTTTGCAGTCTCTTTATTAATCAGGTTCATTTTATATTCCAATAACCATATTTTTATTTAAAAAATCTTCTTTTTTTTTTACTTTTTCACATTTCCAATAAAACATAAAATTTCTGAGTTGTATTTTTTACGGTCCATTGTTTGGCTCACGGCAAATGAAACAGACCATAAAAAATACAACTCACAGAAATGTTATGTTTTTTGGAAATGTGAAAAAAAAACTTTAAAAAAATTTCAAACATGGTTATTGGAATATAAAACGAACCTGACTTATACACACACACACACACACACACACACATATATATATATATATATAAATATATATATATATATATATATATATATATATATATATATATATATATAAGGCTACTTTTTGGTCGACACATGTGTTTGCATAGAAAGTATCATTATAAACAAGTTAATTATCTACGATGGTTTCGATAAATATTTTACTATATACAATACATAATTTAGCATGATGGCCACACATTGGGGAATTTAGGTAGTTTGCTGGTCTCCCATCTGAATGTTTAGCTAGACAAATTTATTAGGAGGTGGGGAGGCGCTGAAGTGGATATTGCGCGAACTGACGACTCAGAATACCGTGTTCGAATTCACTCGGCTCCATAACACCACTTTTATGTATGGATGGTGGCAACCTTCACGTAGTTCATCCTGTGAGTACATTACTCTAAAAAGGACCGGCGAAACCACTGCTGAGAACAGAATAACGTAGGTTTTGAAAGTCGTAGCACGCAAAAACCATATATTTTATCTATCTGTTCCACACTTTTAATCGCCATTATACCACATTTACTCTATAGACTAAACTGTTTTTTTTATAATGATGATTAACAATGTAAAACGTTGATAACAGGGTAGTGGTATAAATCAAGGAAAATACAGAGAAAAATTTCAATAAAATAAAAATCAGGGGTTGATTAGTAAAGGCAACGAACCATCTCTAGAGCGGCCACAGGAGTTGAATGGAATTAAGTGTGTTCCACATCAGCGCACGCGTGCACTAATTTTAGTCATATGTTGTAACTGTTAAAAACGGTTCTACATATATATTTTTAATGGAAATTAATTTAATTAACTTAATTAATTTAATTTAATTAACTTAATTTAATGGAATTAAGTGTGTTCCACATCAGCGCACACGTGCACTAATTTTAGTCATATGTTGTAACTGTTAAAAACGGTTCTACATATATATTTTTAACGGCAACATTTTAAATGGACGAAAAATAATGTAAACTTCTAGAGCGCTGCTGAGACAATCACTTCTGACTTCCCGCGCCCCAGCGGACTTGGGCCCAACTGATCTGGGGGTCAGAGGTAGGTAATGGGAGATATGCACACACACATATACTCTCTCTCTCTCTCTCTCTCTCTCTCTCACACACACACACACACACACCCGCGCACGCGCACACACACATTCATACACACACACGCACTCACACGGATGTAGCCACTATTAAAGATTTCTGTTTTCAGCTTAGGGACTCTTTATATAATCTCATGTCATCTCAAGTCTTTGCCGTTCAATAAACATCGCTTACTTACCACAAGCTTTGCTGTCGCATGTGAGTTTCTCATAACATACAAATAGGTGACAGGGGTTAGTGGCCGCTCTTTCTGTCATACACAGTGACTGTTTATCTACGTCACTGTATATCAACGTAAGTATCTAGGGATCTTCTTTTCTCTACAAAAGATGACATTAGAATGTTCCTGGGACAGACCTTTTAAACAAAAAAAAAACAAAAACGGATTTTTTTTAAATGCGCCGATTCAATCTGCGCGTTTTACGACGAAAATTGTATTTCAAACTTAAGCGTAACAGACAGACTTAGATGTTATTTAAAATTTAAGCGTTACGGACCAAAGAAAACGGTATTTCTAACCAGAGCGTAATAGACAGACCCAAATGCTATTTCTCATGTGAGCGTTACGGACCAAATAAAATTGTATTTCAAACTTAAGCGTAACAGACAGACTTAGATGTTATTTAAAATTTAAGCGTTACGGACCAAAGAAAACGGTATTTCTAACCAGAGCGTAATAGACAGACCCAAATGCTATTTCTCATGTGAGCGTTACGGACCAAATAAAATTGTATTTCAAACTTAAGCGTAACAGACAGACTTAGATGTTATTTAAAATTTAAGCGTTACGGACCAAAGAAAACGGTATTTCTAACCAGAGCGTAATAGACAGACCCAAATGCTATTTCTCATGTGAGCGTTACGGACCAAATAAAATTGTATTTCAAACTTAAGCGTAACAGACAGACTTAGATGTTATTTCAAATTTAAGCGTTACGGACCAAAGAAAACGGTATTTCTAACCAGAGCGTAATAGACAGACCCAAATGCTATTTCTCATGTGAGCGTTACGGACCAAATAAAATTGTATTTCAAACTTAAGCGTAACAGACAGAATTAGATGTTATTTAAAATTTAAGCGTTACGGACCAAAGAAAACGGTATTTCTAACCAGAGCGTAATAGACAGACCCAAATGCTATTTCTCATGTGAGCGTTACGGACCAAATAAAATTGTATTTCAAACTTAAGCGTAACAGACAGACTTAGATGTTATTTAAAATTTAAGCGTTACGGACCAAAGAAAACGGTATTTCTAACCAGAGCGTAATAGACAGACCCAAATGCTATTTCTCATGTGAGCGTTACGGACCAAATAAAATTGTATTTCAAACTTAAGCGTAACAGACAGACTTAGATGTTATTTCAAATTTAAGCGTTACGGACCAAAGAAAACGGTATTTCTAACCAGAGCGTAATAGACAGACCCAAATGCTATTTCTCATGTGAGCGTTACGGACCAAATAAAATTGTATTTCAAACTTAAGCGTAACAGACAGACTTAGATGTTATTTCAAATTTAAGCGTTACGGACCAAAGAAAACGGTATTTCTAACCAGAGCGTAATAGACAGACCCAAATGCTATTTCTCATGTGAGCGTTACGGACCAAATAAAATTGTATTTCAAACTTAAGCGTAACAGACAGACTTAGATGTTATTTAAAATTTAAGCGTTACGGACCAAAGAAAACGGTATTTCTAACCAGAGCGTAATAGACAGACCCAAATGCTATTTCTCATGTGAGCGTTACGGACCAAATAAAATTGTATTTCAAACTTAAGCGTAACAGACAGACTTAGATGTTATTTCAAATGTAAGCGTTACGGACCAAAGAAAACGGTATTTCTAACCAGAGCGTAATAGACAGACCCAAATGCTATTTCTCATGTGAGCGTTACGGACCAAATAAAATTGTATTTCAAACTTAAGCGTAACAGACAGACTTAGATGTTATTTCAAATTTAAGCGTTACGGACCAAAGAAAACGGTATTTCTAACCAGAGCGTAATAGACAGACCCAAATGCTATTTCTCATGTGAGCGTTACGGACCAAATAAAATTGTATTTCAAACTTAAGCGTAACAGACAGACTCAGATATTATTTCAAATGTAAGCGTTACGGACCAAAGAAAACGGTGTTTCTAACCAGAACGTAATAGACAGACCCAAATGCTATTTCTCATGTGAGCGTTACGGACCAAATAAAATTGTATTTCAAACTTAAGCGTAACAGACAGAATTAGATGTTATTTAAAATTTAAGCGTTACGGACCAAAGAAAACGGTATTTCTAACCAGAGCGTAATAGACAGACCCAAATGCTATTTCTCATGTGAGCGTTACGGACCAAATAAAATTGTATTTCAAACTTAAGCGTAACAGACAGACTCAGATGTTATTTCAAATTTAAGCGTTACGGACCAAAGAAAACGGTATTTCTAACCAGAGCGTAATAGACAGACCCAAATGCTATTTCTCATGTGAGCGTTACGGACCAAATAAAATAGTATTTCAAACTTAAGCGTAACAGACAAAGACTTAAATACTATTTTGAATGTAACCGTTACAGACCAATGAAAATGGTATTTCAAACTTAAGTGTCACAGACAGGCTCAAATACTATTTTAAATGTAAGCGTTACAGACCAATGAACATGGTATTTCAAACTTAAGTGTCACAGACAGGCTCAAATACTATTTTAAATGCAAGCGTTACAGACCAATGAACATGGTATTTCAAACTGAAGTGTCACAGACAGGCTCAAATACTATTTTAAATGTAAGCGTTACAGACCAATGAACATGGTATTTCAAACTTAAGTGTCACAGACAGGCTCAAATACTATTTTAAATGCAAGCGTTACAGACCAATGAACATGGTATTTCAAACTTAAGTGTCACAGACAGGCTCCAATACTATTTTAAATGTAAGCGTTATAGACCAATGAAAATGGTATTTCAAACTTAAGTGTCACAGACAGGCTCAAATACTATTTTAAATGTAAGCGTTACAGACCAATGAACATGGTATTTCAAACTTAAGTGTCACAGACAGGCTCAAATACTATTTTAAATGTAAGCGTTACAGACCAATGAAAATGGTATTTCAAACTTAAGTGTCACAGACAGGCTCCAATACTATTTTAAATGTAAGCGTTACAGACCAATGAAAATGGTATTTCAAACTTAAGTGTCACAGACAGGCTCAAATACTATTTTAAATGTAAGCGTTACAGACCAATGAACATGGTATTTCAAACTTAAGTGTCACAGACAGGCTCCAATACTATTTTAAATGTAAGCGTTACAGACCAATGAACATGGTATTTCAAACTTAAGTGTCACAGACAGGCTCAAATACTATTTTAAATGCAAGCGTTACAGACCAATGAACATGGTATTTCAAACTGAAGTGTCACAGACAGGCTCCAATACTATTTTAAATGTAAGCGTTACAGACCAATGAAAATGGTATTTCAAACTTAAGTGTCACAGACAGGCTCAAATACTATTTTAAATGTAAGCGTTACAGACCAATGAACATGGTATTTCAAACTTAAGTGTCACAGACAGGCTCCAATACTATTTTAAATGTAAGCGTTACAGACCAATGAACATGGTATTTCAAACTTAAGTGTCACAGACAGGCTCAAATACTATTTTAAATGCAAGCGTTACAGACCAATGAACATGGTATTTCAAACTTAAGTGTCACAGACAGGCTCCAATACTATTTTAAATGCAAGCGTTACAGACCAATGAACATGGTATTTCAAACTTAAGTGTCACAGACAGGCTCCAATACTATTTTAAATGTAAGCGTTACAGACCAATGAACATGGTATTTCAAACTTAAGTGTCACAGACAGGCTCAAATACATTTAAAATAATGTAAGCGTTATAGACCAATGAAAATGGTATTTCAAACTTAAGTGTCACAGAAGGCTCAAATACTATTTTAAATGCAAGCGTTACAGACCAATGAACATGGTATTTCAAACTTAAGTGTCACAGACAGGCTCCAATACTATTTTAAATGTAAGCGTTATAGACCAATGAAAACAGACTTCTAATACGCGAAACAGACCAATATACATGCTACTTCAATTGGAAACACAGAATTGGTTACCCTGAACGCACAATATCTTGGATCAACATTCTACA
Source organism: Sepiola atlantica (assembly GCA_963556195.1). NCBI lineage: Eukaryota > Metazoa > Mollusca > Cephalopoda > Sepiida > Sepiolidae > Sepiola > Sepiola atlantica. Next base: position 42,984,395 of record OY744550.1, read on the forward strand.
CACGCCAGATTTTGAGACGGGTGTAGCGGTCTTTACGAGCTTCAGGCCTTTAGGCATCTCTCATTCAAAAAAAACGCATCTCGTTTCATTATGGTTGGTTAAGGTCCAAACATGCCGCAGGCGTCCGCAATCAGTCTGATATTGTCTTCTTGCCAAATTATTCACAACGCCATCTACGCGACTGTTAAGCACAGTTTAGCCAGATGGCGTGATTTCGGAGTTTTATTCTCCTCCAAGTATTGTTTTTTATATCATTTGCAGTTTATACAGAAAACAGGTGGGGGTTCGAAAAGCCAGAGCTTTAGGTGAAGTGGACTCTTCCTACAAAAATGCCCGAGCCGCTCAGTCGGCACTTCCCGATCGTGTCGCCTCAGACGAATGGTAATAAACTAACCGCTTTCCAGATAGAAGATAAATCCTGGAAGGGTGGATCTCGTAGAACTGAACAGAACTATACTCCATCCCGACAGCAACAAGTATTAAGAGTCTAATCGATCCTACTAATCAACCCATAGTTTGGTGGAATATTATTTGCTTTTTCGAAGGGTATTAGTGACAGTGAGGCAATAACGCCGACAAAACGCGAACATGGTATTAGTGACAGTGAGGCAATAACGCCGACAAAACGCGAACATGGTATTAGTGACAGTGAGGCAATAACGCCGACAAAACGCGAACATGGTATTAGTGACAGTGAGGCAATAACGCCGACAAAACGCGAACATGATATTAGTGACAGTGAGGCAATAACGCCGACAAAACGCGAACTTGGTATTAGTGACAGTGAGGCAATAACGCCGACAAAACGCGAACATGGTATTAGTGACAGTGAGGCAATAACGCCGACAAAACGCGAACATGGTATTAGTGACAGTGAGGCAATAACGCCGACAAAACGCGAACATGATATTAGTGACAGTGAGGCAATAACGCCGACAAAACGCGAACATGGTATTGGTGACAGTGAGGCAATAACGCCGACAAAACGCGAACATGGTATTAGTGACAGTGAGGCAATAACGCCGACAAAACGCGAACATGGTATTAGTGACAGTGAGGCAATAACGCCGACAAAACGCGAACATGGTATTAGTGACAGTGAGGCAATAACGCCGACAAAACGCGAACATGATATTAGTGACAGTGAGGCAATAACGCCGACAAAACGCGAACTTGGTATTAGTGACAGTGAGGCAATAACGCCGATAAAACGCGAACATGGTATTAGTGACAGTGAGGCAATAACGCCGACAAAACGCGAACATGGTATTAGTGACAGTGAGGCAATAACGCCGACAAAGCGCGAACATGGTATTAGTGACAGTGAGGCAATAACGCCGACAAAACGCGAACATGATATTAGTGACAGTGAGGCAATAACGCCGACAAAACGCGAACTTGGTATTAGTGACAGTGAGGCAATAACGCCGACAAAACGCGAACATGGTATTAGTGACAGTGAGGCAATAACGCCGACAAAGCGCGAACATGGTATTAGTGACAGTGAGGCAATAACGCCGACAAAACGCGAACATGGTATTAGTGACAGTGAGGCAATAACGCCGACAAAACGCGAACATGGTATTAGTGACAGTGAGGCAATAACGCCTACAAAACGCGAACATGATATTAGTGACAGTGAGGCAATAACGCCGACAAAACGCGAACTTGGTATTAGTGACAGTGAGGCAATAACGCCGACAAAACGCGAACATGGTATTAGTGACAGTGAGGCAATAACGCCGACAAAACGCGAACATGGTATTAGTGACAGTGAGGCAATAACGCCGACAAAACGCGAACATGATATTAGTGACAGTGAGGCAATAACGCCGACAAAACGCGAACATGATATTAGTGACAGTGAGGCAATAACGCCGACAAAACGCGAACATGGTATTAGTGACAGTGAGGCAATAACGCCGACAAAGCGCGAACATGGTATTAGTGACAGTGAGGCAATAACGCCGACAAAAACCGAACATGGTATTAGTGACAGTGAGGCAATAACGCCGACAAAACGCGAACATGGTATTAGTGACAGTGAGGCAATAACGCCGACAAAACGCGAACATGGTATTAGTGACAGTGAGGCAATAACGCCGACAAAACGCGAACATGGTATTAGTGACAGTGAGGCAATAACGCCGACAAAACGCGAACATGGTATTAGTGACAGTGAGGCAATAACGCCGACAAAACGCGAACTTGGTATTAGTGACAGTGAGGCAATAACGCCAACAAAACGCGAACATGATATTAGTGACAGTGAGGCAATAACGCCGACAAAACGCGAACATGGTATTAGTGACAGTGAGGAAATAACGCCGACAAAACGCGAACATGATATTAGTGACAGTGAGGCAATAACGCCGACAAAACGCGAACATGGTATTAGTGACAGTGAGGCAATAACGCCGACAAAACGCGAACATGGTATTAGTGACAGTGAGGCAATAACGCCGACAAAACGCGAACATGGTATTAGTGACAGTGAGGCAATAACGCCAACAAAACGCGAACATGGTATTAGTGACAGTGAGGCAATAACGCCTACAAAACGCGAACTTGGTATTAGTGACAGTGAGGCAATAACGCCGACAAAACGCGAACATGGTATTAGTGACAGTGAGGAAATAACGCCGACAAAACGCGAACATGGTATTAGTGACAGTGAGGCAATAACGCCGACAAAACGCGAACATGGTATTAGTAGCAGTGAGGCAATAACGCCGACAAAACGCGAACTTGGTATTAGTGACAGTGAGGCAATAACGCCAACAAAACGCGAACATGATATTAGTGACAGTGAGGCAATAACGCCGACAAAACGCGAACATGGTATTAGTGACAGTGAGGAAATAACGCCGACAAAACGCGAACATGGTATTAGTGACAGTGAGGCAATAACGCCGACAAAACGCGAACATGGTATTAGTGACAGTGAGGCAATAACGCCGACAAAACGCGAACATGGTATTAGTGACAGTGAGGCAATAACGCCGACAAAACGCGAACATTGTATTAGTGACAGTGAAGCAATAACGCCAACAAAACGCGAACATGGTATTAGTAGCAGTGAGGCAATAACGCCGACAAAACGCGAACATGGTATTAGTGACAGTGAGGCAATAACGCCGACAAAACGCGAACATGATATTAGTGACAGTGAGGCAATAACGCCGACAAAACGCGAACATGATATTAGTGACAGTGAGGCAATAACGCCGACAAAACGCGAACTTGGTATTAGTGACAGTGAGGCAATAACGCCAACAAAACGCGAACATGATATTAGTGACAGTGAGGCAATAACGCCGACAAAACGCGAACATGGTATTAGTGACAGTGAGGAAATAACGCCGACAAAACGCGAACATGGTATTAGTGACAGTGAGGCAATAACGCCGACAAAACGCGAACATGGTATTAGTGACAGTGAGGCAATAACGCCGACAAAACGCGAACATGGTATTAGTAGCAGTGAGGCAATAACGCCGACAAAACGCGAACATGGTATTAGTGACAGTGAGGCAATAACGCCGACAAAACGCGAACATGGTATTAGTAGCAGTGAGGCAATAACGCCAACAAAACGCGAACATGATATTAGTGACAGTGAGGCAATAACGCCGACAAAACGCGAACATGGTATTAGTGACAGTGAGGAAATAACGCCGACAAAACGCGAACATGGTATTAGTGACAGTGAGGCAATAACGCCGACAAAACGCGAACATGGTATTAGTGACAGTGAGGCAATAACGCCGACAAAGCGCGAACATGGTATTAGTGACAGTGAGGCAATAACGCCGACAAAACGCGAACATGGTATTAGTGACAGTGAGGCAATAACGCCGACAAAACGCGAACATGGTATTAGTGACAGTGAGGCAATAACGCCGACAAAACGCGAACATGGTATTAGTGACAGTGAGGCAATAACGCCGACAAAACGCGAACATGGTATTAGTGACAGTGAGGCAATAACGCCGACAAAACGCGAACATGGTATTAGTGACAGTGAGGCAATAACGCCGACAAAACGCGAACATGGTATTAGTGACAGTGAGGCAATAACGCCGACAAAACGCGAACTTGGTATTAGTGACAGTGAGGCAATAACGCCAACAAAACGCGAACATGATATTAGTGACAGTGAGGCAATAACGCCGACAAAACGCGAACATGGTATTAGTGACAGTGAGGCAATAACGCCGACAAAACGCGAACATGGTATTAGTGACAGTGAGGCAATAACGCCGACAAAACGCGAACATGGTATTAGTGACAGTGAGGCAATAACGCCGACAAAACGCGAACATGATATTAGTGACAGTGAGGCAATAACGCCGACAAAACGCGAACATGATATTAGTGACAGTGAGGCAATAACGCCGACAAAACGCGAACATGGTATTAGTGACAGTGAGGCAATAACGCCGACAAAGCGCGAACATGGTATTAGTGACAGTGAGGCTATAACGCCGACAAAGCGCGAACATGGTATTAGTGACAGTGAGGCAATAACGCCGACAAAACGCGAACATGGTATTAGTGACAGTGAGGCAATAACGCCGACAAAACGCGAACATGGTATTAGTGACAGTGAGGCAATAACGCCGACAAAACGCGAACATGGTATTAGTGACAGTGAGGCAATAACGCCGACAAAACGCGAACATGGTATTAGTGACAGTGAGGCAATAACGCCGACAAAACGCGAACATGGTATTAGTGACAGTGAGGCAATAACGCCGACAAAACGCGAACATGGTATTAGTGACAGTGAGGCAATAACGCCGACAAAACGCGAACATGGTATTAGTGACAGTGAGGCAATAACGCCGACAAAACGCGAACTTGGTATTAGTGACAGTGAGGCAATAACGCCAACAAAACGCGAACATGATATTAGTGACAGTGAGGCAATAACGCCGACAAAACGCGAACATGGTATTAGTGACAGTGAGGCAATAACGCCGACAAAGCGCGAACATGGTATTAGTGACAGTGAGGCAATAACGCCGACAAAGCGCGAACATGGTATTAGTGACAGTGAGGCAATAACGCCGACAAAACGCGAACATGGTATTAGTGACAGTGAGGAAATAACGCCGACAAAACGCGAACATGATATTAGTGACAGTGAGGCAATAACGCCGACAAAACGCGAACATGGTATTAGTGACAGTGAGGCAATAACGCCGACAAAACGCGAACATGGTATTAGTGACAGTGAGGCAATAACGCCGACAAAACGCGAACATGGTATTAGTGACAGTGAGGAAATAACGCCGACAAAACGCGAACATGGTATTAGTGACAGTGAGGCAATAACGCCGACAAAACGCGAACATGGTATTAGTAGCAGTGAGGCAATAACGCCGACAAAACGCGAACTTGGTATTAGTGGCAGTGAGGCAATAACGCCGACAAAACGCGAACATGATATTAGTGACAGTGAGGCAATAACGCCAACAAAACGCGAACATGATATTAGTGACAGTGAGGCAATAACGCCGACAAAACGCGAACATGGTATTAGTGACAGTGAGGAAATAACGCCGACAAAACGCGAACATGGTATTAGTGACAGTGAGGCAATAACGCCTACAAAACGCGAACTTGGTATTAGTGACAGTGAGGCAATAACGCCGACAAAACGCGAACATGGTATTAGTGACAGTGAGGCAATAACGCCGACAAAACGCGAACATGGTATTAGTGACAGTGAGGCAATAACGCCGACAAAGCGCGAACATGGTATTAGTGACAGTGAGGCAATAACGCCGACAAAACGCGAACTTGGTATTAGTGACAGTGAGGCAATAACGCCGACAAAACGCGAACATGATATTAGTGACAGTGAGGCAATAACGCCGACAAAACGCGAACATGGTATTAGTGACAGTGAGGAAATAACGCCGACAAAACGCGAACATGATATTAGTGACAGTGAGGCAATAACGCCGACAAAACGCGAACATGGTATTAGTGACAGTGAGGCAATAACGCCGACAAAACGCGAACATGGTATTAGTGACAGTGAGGCAATAACGCCGACAAAACGCGAACATGGTATTAGTGACAGTGAGGCAATAACGCCTACAAAACGCGAACTTGGTATTAGTGACAGTGAGGCAATAACGCCGACAAAACGCGAACATGGTATTAGTGACAGTGAGGAAATAACGCCGACAAAACGCGAACATGGTATTAGTGACAGTGAGGCAATAACGCCGACAAAACGCGAACATGGTATTAGTAGCAGTGAGGCAATAACGCCGACAAAACGCGAACTTGGTATTAGTGGCAGTGAGGCAATAACGCCGACAAAACGCGAACATGATATTAGTGACAGTGAGGCAATAACGCCAACAAAACGCGAACATGATATTAGTGACAGTGAGGCAATAACGCCGACAAAACGCGAACATGGTATTAGTGACAGTGAGGAAATAACGCCGACAAAACGCGAACATGGTATTAGTGACAGTGAGGCAATAACGCCGACAAAACGCGAACATGGTATTAGTGACAGTGAGGCAATAACGCCGACAAAACGCGAACATGGTATTAGTGACAGTGAGGCAATAACGCCGACAAAACGCGAACATGGTATTAGTGACAGTGAGGCAATAACGCCGACAAAACGCGAACATGGTATTAGTGACAGTGAGGCAATAACGCCGACAAAACGCGAACATGGTATTAGTGACAGTGAGGCAATAACGCCGACAAAACGCGAACATGGTATTAGTGACAGTGAGGCAATAACGCCGACAAAACGCGAACATGGTATTAGTGACAGTGAGGCAATAACGCCAACAAAACGCGAACATGGTATTAGTAGCAGTGAGGCAATAACGCCGACAAAACGCGAACTTGGTATTAGTGACAGTGAGGCAATAACGCCAACAAAACGCGAACATGATATTAGTGACAGTGAGGCAATAACGCCGACAAAACGCGAACATGGTATTAGTGACAGTGAGGAAATAACGCCGACAAAACGCGAACATGGTATTAGTGACAGTGAGGCAATAACGCCGACAAAACGCGAACATGGTATTAGTGACAGTGAGGCAATAACGCCGACAAAACGCGAACATGGTATTAGTGACAGTGAGGCAATAACGCCGACAAAACGCGAACATGATATTAGTGACAGTGAGGCAATAACGCCGACAAAACGCGAACATGGTATTAGTGACAGTGAGGCAATAACGCCGACAAAACGCGAACATGGTATTAGTGACAGTGAGGCAATAACGCCGACAAAACGCGAACATGGTATTAGTGACAGTGAGGCAATAACGCCGACAAAACGCGAACATGGTATTAGTAGCAGTGAGGCAATAACGCCGACAAAACGCGAACTTGGTATTAGTGACAGTGAGGCAATAACGCCAACAAAACGCGAACATGATATTAGTGACAGTGAGGCAATAACGCCGACAAAACGCGAACATGGTATTAGTGACAGTGAGGAAATAACGCCGACAAAACGCGAACATGGTATTAGTGACAGTGAGGCAATAACGCCGACAAAACGCGAACATGGTATTAGTGACAGTGAGGCAATAACGCCGACAAAACGCGAACATGGTATTAGTGACAGTGAGGCAATAACGCCGACAAAACGCGAACATGGTATTAGTGACAGTGAGGCAATAACGCCGACAAAACGCGAACATGGTATTAGTGACAGTGAGGCAATAACGCCGACAAAACGCGAACATGGTATTAGTGACAGTGAGGCAATAACGCCAACAAAACGCGAACATGGTATTAGTAGCAGTGAGGCAATAACGCCGACAAAACGCGAACTTGGTATTAGTGACAGTGAGGCAATAACGCCAACAAAACGCGAACATGATATTAGTGACAGTGAGGCAATAACGCCGACAAAACGCGAACATGGTATTAGTGACAGTGAGGAAATAACGCCGACAAAACGCGAACATGGTATTAGTGACAGTGAGGCAATAACGCCGACAAAACGCGAACATGGTATTAGTGACAGTGAGGCAATAACGCCGACAAAACGCGAACATGGTATTAGTGACAGTGAGGCAATAACGCCGACAAAACGCGAACATGGTATTAGTGACAGTGAGGCAATAACGCCGACAAAACGCGAACATGGTATTAGTGACAGTGAGGCAATAACGCCGACAAAACGCGAACATGGTATTAGTGACAGTGAGGCAATAACGCCAACAAAACGCGAACATGGTATTAGTAGCAGTGAGGCAATAACGCCGACAAAACGCGAACTTGGTATTAGTGACAGTGAGGCAATAACGCCAACAAAACGCGAACATGATATTAGTGACAGTGAGGCAATAACGCCGACAAAACGCGAACATGGTATTAGTGACAGTGAGGAAATAACGCCGACAAAACGCGAACATGGTATTAGTGACAGTGAGGCAATAACGCCGACAAAACGCGAACATGGTATTAGTGACAGTGAGGCAATAACGCCGACAAAACGCGAACATGGTATTAGTGACAGTGAGGCAATAACGCCGACAAAACGCGAACATGGTATTAGTGACAGTGAGGCAATAACGCCGACAAAACGCGAACATGGTATTAGTGACAGTGAGGCAATAACGCCGACAAAACGCGAACATGGTATTAGTGACAGTGAGGCAATAACGCCAACAAAACGCGAACATGGTATTAGTAGCAGTGAGGCAATAACGCCGACAAAACGCGAACTTGGTATTAGTGACAGTGAGGCAATAACGCCAACAAAACGCGAACATGATATTAGTGACAGTGAGGCAATAACGCCGACAAAACGCGAACATGGTATTAGTGACAGTGAGGAAATAACGCCGACAAAACGCGAACATGGTATTAGTGACAGTGAGGCAATAACGCCGACAAAACGCGAACATGGTATTAGTGACAGTGAGGCAATAACGCCGACAAAGCGCGAACATGGTATTAGTGACAGTGAGGCAATAACGCCGACAAAACGCGAACATGGTATTAGTGACAGTGAGGCAATAACGCCGACAAAACGCGAACATGGTATTAGTGACAGTGAGGCAATAACGCCGACAAAACGCGAACATGGTATTAGTGACAGTGAGGCAATAACGCCGACAAAACGCGAACATGGTATTAGTGACAGTGAGGCAATAACGCCGACAAAACGCGAACATGGTATTAGTGACAGTGAGGCAATAACGCCGACAAAACGCGAACATGGTATTAGTGACAGTGAGGCAATAACGCCGACAAAACGCGAACTTGGTATTAGTGACAGTGAGGCAATAACGCCAACAAAACGCGAACATGATATTAGTGACAGTGAGGCAATAACGCCGACAAAACGCGAACATGGTATTAGTGACAGTGAGGCAATAACGCCGACAAAACGCGAACATGGTATTAGTGACAGTGAGGCAATAACGCCGACAAAACGCGAACATGGTATTAGTGACAGTGAGGCAATAACGCCGACAAAACGCGAACATGATATTAGTGACAGTGAGGCAATAACGCCGACAAAACGCGAACATGATATTAGTGACAGTGAGGCAATAACGCCGACAAAACGCGAACATGGTATGAGTGACAGTGAGGCAATAACGCCGACAAAGCGCGAACATGGTATTAGTGACAGTGAGGCAATAACGCCGACAAAACGCGAACATGGTATTAGTGACAGTGAGGCAATAACGCCGACAAAACGCGAACATGGTATTAGTGACAGTGAGGCAATAACGCCGACAAAACGCGAACATGGTATTAGTGACAGTGAGGCAATAACGCCGACAAAACGCGAACATGATATTAGTGACAGTGAGGCAATAACGCCGACAAATCGCGAACATGGTATTAGTGACAGTGAGGCAATAACGCCGACAAAACGCGAACATGGTATTAGTGACAGTGAGGCAATAACGCCGACAAAACGCGAACATGGTATTAGTGACAGTGAGGCAATAACGCCGACAAAACGCGAACTTGGTATTAGTGACAGTGAGGCAATAACGCCAACAAAACGCGAACATGATATTAGTGACAGTGAGGCAATAACGCCGACAAAACGCGAACATGGTATTAGTGACAGTGAGGCAATAACGCCGACAATACGCGAACAGGGTATTAGTGACAGTGAGGCAATAACGCCGACAAACCGCGAACATGATATTAGTGACAGTGAGGCAATAACGCCGACAAAACGCGAACATGGTATTAGTGACAGTGAGGCAATAACGCCGACAAAACGCGAACATGGTATTAGTTACAGTGAGGCAATAACGCCGACAAAACGCGAACATGGTATTAGTGACAGTGAGGCAATAACGCCGACAAAACGCGAACATGGTATTAGTGACAGTGAGGAAATAACGCCGACAAAACGCGAACATGGTATTAGTGACAGTGAGGCAATAACGCCTACAAAACGCGAACTTGGTATTAGTGACAGTGAGGCAATAACGCCAACAAAACGCGAACATGATATTAGTGACAGTGAGGCAATAACGCCAACAAAACGCGAACATGATATTAGTGACAGTGAGGCAATAACGCCGACAAAACGCGAACATGATATTAGTGACAGTGAGGCAATAACGCCGACAAAACGCGAACATGGTATTAGTGACAGTGAGGCAATAACGCCGACAAAACGCGAACATGATATTAGTGACAGTGAGGCAATAACGCCGACAAAACGCGAACATGGTATTAGTGACAGTGAGGCAATAACGCCGACAAAACGCGAACATGATATTAGTGACAGTGAGGCAATAACGCCGACAAAACGCGAACATGGTATTAGTGACAGTGAGGCAATAACGCCAACAAAACGCGAACATGATATTAGTGACAGTGAGGCAATAACGCCAACAAAACGCGAACATGATATTAGTGACAGTGAGGCAATAACGCCGACAAAACGCGAACATGGTATTAGTGACAGTGAGGCAATAACGCCGACAAAACGCGAACATGGTATTAGTGACAGTGAGGCAATAACGCCGACAAAACGCGAACATGGTATTAGTGACAGTGAGGCAATAACGCCGACAAAACGCGAACATGATATTAGTGACAGTGAGGCAATAACGCCGACAAAACGCGAACATGGTATTAGTGACAGTGAGGCAATAACGCCGACAAAACGCGAACATGATATTAGTGACAGTGAGGCAATAACGCCGACAAAACGCGAACATGGTATTAGTGACAGTGAGGCAATAACGCCGACAAAACGCGAACATGATATTAGTGACAGTGAGGCAATAACGCCGACAAAACGCGAACATGGTATTAGTGACAGTGAGGCAATAACGCCAACAAAACGCGAACATGGTATTAGTGACAGTGAGGCAATAACGCCGACAAAACGCGAACATGATATTAGTGACAGTGAGGCAATAACGCCGACAAAACGCGAACATGGTATTAGTTACAGTGAGGCAATAACGCCGACAAAACGCGAACTTGGTATTAGTGACAGTGAGGCAATAACGCCAACAAAACGCGAACATGATATTAGTGACAGTGAGGCAATAACGCCGACAAAACGCGAACATGGTATTAGTGACAGTGAGGCAATAACGCCGACAAAACGCGAACATGGTATTAGTAGCAGTGAAGCAATAACGCCAACAAAACGCGAACATGATATTAGTGACAGTGAGGCAATAACGCCGACAAAACGCGAACATGGTATTAGTGACAGTGAGGCAATAACGCCGACAAAACGCGAACATGGTATTAGTTACAGTGAGGCAATAACGCCGACAAAACGCGAACTTGGTATTAGTGACAGTGAGGCAATAACGCCAACAAAACGCGAACATGATATTAGTGACAGTGAGGCAATAACGCCGACAAAACGCGAACATGATATTAGTGACAGTGAGGCAATAACGCCGACAAAACGCGAACATGGTATTAGTGACAGTGAGGCAATAACGCCGACAAAACGCGAACATGATATTAGTGACAGTGAGGCAATAACGCCGACAAAACGCGAACATGGTATTAGTGACAGTGAGGCAATAACGCCGACAAAACGCGAACATGATATTAGTGACAGTGAGGCAATAACGCCGACAAAACGCGAACATGGTATTAGTGACAGTGAGGCAATAACGCCGACAAAACGCGAACATGATATTAGTGACAGTGAGGCAATAACGCCGACAAAACGCGAACATGGTATTAGTGACAGTGAGGCAATAACGCCAACAAAACGCGAACATGATATTAGTGACAGTGAGGCAATAACGCCAACAAAACGCGAACATGATATTAGTGACAGTGAGGCAATAACGCCGACAAAACGCGAACATGGTATTAGTGACAGTGAGGCAATAACGCCGACAAAACGCGAACATGGTATTAGTAGCAGTGAAGCAATAACGCCAACAAAACGCGAACATGATATTAGTGACAGTGAGGCAATAACGCCGACAAAACGCGAACATGGTATTAGTTACAGTGAGGCAATAACGCCGACAAAACGCGAACTTGGTATTAGTGACAGTGAGGCAATAACGCCGACAAAACGCGAACATGGTATTAGTTACAGTGAGGCAATAACGCCGACAAAACGCGAACTTGGTATTAGTGACAGTGAGGCAATAACGCCAACAAAACGCGAACATGATATTAGTGACAGTGAGGCAATAACGCCGACAAAACGCGAACATGATATTAGTGACAGTGAGGCAATAACGCCGACAAAACGCGAACATGGTATTAGTGACAGTGAGGCAATAACGCCGACAAAACGCGAACATGGTATTAGTAGCAGTGAAGCAATAACGCCGACAAAACGCGAACATGGTATTAGTGGCAGTGAGGCAATAACGCCGACAAAACGCGAACATGATATTAGTGACAGTGAGGCAATAACGCCGACAAAACGCGAACATGGTATTAGTGACAGTGAGGCAATAACGCCGACAAAACGCGAACTTGGTATTAGTGACAGTGAGGCAATAACGCCAACAAAACGCGAACATGATATTAGTGACAGTGAGGCAATAACGCCGACAAAACGCGAACTTGGTATTAGTAGCAGTGAAGCAATAACGCCGACAAAACGCGAACATGGTATTAGTGGCAGTGAGGCAATAACGCCGACAAAACGCGAACATGATATTAGTGACAGTGAGGCAATAACGCCGACAAAACGCGAACATGATATTAGTGACAGTGAGGCAATAACGCCGACAAAACGCGAACATGGTATTAGTGACAGTGAGGCAATAACGCCGACAAAACGCGAACATGGTATTAGTGACAGTGAGGAAATAACGCCGACAAAACGCGAACATGATATTAGTGACAGTGAGGCAATAACGCCGACAAAACGCGAACATGGTATTGGTGACAGTGAGGCAATAACGCCGACAAAACGCGAACATGATATTAGTGACAGTGAGGCAATAACGCCGACAAAACGCGAACATGGTATTAGTGACAGTGAGGCAATAACGCCGACAAAACGCGAACATGGTATTAGTAGCAGTGAGGCAATAACGCCGACAAAACGCGAACATGATATTAGTGACAGTGAGGCAATAACGCCGACAAAACGCGAACATGGTATTAGTGACAGTGAGGCAATAACGCCGACAAAACGCGAACATGGTATTAGTAGCAGTGAAGCAATAACGCCGACAAAACGCGAACATGGTATTAGTGACAGTGAGGCAATAACGCCGACAAAACGCGAACATGGTATTAGTGACAGTGAGGCAATAACGCCGACAAAACGCGAACATGGTATTAGTAGCAGTGAGGCAATAACGCCGACAAAACGCGAACATGATATTAGTGACAGTGAGGCAATAACGCCGACAAAACGCGAACATGGTATTAGTGACAGTGAGGCAATAACGCCGACAAAACGCGAACATGGTATTAGTAGCAGTGAGGCAATAACGCCGACAAAACGCGAACATGATATTAGTGACAGTGAGGCAATAACGCCGACAAAACGCGAACATGGTATTAGTGACAGTGAGGCAATAACGCCGACAAAACGCGAACATGGTATTAGTAGCAGTGAAGCAATAACGCCGACAAAACGCGAACATGGTATTAGTGACAGTGAGGCAATAACGCCGACAAAACGCGAACATGATAGGTAAAAGCCAACGGTCCGCGACGTTATCCACTACCCAACTCCTACTTCCATACATTATATCGAACCGATTTAGGAAAAAGTCTTGTCAAAGATTGGAATCACTTACCTAACGGTGTGAGACGGGAAGTTGGTTTGTCCAATCAGAAGCAATATCTCATACGAACTTAGATAGGTCTCGGAGGTTATAAAAGAGAATGCTCACCACTGTCCTTCCTCTCTTGCCGACCAACAACATTAACAATCTGCATCTCTTCACTGGCATTGCCCCTTCCTATGTGAGACGGGGAGTTGCCAGCCAAGTAGAGATCACAAAGGCTATCAGTGATGAACGCCAACGGTCCAACGACTGAAGTGAAGGAGAAGATTCCTCGGTCATGTCGGACCCCTAACAACATACTAGGAAGAAACCAGACTAAACCTGTGGACCAGACGACTAGAGAATGGCCCCTCTTACTGACATGGGGATTATTTCCGGTTCAGAAGCACCACTCCCCCAATAAAAATACTCAACCGCCTGAGAACGGGAATGGGTTGATCAAAAATTGCTATGAATATATGGGGCTACAAAACTGACCCAACCATCTGCGAATGTGTAGTTGATGACCATACGATGTAACATTTGCTTGTCTACTAAACCGGTGCTGCTTGAAAAATCGTGCAACGTACAACAATAATACAAATGACTGCATAAAAACGTGGGATACTGTTGTATGACCATATGACACTTCAAAGACACGCAAAGAACCAAAACTTACCCCAAAACGCCTAGTGCTCAGAAAATGTCCGATTTAGAATTTAATCGTGTTTTTTTTTCACAGACACAACTCGTTATTTCAAGATGACTGTTCTAAATGAAATCGATCTACGCATATTTCACTGAGTTACAAAGAGCACGAAGTAAGAAAAATCTTTATACAAATTTGAAGGGAATCAGGAATTAAGGAAGAAGCACCAATAGAAACAAGATAGGACAAGAAGCACCAACGGGACAAGATAGGACAAGAAGCACCAATGCGACAAGATATGACAAGAAGCACCAATAGGAAAGGATAGGACAAGAAGCACCAATGGGACAAGATAGGACGAGAAGCATCAATGCGACAAGATAGGACAAAAAGCACCAATGGGACAAGATAGGACAAGAAGCACCAATGGGACAAGATAGGACAAGAAGCACCAATGGAACAATGTAGGACAAGAAGCACCAATGCGACAAAGTACGACAAGATAGGACAAGAAGCACCAATGCGACAAGATATGACAAGAAGCACCAATGGGACAAGATAGGAAATAATGCACCAATGGGAATAGATAGGAAATGATGCACCAATGGGACAAGATAGGACAAGAAGCACCAATGCGACAAGATATGACAAGAAGCACCAATGGGACAAGATATGACAAGAAGCACCAATGGGACAAGATAGGACGAGAAGCATCAATGCGACAAGATAGGACAAAAAGCACCAATGGGACAAGATAGGACAAGAAGCACAAATGGGACAAGATAGGACAAGAAGCACCAATGGAACAATGTAGGACAAGAAGCACCAATGCGACAAAGTACGACAAGATAGGACAAGAAGCACCAATGCGACAAGATATGACAAGAAGTACCAATGCGACAAGATAGGAAAATAAGCACCAATGGGACAATGTAGGACAATAAGCACCAATGCGACAAGATAGGACAAAAAGCACCAATGGGACACGATAAGAAAAGAAGTACCAATGGGAAAATATAGGACAAGAAGCATCAATGCGACAAGATAGGACAAGAACGACCAATGGGAAATGTAAGACAAGAAGCATCAATGCGACAAGATAGATCAAAAAGCACCAATGCGACAAGATACGACAAGAAGCACCAATGGGAAACGATAGGACAAGAAGCACCAATGCGACAAGATAATACAAGAAGCACCAATGGGACAAGATAGGACAAGAAGCACCAATGGGACAAGATAGGACAAGATGCGCCAATGCAACAAGATGGGACAAGAAGCACCAATTGGACACGATAGGACAAGAAGTACCAATGGGAAAATATAGGACAAGAAGCACCAATGGGACACGATAGGACAAGAAGCACCAATGCGACAAGATAATACAAGAAGCACCAATGCGACAAGATAATACAAGAAGCATCAATGCGACAAGATAGATCAAAAAGCACCAATGCGACAAGATACGACAAAAAGCACCAATGGGACACGATAGGACAGGAAGCACCAATGGGACAAGATAGGGCAAGAAGCACCAATGGGACAAGATAATACAAGAAGCACCAATGGGACAAGATAGGACAAGAAGCACCAATGGGACAAGATAGGACAAGATGCGCCAATGCGACAAGATAGGACAAGAAGCACCAATTGGACAAGATAGGACAAGAAGCACCAATGGGCAATGTAGGACAAGAAGCATCAATGCGACAAGATAGGACAAAAAGCACCAATGGGACAAGATAGGACAAGAAGCACCAATGGGACAAGAAAGGACAAGAAGCACCAATGCGACAAGATACGACAAGAAGCACCAATGGGACAAGATAGGACAAAAAGCACCAATGGGACAAGATAGATCAAAAAGCACCAATGGGACAAGATAGGACAAGAAGCACCAATGGGCAATGTAGGACAAGAAGCATCAATGCGACAAGATAGATCAAAAAGCACCAATGCGACAAGATACGACAAGAAGCACCAATGGGACACGATAGGACAAGAAGCACCAATGCGACAAGATAATACAAGAAGCACCAATGGGACAAGATAGGACAAGAAGCACCAATGGGACAAGATAGGACAAGATGCGCCAATGCGACAAGATAGGACAAGAAGCACCAATTGGACATGATAGGACAAGAAGTACCAATGGGAAAATATAGGACAAGAAGCATCAATGCGACAAGATGGGACAAGAAGCACCAATTGGACACGATAGGACAAGAAGTACCAATGGGAAAATATAGGACAAGAAGCACCAATGGGACACGATAGGACAAGAAGCACCAATGCGACAAGATAATACAAGAAGCACCAATGCGACAAGATAATACAAGAAGCATCAATGCGACAAGATAGATCAAAAAGCACCAATGCGACAAGATACGACAAAAAGCACCAATGGGACACGATAGGACAGGAAGCACCAATGGGACAAGATAGGGCAAGAAGCACCAATGGGACAAGATAATACAAGAAGCACCAATGGGACAAGATAGGACAAGAAGCACCAATGGGACAAGATAGGACAAGATGCGCCAATGCGACAAGATAGGACAAGAAGCACCAATTGGACAAGATAGGACAAGAAGCACCAATGGGCAATGTAGGACAAGAAGCATCAATGCGACAAGATAGGACAAAAAGCACCAATGGGACAAGATAGGACAAGAAGCACCAATGGGACAAGAAAGGACAAGAAGCACCAATGCGACAAGATACGACAAGAAGCACCAATGGGACAAGATAGGACAAAAAGCACCAATGGGACAAGATAGATCAAAAAGCACCAATGGGACAAGATAGGACAAGAAGCACCAATGGGCAATGTAGGACAAGAAGCATCAATGCGACAAGATAGATCAAAAAGCACCAATGCGACAAGATACGACAAGAAGCACCAATGGGACACGATAGGACAAGAAGCACCAATGCGACAAGATACGACAAGAAGCACCAATGGGACAAGATAGGACAAGAAGCACCAATGGGACAAGATAGGACAGGACGCACTAATGCGACAAGATATGACAAGAAGCAATAATGGGACAAGATAAGACAAGAAGCACCAATGGGACAAGATAGGACAAGAAGCACCAATTGGACAAGATAAGACAAGAAGCACCAATGGGACAAGATAGGACAAGAAGCACCAATGGGGCAATGTAGGACAAGAAGACCAATGCGACAAGATAGGACAAGAAGCACCAATTGACAAGATAGGACAAGAAGCACCAATGGTACAAGATAGACTAAATAATCAAACATCATCGTTGGCATGTGATTGACTTCTTGATGTTATGAACAATTTTTCTCATATTAAATCTAGAAATTACAACGTATATGTTTAATATTATAGGAAGACCCCCCCCCAAATGCCACCAATGAAATCGTTAATAAAACTCACGATCGTTTCTGTAATCCCACCATATTTGATGTAAATAAACTTCAGCCTATCTCTGACTTGTCCACCAAGTTTCAGTCATGAATGTTTAACAGTCTTTGTTTTTTCGTTGTTCAATGATTTTCTCCAAATGTGCACCTATGATGCATAGTGTAGTTGGATACCACGTGCAAAATTGCCAATAACTTACACACTCCTCTATTGGCACTGAAGCAGTTGCTTTGGCACCCTGTGCGTTCAAGTTTAAAATTGTTCCATGCGCCATAAATTTGTGGCCCCACCGGTACATGAGTTTTTTTGCGACAAGATAGGACAAGAAGCACCAATGCGACAAGATATGACAAGAAGTACCAATGCGACAAGATAGGAAAATAAGCACCAATGGGACAATGTAGGACAATAAGCACCAATGCGACAAGATAGGACAAAAAGCACCAATGGGACACGATAAGAAAAGAAGTACCAATGGGAAAATATAGGACAAGAAGCATCAATGCGACAAGATAGGACAAGAACGACCAATGGGAAATGTAAGACAAGAAGCATCAATGCGACAAGATAGATCAAAAAGCACCAATGCGACAAGATACGACAAGAAGCACCAATGGGAAACGATAGGACAAGAAGCACCAATGCGACAAGATAATACAAGAAGCACCAATGGGACAAGATAGGACAAGAAGCACCAATGGGACAAGATAGGACAAGATGCGCCAATGCAACAAGATGGGACAAGAACGACCAATGGGAAATGTAAGACAAGAAGCATCAATGCGACAAGATAGATCAAAAAGCACCAATGGGACACGATAGGACAAGAAGCACCAATGCGACACGATAGGACAAGAAGCACCAATGCGACAAGATAATACAAGAAGCACCAATGGGACAAGATAGGACAAGAAGCACCAATGGGACAAGATAGGACAAGATGCGCCAATGCGACAAGATAGGACAAGAAGCACCAATTGGACACGATAGGACAAGAAGTACCAATGGGAAAATATAGGACAAGAAGCATCAATGCGACAAGATAGGACAAGAACGACCAATGGGAAATGTAAGACAAGAAGCATCAATGCGACAAGATAGATCAAAAAGCACCAATGCGACAAGATACGACAAGAAGCACCAATGGGACACGATAGGACAAGAAGCACCAATGCGACAAGATAATACAAGAAGCACCAATGGGACAAGATAGGACAAGAAGCACCAATGGGACAAGATAGGACAAGATGCGCCAATGCGACAAGATAGGACAAGAAGCACCAATTGGACACGATAGGACAAGAAGTACCAATGGGAAAATATAGGACAAGAAGCATCAATGCGACAAGATAGAACAAGAACGACCAATGGGAAATGTAAGACAAGAAGCATCAATGCGACAAGATAGATCAAAAAGCACCAATGCGACAAGATACGACAAGAAGCACCAATGGGACACGATAGGACAAGAAGCACCAATGCGACAAGATAATACAAGAAGCACCAATGGGACAAGATAGGACAAGAAGCACCAATGGGACAAGATAGGACAAGATGCGCCAATGCGACAAGATAGGACAAGAAGCACCAATTGGACACGATAGGACAAGAAGTACCAATGGGAAAATATAGGACAAGAAGCATCAATGCGACAAGATAGGACAAGAACGACCAATGGGAAATGTAAGACAAGAAGCATCAATGCGACAAGATAGATCAAAAAGCACCAATGCGACAAGATACGACAAGAAGCACCAATGGGACACGATAGGACAAGAAGCACCAATGCGACAAGATAATACAAGAAGCACCAATGGGACAAGATAGGACAAGAAGCACCAATGGGACAAGATAGGACAAGATGCGCCAATGCGACAAGATAGGACAAGAAGCACCAATTGGACACGATAGGACAAGAAGTACCAATGGGAAAATATAGGACAAGAAGCATCAATGCGACAAGATAGAACAAGAACGACCAATGGGAAATGTAAGACAAGAAGCATCAATGCGACAAGATAGATCAAAAAGCACCAATGCGACAAGATACGACAAGAAGCACCAATGGGACACGATAGGACAAGAAGCACCAATGCGACAAGATAATACAAGAAGCACCAATGGGACAAGATAGGACAAGAAGCACCAATGGGACAAGATAGGACAAGATGCGCCAATGCGACAAGATAGGACAAGAAGCACCAATTGGACACGATAGGACAAGAAGTACCAATGGGAAAATATAGGACAAGAAGCATCAATGCGACAAGATAGAACAAGAACGACCAATGGGAAATGTAAGACATAATAATAATAATAATAATAATAATAATAATAATAATAATAATAATAATAATAATAATAATAATAATAATAATAATAATAATAATAATAATAATAATAATAATAATAATAATAATAATAATAATAATAATAATAATAATAATAATAATAATAATAATAATAATAATAATAATAATAATAATAATAATAATAATAATAATAATAATAATAATAATAATAATAATAATAATAATAATAATAATAATAATAATAATAATAATAATAATAATAATAATAATAATAATAATAATAATAATAATAATAATAATAATAATAATAATAATAATAATAATAATAATAATAATAATAATAATAATAATAATAATAATAATAATAATAATAATAATAATAATAATAATAATAATAATAATAATAATAATAATAATAATAATAATAATAATAATAATAATAATAATAATAATAATAATAATAATAATAATAATAATAATAATAATAATAATAATAATAATAATAATAATAATAATAATAATAATAATAATAATAATAATAATAATAATAATAATAATAATAATAATAATAATAATAATAATAATAATAATAATAATAATAATAATAATAATAATAATAATAATAATAATAATAATAATAATAATAATAATAATAATAATAATAATAATAATAATAATAATAATAATAATAATAATAATAATAATAATAATAATAATAATAATAATAATAATAATAATAATAATAATAATAATAATAATAATAATAATAATAATAATAATAATAATAATAATAATAATAATAATAATAATAATAATAATAATAATAATAATAATAATAATAATAATAATAATAATAATAATAATAATAATAATAATAATAATAATAATAATAATAATAATAATAATAATAATAATAATAATAATAATAATAATAATAATAATAATAATAATAATAATAATAATAATAATAATAATAATAATAATAATAATAATAATAATAATAATAATAATAATAATAATAATAATAATAATAATAATAATAATAATAATAATAATAATAATAATAATAATAATAATAATAATAATAATAATAATAATAATAATAATAATAATAATAATAATAATAATAATAATAATAATAATAATAATAATAATAATAATAATAATAATAATAATAATAATAATAATAATAATAATAATAATAATAATAATAATAATAATAATAATAATAATAATAATAATAATAATAATAATAATAATAATAATAATAATAATAATAATAATAATAATAATAATAATAATAATAATAATAATAATAATAATAATAATAATAATAATAATAATAATAATAATAATAATAATAATAATAATAATAATAATAATAATAATAATAATAATAATAATAATAATAATAATAATAATAATAATAATAATAATAATAATAATAATAATAATAATAATAATAATAATAATAATAATAATAATAATAATAATAATAATAATAATAATAATAATAATAATAATAATAATAATAATAATAATAATAATAATAATAATAATAATAATAATAATAATAATAATAATAATAATAATAATAATAATAATAATAATAATAATAATAATAATAATAATAATAATAATAATAATAATAATAATAATAATAATAATAATAATAATAATAATAATAATAATAATAATAATAATAATAATAATAATAATAATAATAATAATAATAATAATAATAATAATAATAATAATAATAATAATAATAATAATAATAATAATAATAATAATAATAATAATAATAATAATAATAATAATAATAATAATAATAATAATAATAATAATAATAATAATAATAATAATAATAATAATAATAATAATAATAATAATAATAATAATAATAATAATAATAATAATAATAATAATAATAATAATAATAATAATAATAATAATAATAATAATAATAATAATAATAATAATAATAATAATAATAATAATAATAATAATAATAATAATAATAATAATAATAATAATAATAATAATAATAATAATAATAATAATAATAATAATAATAATAATAATAATAATAATAATAATAATAATAATAATAATAATAATAATAATAATAATAATAATAATAATAATAATAATAATAATAATAATAATAATAATAATAATAATAATAATAATAATAATAATAATAATAATAATAATAATAATAATAATAATAATAATAATAATAATAATAATAATAATAATAATAATAATAATAATAATAATAATAATAATAATAATAATAATAATAATAATAATAATAATAATAATAATAATAATAATAATAATAATAATAATAATAATAATAATAATAATAATAATAATAATAATAATAATAATAATAATAATAATAATAATAATAATAATAATAATAATAATAATAATAATAATAATAATAATAATAATAATAATAATAATAATAATAATAATAATAATAATAATAATAATAATAATAATAATAATAATAATAATAATAATAATAATAATAATAATAATAATAATAATAATAATAATAATAATAATAATAATAATAATAATAATAATAATAATAATAATAATAATAATAATAATAATAATAATAATAATAATAATAATAATAATAATAATAATAATAATAATAATAATAATAATAATAATAATAATAATAATAATAATAATAATAATAATAATAATAATAATAATAATAATAATAATAAT
The DNA here is from genome assembly GCA_963556195.1 of Sepiola atlantica. Taxonomy (NCBI): domain Eukaryota; kingdom Metazoa; phylum Mollusca; class Cephalopoda; order Sepiida; family Sepiolidae; genus Sepiola; species Sepiola atlantica. The sequence continues at coordinate 43,007,723 of OY744550.1, forward strand.
AATAATAATAATAATAATAATAATAATAATAATAATAATAATAATAATAATAATAATAATAATAATAATAATAATAATAATAATAATAATAATAATAATAATAATAATAATAATAATAATAATAATAATAATAATAATAATAATAATAATAATAATAATAATAATAATAATAATAATAATAATAATAATAATAATAATAATAATAATAATAATAATAATAATAATAATAATAATAATAATAATAATAATAATAATAATAATAATAATAATAATAATAATAATAATAATAATAATAATAATAATAATAATAATAATAATAATAATAATAATAATAATAATAATAATAATAATAATAATAATAATAATAATAATAATAATAATAATAATAATAATAATAATAATAATAATAATAATAATAATAATAATAATAATAATAATAATAATAATAATAATAATAATAATAATAATAATAATAATAATAATAATAATAATAATAATAATAATAATAATAATAATAATAATAATAATAATAATAATAATAATAATAATAATAATAATAATAATAATAATAATAATAATAATAATAATAATAAAGAAGAAGAGGAAGAAGAAGAAGAATATTTATATATGTACATTTTAGGGGCATGTTACATTTTTCCATCGAAGTTAATTCTCTTTGCTCAAAAGCTTTGTATATCTTTGTATTTTGTATATTGTTTATGTTTTCAAATATGTGCTAACATTAATATAATTTTACTGTTTCATCCCTATGACCTCATCTGATAATATAAGCTTGCATTGTTGAAAATACATGGGTTAAGGAAAAAGAAAAAAGTTTATATATATATTCTTGTTTAAACCACTTGATGATTCAATAAATATGGTTACTTTTCCAATTTTTATTCCTATCACACATTTCATTTATATATATATATATATATATATATATATATATATATATATATATATATATATATATATATATATATATATATAAAGTATAAAGGTATACTCCAAAAAGAATAAAAGGGAAATACCAGCAGAGTGCTCAATTAAATTAAATTAAGAGCGTAATATTTTTATTTTTAAATACAGATTTTAATCAGACATGGACCAGTGGTTTCTGACAAGAAAAGGGTTTTAAATTCCCTATTCCGTCTTCTTCAGCATAGTCTGAAATAGTAAATGATGGAATTTCTTCAAAAAACATTTATAACCGTTATAAAACGCTCTGGACAAAGAATTTGAAATGAGAGGCCGGCCAGACGCTAGGTCAGAAAAATAACCGTTAAGTAAGAGATTCTATATTTAGAAGTAAAGAACCAGAGAGAAAGAAAAGAAGAAAGAAAGAAAGAAAAGAGAGAAAGAAAGAAAGAAAGAAAGAAAGAAGGAAAGAAGGAAGGGAAAATAAATTAAAATGAAATTAAATTTATAATAATAAAAAAATTTATTAATTAAGAGTAAATAAAAATTTATATTTATATTTAGAGCATAGTATAAGGAACGTAACTCTAATTAATTAAATTATCTAAGCAGGGGAGGTAACTATTTATTGTTATATAAAATATATATATATATGTATCGGATTATACCGAGATGACGGGGTCTGCCTTTCACACAATAAAAACGGACATATTCTAGATAAATTTAGGAAAGACCTCATTCAAACCTTCAAAAGTTTAGGCTTTAAAATCACTATCACTACTAATTTAAACCAAATAGATTTCCTCGATTCTACTCTTAACCTCAAAAATAATACTCACAAACCCTACCATAAACCGAATGAATCACTTCAATATATCCACAAAAACTCATGCCATCCACCATCAATCCTCAAAAACCTTACTAAAAATATAAGCCTTAGAATTTCAAACCTCTCCTCCAATTATGAAGTTTTCACACAGGCCGCTCCATATTATAATAAAGCCCTCCGCGACAGCGGATTCCATGAAGGAATCTCATACATCCCAAACCAGAATATTCCACAGAACACAAGAGTAGGTCATATTTTTCTCTCTTTATTAAACAAACATTTCCCTCCAACACACAGTTTACATAAGTTTTTCAATAAAAACACCATCAAGGTCAGCTACTCAACCATGCGGCCTATAAGGAGTTATATCACCAGAGAACAAAGCACGGCAGTGGACACCGGATGCTCATGCCAAAATAAAAATTCTTGCCCCCTCGAGGGAAATTGTAAAGTTGACTCAGTTGTATACAAAGCTGTGGTTACGAGTCAAACTGATAATAGTACAGATGTATACTACGGCATGACACAAGGTTCCTTTAAACAAAGGTATTATTCACACCTATATATTCCTTTAGAAACAAAGATCGCGCAAACACATATTTGGCTAAACGAATTTGGGAACTAAAAGAAGAAGGAACTCCCTTTTCTATAAATTGGAAAATCATAGAGAGAAAACCCATTTATTCACCTATATCTAATGTTTGCCATTTGTGTAATGCTGAGAAGTTTCATATTTTTAAGGCCATCATGAACCCAAACACCAGATGTTTAAATGTGCGCGATGAGGTTTTTAAAGGCTGTATACATCGTAAACAAGCACTCCTTATTTATTGGATGGATCGAGTGACTTAAGCCTACCTAGAGCCCTACATACATTTTTCAGACACTTATATATTTCTACTGCAGACTTCTCGTTCCACGAACCTGATCACAGTTCTTTTTTCTCCATTTTTTCCCTCTTTCTTCTTTAAATTTTTAAATTTTAAAATTTTATTTTTCAAATTTTCATATTATATATTGATTTTTATTTATATATTGATTTTTGATTGATTATTGATATTTTATATTTATATATTGATTTTTTATTTATACTTGCATACATTTGTGTGTGTATATATATGTATATATATGTGTATATGTATATATATATATATATATATATGCATATGTATGTGTGTGTGCACATACGTGTGCGTATGCATATATTTATTCTTTGAATTTTTTTATATATTGATTATATATTGATTTTTTTATTTATATATTTATTTATTTATATATTGATTTTTTAATTTTTTATTTATATATTGATTTTATTTATATATCGAATTTTTATTTATATATTGTTTTTTTTATTTATTTATACATTGATTTTTTTGTATTTATATATTGATATTTTAATTATATATTGAATTTTTATTTTTTATTTATATTTTATTTATTTATATATTGATTTTTTATTTATATATTTATTTATTTTTAATTATATTTATTAAATTTTTTACTTTAATTTGACATTTATTAATTGAAACCATCGTGATTTATATATATACATATATATATATTTTATATAACAATAAATAGTTACCTCCCCTGCTTAGATAATTTAATTAATTAGAGTTACGTTCCTTATACTATGCTCTAAATATAAATATAAATTTTTATTTACTCTTAATTAATAAATTTTTTTATTATTATAAATTTAATTTCATTTTAATTTATTTTCCCTTCCTTCTTTCCTTCTTTCTTTCTTTCTTTCTCTCTTTTCTTTCTTTCTTCTTTTCTTTCTCTCTGGTTCTTTACTTCTAAATATAGAATCTCTTACTTAACGGTTATTTTTCTGACCTAGCGTCTGGCCGGCCTCTCATTTCAAATTCTTTGTCCAGAGCGTTTTATAACGGTTATAAATGTTTTTTGAAGAAATTCCATCATTTACTATTTCAGACTATGCTGAAGAAGACGGAATAGGGAATTTAAAACCCTTTTCTTGTCAGAAACCACTGGTCCATGTCTGATTAAAATCTGTATTTAAAAATAAAAATATATATATATATATATATATATATATATATATATATATATATATATATATATATATATATATATATATATATAAACACTTATTCATGAATAAATATTATTTTCAAATTAACTCATATATATAACAAATGTATTATCATAATTATTATTTTTATAACTCACTTGGAGTTCTGAAACCATTCGTCTTCAATGATTTCTTATAGATAAAAACTAGGACTTTCTCTTGATTCTGAGATTCAGTATGTCTTAATAGATATTCCAGAACTATATTCTAGTTTCATTCCATTATTATTGAAACTAGAAAGTGGCGGTGGCTAAGTGGTTAACGGCACAGACTGACGACCTGGGTGTGCCAAGCTCGAATCCAGTCCGTTCCATAGAAACACTTTCACTTAAGATGTTGGCAACCTTCACGTGATCTATTCGATTTAATTCTAGAAAGATATCAGAGAATAAATGCAACAATAGAATCATCTGATTAATAAGCTATGAATTAATTATTGAAACTCACTTGTACGGGCACCTTTTCGTTGTGTGTCTATTGTCTCTTAAAAGAAGGTGTCCAACAATATAACAGAATAGACGGAGACAAGTTTTGGTAACAACATGAAGAATAGACAGAATAAGATGTGTATATCTGCTTTGCGTACTTTGAAAGTAAACCCAGATCCCCTTAAATCTAGGAAGCACCTATCGGTTCTTAGTCAGCGCACTTCCCCTTGAGTTCCTTGGATAACAATAAATAAATAAGAGCTTGGCCTAGAATTTATCATTGACCATTCAAGCAGAAATGACCGTCTCCAGCAATTCCCCAAAATATCCCCTTTGTTTCATATATTTACAGCAACATCAACAAACAAACAAACAAAAATTCTTCGGTAAACTTTGTGTTCCCTAATCCTTTCTTGCTATGTGTTCTGTCCGTACCCTCCTCTCTCCCTCTCTCTCCCCCCTCTCTCTCTCTCTCTCCCTCGCTCTCTTGTATTCTGTCTCACTTTCAGCAATTCATTGCCAGTCGAATGTACGACCCCTCATCACTTTCGTCCATTGTTATTGCAAGGAAAGCCAGTTTCTTCTACTTTTTCTTCTCTTTTCAAGTGTGCATAATCAAAGCGATTTTATAAATAGAAAATGTTGACCTGATGAACTTGATTCGGAGTGACGTTGATGTAGAAAAACAAGGAATCGTTGAATGACAAGCCAAAAAGACACGGAGCCAGAGCATCGTTGGACGAGACTGCTACGTATGTGCACATTGTACACCAATGTATACACTTATATGCACACGCTGCAAACACTGGGTATTTTCGAAAACATACGCATCACGCATGAAGAAAGAAACTGAAGGGTCGCGTACAATCAGTTAATAACATTTTTTTAAAACTTTTGACCGCAATTCACAATTCTTTTCTGCAACCCAACCATATTTAGTACAAATAAACTTCAGTCTATGCCTGATTTGTACGCGAAGTTTTCGTCATAAATGTTCGACAGTTTTTTTTTTACTGCCGTTCAATGATATGTGTGGACACTTTGGTGATTGTATCATCAGTAGAAAGTTATCCTGAAAGAGCTTCACACTCATCGAACAGTTACCCCTTCCTCTCCCAATTTTTATCTATAGCGTTAAAAGAATCCTAAGACTATTCCTGAATTGAAGAGTATCACCACAGACAAAATCATGTCAATGCCAAGAGAGTAATCGAAGACTCACGAAGTAATTCATTCTTTTGTTTCTAAATATTAACAAAAGAGTAAAATAGCTGACAAGTTTCTAAATAAGTCGAAATTCATTCTGGTCGACTTAATTTTGTAATTAAATTGACTTTCTAAATTTCTGAAGGTTCTGTAGAAACTGAAGAAAGTATCTGTAATTTGATTGGCTCCACCTCTTCTTCTTCTTCTTCTTCTTCTCGACAGAGAGTCCCCCTCTCTCTCTCTCTCTCTCTCTCTCTCTCCACCCTCTCTCTTTCAGACGCGATGTTGCTAGTCTCAGTCTTTTCTATAAATACGATTATGGCATGTGTTCTTCAGAATTATGTGATCTATTCCCCGCTTCTTTTGTTCCAGCTCGTTTGACTTGTTGTTCTAGTGGTCTTCATCAATTCGCTTTTTTGATACCTCATTGTAATACAGCTTCCTATTCCAGTAGCTTCTTTCCATAAACTGCAGGCCTGTATAATTCTATCCTGCTGACTGTTTCCCCTACCTATAGCATTGGTCTTTTGAAGACTAAGGCAAATAAGCATCTCCTGTTTTTGCGATAATCATCTTTCGTTCTTGTTTAGTGCTTTACATCAAGTTGCTTCACGCCTTGTCTGGAGCGATTTCCATTAAAAAAATGATTTTTTAAATTTTGTTTTTATCATACTATTAGATTTGTATTTCAATAAATATTTTATTAAAAGTAAATAAATTAAAAAATGTATTCTCGTCGTCGAGATCTGATAACGTTATATTATTGAGATAAAGATTAGGAAATATTTTCTGCTAATACAAAGGAAGTGATATAAGTCACAATACATAACTGAGCATCTAGTGTTGTAGCAACACTATAATTTCTTATAACACGAAAACAACAAACTGATTATTTTTTTCTCTTAATTTCTCGGTAATTGAGGCTCATACAAAGGTGAGCGAAAAAATAGTTCTACTTAGCTGTAATAAGAACGTGAAAAGCGCGCGTACATTGAATACTAAACAATACTAGAGATTAATTGTCTTTACGGTTCAAACATACAATTTCACGCGTAGTCGTCATACGTGTTAAAGTTTCTAATCTTTGCGTGAAAACACTTGCCTCGTCTGGCCAAACTTAACATCCGATAGAAATGTTAAATGAACAAGACAACAATAGACACCTAAGTGTATATCCAAAAACATGCAAGTTTCGCATTCATTACTACTCATCAGTGTGGTTATATAGTCAATATATAGGAGTGGACAAAAGTTAATATATAGGAATGGACAAAAGTCAATATATAGGAGTGGAGAAAAGTTAATATATAGGAGTGGACAAAAGTCAATATATAGGAGTGAACAAAAGTCAATATATAGGAGTGGACAAAAGTCAATATATAGGAGTGGACAAAAGTCAATATATAGGAGTTGACAAAAGTCAATATATAGGAGTGGACAAAAGTCAATATATAGGAGTGGACAAAAGTCAATATATAGGAGTTGACAAAAGTCAATATATAGGAGTGGACAAAAGTCAATATATAGGAGTGGACAAAAGTCAATATATAGGAGTTGAAAAAAGTCAATATATAGGAGTGAACAAAAGTCAATATATAGGAGTGGACAAAAGTAAATATATAGGAGTGAACAAAGGTCAATATATAGGAGTGGACAAAAGTCAATATATAGGAGTGGAGAAAAGTTAATATATAGGAGTGGACAAAAGTCAATATATAGGAGTGGAGAAAAGTTAATATATAGGAGTGGACAAAAGTCAATATATAGGAGTGAACAAAAGTCAATATATAGGAGTGGACAAAAGTCAATATATAGGAGTGGACAAAAGTCAATATATAGGAGTTGACAAAAGTCAATATATAGGAGTGGACAAAAGTCAATATATAGGAGTGGACAAAAGTCAATATATAGGAGTTGAAAAAAGTCAATATATAGGAGTGAACAAAAGTCAATATATAGGAGTGGACAAAAGTCAATATATAGGAGTGGACAAAAGTCAATATATAGGAGTTGGAAAAAGTCAATATATAGGAGTGAACAAAAGTCAATATATAGGAGTGGACAAAAGTAAATATATAGGAGTGAACAAAGGTCAATATATAGGAGTGGACAAAAGTCAATATATAGGAGTGAACAAAAGTCAATATATAGGAGTGAACAAAAGTCAATATATAGGAGTGGACAAAAGTAAATATATAGGAGTGAACAAAGGTCAATATATAGGAGTGGACAAAAGTCAATATATAGGAGTGGACAAAAGTCAATATATAGGAGTTGAAAAAAGTCAATATATAGGAGTGTACAAAAGTCAATATATAGGAGTGGACAAAAGTCAATATATAGGAGTGGACAAAAGTCAATATATAGGAGTGGACAAAAGTCAATATATAGAAGTGGACAAAAGTCAACACACAAGATTAAAGCATCCTCAAGCGTAAACCTCAAATAGGTTTTAAAATTTTTAAATATATATAATCGTAAACAAACAAGTCTCACTACTCAATATACCAGTGTGATCCATCGCCATCAACAATATAAGATTAACCTGAAAATAACATGACGATAGTAATAAGCTCTCAGATATTTATCTCTGTCGACATCTTAATACATTAACACAAACAAACCCTAGGCGAAATTAGTTAAATATTTTTAGCAGGTAAATTGTAATTACTTAGTATGTGCCATCGCATGTACCTACACGCAGTCATTTTAATTTTCAACGAAAGATTTTGGATTCAAAGGTTGGCTAACGTCTACTCAATATGTTGAGTTTAAATCTTGTGCCATACATAAATGAAAATGCATAATCATATCTTGTTAACTGCTTGTATAAATACGCGCTATTTTTTGTGATATTTCCAGACTGAGAAAACGCCGCCTGCAAATAAGTTCTGTCATACCACGAAAAAATAATTAAGTCAATACATAACTATTGGAAGACGGGGTGGTTTATTCTGCTTAATCTTCGTTAAAAATCACTGACCAGTTGGGTGGTGAGAACAGAGAGAGAGAGAGAGGGGGGTGATTACTGTTTAATCATATCATATCTGGACATTTTTAAATGAACATTGAACATGTCACAAGGTGTAGTGCTTCCAACGAACTCTCAAACCACTCCCCCACTCTCCTTTTCTTTGAACAATGTGATGTCACATCCGTTTCTATCAATTCCCAGCAGTTTCACATTAAATTTAAATTTCTGCATGTTGATACAGTCGTAGAAACATAGAGCAGGGAGGGAATTCCAAAGGCAAGCGGTTCGTAAAAAGAAGCTATAAGAGTAGGAAGTCTTCCAGCATTTGGGGAGCCCTACAGTAAAAAGATGTGACTTTTCATGCGTGTCGGGTTTGTCGGGGGTATTTAGGTTGAGGGGACACAAGTGTAGCGAGTTCGTCAGAGCAAATTCTGTGTAAGTACTTTTAAAACAAACAAGCAGAGGAATGCAACATTGCAATGATGTGGCACTTGGTAGACCGTGTGGGAGCTATTAGGCAAGGGGCTCTTTTTTAAAACTCTGTCCACGAATGAGAGGCTAGTGGTTAGT
>OY744550.1:43024254-43054254 GCA_963556195.1 Sepiola atlantica
ATGTTGTATTTCGAGAATGTCGTATGGTGAAAATGTCGTATCTCGAAAATGTCGTATGCCGACAATGTCGTATTTCGAGAATGTCGTATGGTGAGAATGTCGTATTTCGAGAATGTCGTATTTCGAGAATGTTGTATGGCGAGAATGTTGTATTTCGAGAATGTCGTATGGTGAGAATGTCGTATCTCGAAAATGTCGTATGGCGACAATGTCGTATTTCGAGAATGTCGTATGGTGAGAATGTCGTATTTCGAGAATGTCGTATTTCGAGAATGTTGTATGGCGAGAATGTTGTATTTCAAGAATGTCGTATGGTGAGAATGTCGTATCTCGAAAATGTCGTATGACGACAATGTCGTATTTCGAGAATGTCGTATGGCGAGAATGTTGTATTTCGAGAATGTCGTATAGCGACAATGTTGTATTTCGAGAATGTCGTATGGCGAGAATGTCGTATTTCGAGAATGTTGTATGGTGAGAATGTTGTATCTCGAAAATGTCGTATAGCGACAATGTTGTATTTCGAGAATATCGTATGGCGAGAATGTCGTATTTCGAGAATGTTGTATGGCGAGAATGTTGTATTTCGAGAATGTCGTATAGCGACAATGTTGTATTTCGAGAATGTCGTATGGCGAGAATGTCGTATTTCGAGAATGTCGTATGGTGAGAATGTCGTATCTCGAAAATTTCGTATAGCGACAATGTTGTATTTCGAGAATATCGTATGGCGAGAATGTCGTATGGCGAGTATAGAAGGTTGAGAGGAAATAATGTTTTAGTCACGTAAGAACATGACGATATATATGTTCTTAAATAGCAATTTTGTTTTTGAATTAGCCGAAATGCATATTGGTGGACTTCGTAATTACTTAATGTAACATGGACGAAGCATAAAATAGATCATATGTAAATTGCCTCATTGAAGTCGCTAATGCGATCAATATAAAAGAGGAAATAAGCAAAAAATATTAGATGGTCAACCCAGGATTGTAGTTTTTAAGTTTAATACTAAAACGACTGACTTATCGTTATGAGCATGATGCAAAAGCAGTAGTCGAAACATTATCTGCTGCTAAAAGAACGCTTTTATACCGAGTGAGGTTTACGTAGTTAAACAAAATGTATGCGCGTTTCAATATAACCGGCGTGGTTAATGTTGAAGAGTTTTCGCGATGCTTATACTAAGAGGTTGAATGGTTGAATTGTAAATGCATCGAAATAACTATTGTCTTATCACATCAGTATCGCAGAGTTTCGAAAACTCACCGGAATCCCGTCAATATCTCCTGTCATCAAATATAAAGTCTTGAGATTTTTGGTCACGTTAAGCGTTCCATTGCAAGGCTATGCGAAATATGCGTTGAAGGCGCAATACAAGGAAGCCGGTCGAAAGGTAGACAAAAGAAAAGATGGATAGACAACGTTTGTGAATGGACGGACATTAACATAAACCAACTGAACACCTTGGCCCAAGATCGTAGGGTTTGGAGGACACTCAGCCATGTTAGTGCGTATTATGCGGACAAAACGTTTAATAAATGTGTTAAGGTGTTTTCTATTATTCTTTTTTTCTAAATACTTGCTCTGTACACTTAATACATTCAGATCTCAAATTGTAAATATGGCATATGATATTCATTTATAGCTGTGTGTAACTTGATATTATACTGAGTCTCTCGATTCGTATTGAACCTGCAATTTAAACAGATCGACTCAATACCACATACGTATATATATATATAAGAAGAAAAAGAAGAAAACATAAGTAAATAGAGAGAAAATGAAATATAAAAAAGAGCAAACAGTCTGAAGAAAAAGACGAAAAGAAATAGGGAGTTTTTATTTGAACCCCAGTTTTTTATTATTTCTTTTCTTCTTTTATTTTGTCTTCTTTTTTGTTTTCCTCTCATTCTTCTTTTTCTTTTGTTTCTACTTTTCCTTTTTCTTGTTCTTCTTCTTCTTATTATTTTTTTATTCTTCTTCTTTTACTTTCTTTCTGCGTGTTTTTCTTTCTCATTTCCTCTCCTCTCCTCTTCCTCCCCCTCGTCCTCCCCCTCTTTTTTTTCTGGAGAAGAAGAAGAAGAAGAAGAAGAAGAAAAAGAAGAAAAAGAAGAAGAAGAAATCGGAAAACTTAAGATAAACAAAATTAACGAACACAACAGAAAAACAATAAAATTAAAATAAAAACCAAGAACAAATATGACCGCAATAAAGAAATTAAAAAATGGCATCACCGTTGGTCTAAATAATATGAAAATATTTATAAGTCTGCCCGGAAGCGATTTGTGCCATTTAGTGTTAAAAGGTGTGTTTGGAGGAATGAGGGTTGTGTATTGTTTATTGGTTCTAAATTTTCGAAGAATTCTCATCTGTTTTCTTTTGTGTGCGTGTGTGTTTTCTTCAGGTTTTCCCCATCTTATTTTTACGTTGTTGTTTTTTTATTGATTCTCTTGGCTATTTATTGTACGCATTAATGTTTCATCGTTTCAATCATTGTCTTATATTTAGATTGTTGTACATTAACTTATTTCTGAAAGCAGACAGTAATCATTTTATTAGACAGGAAGTGATAATCGAAAAGTGAATTACAATTACAATTACAATGTTCTATTATTAATGTTCTTTTCTTGTGACGATGATGCAAAGGGGGGGGGCAGTATTTCAGAGTCCAGAGACCAATCTCGGGGGAAAGTACTGCCAAGATATACAAAAGAATCGGTGCTTCTTAAAAATAGGCATCCATACATTTGCAACTGTGACGTAGCAGTTCCGACTACGAACGGACAAAGCCGAATCAGATTCCGAGGCTTCTACACAATACGCTCTGAACTAAATTAACTTTTCAAATTAAAACTAAAACTTAGTTTAGGGTTAAGGGTTAGGATTAGGTTTGTGTTAGTTTTGTACTATGTTAGTGTTAGTTAGGGTTAGGGTTAGGGTTAGGGTTAAGGTTAGGTTAGATTAGGGTTAGGGTAAAAATAAAAATACACAGTTCGGGTTGTATTGTGTATATTGTTCGGTAAAGTTCATTGGCGGTTGCCAGTCTCGGAAGTTCGGTGAAACTCTGAATTGATGACGTCAGTACTGACATTTTTTTGGATACCTATTCCTAAAAACTACGAAAGAAGCAACTACACTTAACCTGGCCCCCTTAACGTAGATGTCGGGTTCGACATACTGGTATCCTGGTGGAATGGTAAACATTACCTTAGTTTTTTTTCTTTTTCAAATTGATGGTGAGTCCAAAAGCCGGTGTATGCTCGAGAGAAGAGGTCTATTATCAGGTGCATATCCTCCTCAGTGTGGGCAACGAAGTCCGTATCATCATAATAGAGGAACTCCCGTACAAGGGTTTGGAAGATCTTGGACTTTGCATTGAATTGAGTGAGGGTGAAGACCCTACAAGTAGTCCGGAAACGTATGAGAACACTGACGTTACAATCCCAAATAGTATAGGAAAGGGTTATCGCGAAATATATAGAGAACAGCGTCGTTGCAAGAATAGCGCCCTGTTTAACATCGTTATCGATAGGTATTGGTTCAGAGAAATCGCTGCCTCAGTAGAAGCGTGCTTTCATAAAGGAAAAAGGGAATGAATGTTCCATTATTTAATGTACTATTGTTATGGGGAAGTGTTAGGTGAAAATAGAAGTTGTTAATCTTGACGAGAATCACAAGCGAATTTGCAGGCACATACATATACACACGTGCGAACGAACGCATAAGAGATGATTTCATTCATACATATACACACGTGCGAACGAACGCATAAGAGATGATTTCATTCATACATATACACACGTGCGAACGAACGCATAAGAGATGATTTCATTCATACATATACACACGTGCGAACGAACGCATAAGAGATGATTTCATTCATACATATACACACGTGCGAACGAACGCATAAGAGATGATTTCATTCATACATATACACACGTGCGAACGAACGCATAAGAGATGATTTCATTCATACATATACACACGTGCGAACGAACGCATAAGAGATGATTTCATTCATACATATACACACGTGCGAACGAACGCATAAGAGATGATTTCATTCATACATATACACACGTGCGAACGAACGCATAAGAGATGATTTCATTCATACATATACACACGTGCGAACGAACGCATAAGAGATGATTTCATTCATACATATACACACGTGCGAACGAACGCATAAGAGATGATTTCATTCATACATATACACACGTGCGAACGAACGCATAAGAGATGATTTCATTCATACATATACACACGTGCGAACGAACGCATAAGAGATGATTTCATTCATACATATACACACGTGCGAACGAACGCATAAGAGATGATTTCATTCATACATATACACACGTGCGAACGAACGCATAAGAGATGATTTCATTCATACATATACACACGTGCGAACGAACGCATAAGAGATGATTTCATTCATACATATACACACGTGCGAACGAACGCATAAGAGATGATTTCATTCATACATATACACACGTGCGAACGAACGCATAAGAGATGATTTCATTCATACATATACACACGTGCGAACGAACGCATAAGAGATGAGTTCATTCATACATATACACACGTGCGAACGAACGCATAAGAGATGATTTCATTCATACATATACACACGTGCGAACGAACGCATAAGAGATGATTTCATTCATACATATACACACGTGCGAACGAACGCATAAGAGATGATTTCATTCATACATATACACACGTGCGAACGAACGCATAAGAGATGAGTTCATTCATACATATACACACGTGCGAACGAACGCATAAGAGATGATTTCATTCATACATATACACACGTGCGAACGAACGCATAAGAGATGATTTCATTCATACATATACACACGTGCGAACGAACGCATAAGAGATGATTTCATTCATACATATACACACGTGCGAACGAACGCATAAGAGATGATTTCATTCATACATATACACACGTGCGAACGAACGCATAAGAGATGATTTCATTCATACATATACACACGTGCGAACGAACGCATAAGAGATGATTTCATTCATACATATACACACGTGCGAACGAACGCATAAGAGATGATTTCATTCATACATATACACACGTGCGAACGAACGCATAAGAGATGATTTCATTCATACATATACACACGTGCGAACGAACGCATAAGAGATGATTTCATTCATACATATACACACGTGCGAACGAACGCATAAGAGATGATTTCATTCATACATATACACAAGTGCGAACGAACGCATAAGAGATGATTTCATTTACTATGGGTTCGACGGCACGGTATGTTTTACAGCATATCAACACTTTCAATTATTTTGGTAATGAGTAAACATTTATCAAGGCTAAAAGCCATTCAAAGATAATGGTAAATGAGATGAATAAATTATCAGTTGAATTTGAAGAATACTATAAGATTATTGAAAATAACAAATTGAATGAACAACATTTGATAGTTTATGAGGGCGGATGTTGTAGTCTGCAGGAGAGCAATCTTGGGGTAATGTGTTCCACAAATATGAAGTTCTTTGAAAGAAACTCTGTTCGTGGAAATTCCGTTTTATGCTAAGCACATGGAGGAAGAATGGAAAGTTCTTTGCACTGCTGGAAGAAACCGAGTTTTTGGTGTGAATGTTTTTATTTGCTTTTTATGGAAATCGCTCCAGACAAAGCATAAAGACACTTGTAAAGAGCTAACAAGAACGAAATATTATCATCACAAAGACAGGAGAGGCCTATTGGCCATAGTCTTGAAAAGGTAGGACGTAAACAGTCAGCAAGAAGAGAGTTCCACAAGCCTGCAATTCTTGGAAATAAGCTACTGGAATAGGAAGCTGTATTACAATGAGGTATCAAAACAGCAAATTGATGGCGACCACTAGACCACATACCATAATAGTAGTTATAGAAAAGATTGAGACTAGCATCATCACGTCTGTGAGAGAAAGGGTGCAGAGAAGAAGAAGGCACCAGAGATTGGAGCTCAGTCGAGTACCTATCATGGACATAACGATAGAGTCAAACCTAACCATAGTACCTATAGCAAACGGTTTATTAACTGATACTCTGTATTTTTCAAAGTATATAAACTATTTTCGTGTTACTCAATGTCTAAATACCTATTTTAAACGGTTAATTAATTGTTTTCATTTGTATTTTACACTGAATATATTTTGCAATTTGTATAATTTCGATTATTCGGACTACTGTTTTCATCTTGTGTGTTATCATCACAATGTTTCGGCCGCTGTAACCTCCGACCTTCTTCAGGTATATCTTTTCGAACTCGGGAATATTTCTGTCGAACTCGGTAATCTGGACGGAATTTCGAACGGAACCCTTTATTTAATCCACGGGGGTAGCATGCTCTCGTTCCGTCAGCCATGACTGGGAGAAGCTTTCAGTAATTTGCAATTCTTCGTATCGCACGCACTGACCATTGAACCTTCAACCTTCAGATGACTATCACTTAGAACTGAATTTTACTTAGTACTATATCCACTGCGTACAGTTCTAGTATGAATTTGGGGAGTCTTAAACCTATTCTTGTTTTTAATATGTAGTCTTACTACTTATCACTATATATCAGTACTTTTGTTACTACATCTCTCTCTCTCCTTCTCTCTCTCTCTCTCACTCTGCATATTACAACAAAATTGCCAAATAGCTCAATCAGTATATCAAGCAACAAGCTCTACTAAAGAAAACCCAACCCTGAAAAAATTCTATTTAGGTATGGCTGGTAATACCTTCAAAGAAAGATATACCGGCCATAAATGCTTTTTTAATAACTCTACATATCAAAAAAGAACCTCACTTTCTATATATTACTGGGAACTATCCAACAATAACCAATTACCAACAGTGAGCTGGAACACAATCAGAAAAACTAGCACCTGCGGTTCCCTAAACTCACCTTGTTACCTTTGCCTAACAGAAAAGCTTGAAATAATTAAATTTAGTGATAGAGGAAAACTTATAAACAAAAAACAAGAAACCTCAATAAACTGTAGGCATAATAGATTACACCTTCTTAGTAATCCACTTATAACCCCTCAAGCTAATACTATCTCATAAAAAACACTTTAGCTATCCACTAACGGTAATTTTGTCAACATAACTATAATCTTACACCATTCTTATTAATTATTATTATTATTATTATTATTATTATTATTATTATTATTATTATTATTATTATTATTATTATTATTATTATTAAATTTACAGTTTTTACTACAATCACTACCTATAACCATCATTATATATATTATTTGAATATATCTACTATTTGAATAACCACCTCTACTATTATTATTATCATCAGTTTTATAAATCATTATTATCATTATTATTATTATTATTATTATTATTATTATTTATAATACTACTATTATTTTTATTATCATTATCATCATTATTACAATTATTAAAATTATCGTGGCCACCATTATTACCATTATTATAGCTATCACTATTATTTTTACTATTATTATTTATTAGTATTATCACAACAGATAATTTCCCTATTATTAAATATTTTATTTTTATTTTTATCCTTATTATCATATTTACAACTACTATGATTAATATTAATTGTCATCTTCTGTATTTTTCTTTACCCTCTAATATTCCCTTATATTTTATCCATCTATTGCTTACTATTTTAGATTACTATTATCGATTATTATCATCATTATTAATATTTTAAACTTAATTATCTGACATTTAATTATTTGTCATTCATGTACTATTATCAATACTATTATTATTATTAATGTTAATGTTCTGTTTGCTATTATTGTCATAATTATTATTATTTGTAGCAGTGGTATTGACAATCATACCATTTTATTATTATTATGAATAATATTGATATTGCCATGGTTACCCTTACTTGACTTTTACTTCTATTGTCAATATGTGTTTTAGTAACAATGTTTATACCACCATCAATGATAATGCCATTATCTATAATTCTATTATTATTATTATTATTATTATTATTATTATTATTATTATTATTATTATTATTATTATTATTATTATTATTATTATTATTATTATTATTATTATTATTATTATTATTATTATTATTATTATTATTATTATTTTTATTATTATTATTATTATTATTATTATTATTATTGTTACTATTATTATTATTATTATTGTTACTATTATTATTATTATTATTGTTACTATTATTATTATTATTATTATTATTATTATTACTATTATTATTATTATTATTATTGTTACTATTATTATTATTAGTATTACTATTATTATTATTATTATTATTATTATTATTGTTACTATTATTATTACTATTATTATTATTATTGTTACTATTATTATTATTATTATTATTGTTACTATTATTATTATCATTATAATTACTACAACTATTTGTACTGTTTTATTATTATTTAATATTTTTTATTTTTTATTTTTCTACTATCATTATGACTATTGTTGGGATTATTGAGGTTATTATTGCAATTGTCGCTGTTGGTATAACTACTATTATTACCATTTTTTATATGATTAGCATTATTGCAACCACTGATTCATATTACAATATTTACAACCATTATATTGTTACCTACTTCTATATCTTTATTATTATTATTATTATTATTATTATTATTATTATTATTATTATTATTATTATTATTATTATTATTATTATTATTATTATTATTATTATTATTATTACCTTCTAGTATTTCTAATATTTCTCAATTATTCTATATGTTTCCCGACTATTACTTTTTTAAATTAATTCTTAATTATTATTGACCGCTATTATTGTTGTTGTTGTCGTTATTATTATTGTTATTATTGTTGTTATTATTATTATTATTATTATTATTATTATTATTATTATTATTATTATTATTATTATTATTATTATTATTATTATTATTATTATTATTATTATTATTATTATTATTATTATTATTATTATTATTATTATTATTATTATTATGATTATTATTATTTGTTTTTATTATTATTATTATTATCATTATTATTATTACTATAAATAATAAACAATGGCGGCATTTTAGTACTTTTAAATTAAATTAAATTATTACTGTTATTATCATGCATTTTAATTATCATTATCATTTTATATCATTTCAATTATTATTGGTGTTTATTATTGGTATTATTATTATTAGTAGTAGTAGTAGTAGTATTAGTAGTAGTAGTAGTAGTAGTATTACTGTTAATTCTGTTAGACATAACTAATTTACTAATATATTTGTTTGATTTATTAATTTATTAATGATAAGTTGGTAAACTCCAGACAAAATAAAAACAGAATACATGTAGAATTAGCGACACATTTGATTAACAACCCCTTACCCCCACCCTTACTCGCCCATACCGCCAATTACGGCTGATTTGGGGGCACGCACGCATACACATTTATACACAAAATTACAGTTGTCTTGAAAATACGCTTGTTTGCTCTTGTTTAAAATAACT
This sequence comes from Sepiola atlantica, assembly GCA_963556195.1. NCBI lineage: Eukaryota > Metazoa > Mollusca > Cephalopoda > Sepiida > Sepiolidae > Sepiola > Sepiola atlantica. The sequence continues at coordinate 43,033,787 of OY744550.1, forward strand.
GTCGATTTCTTTGACACCTAAACCTGCATGTTTATCTTCCCTCTCCCACCTCTCCCCTTTCAGTCTGAATTAACAGACGTTTTCATTTGTCTACCTATCTATCTTTCTATCTCCACCCTACTCTCTTCATTATATGTCGCTCTTTCCATTTTGTTTTATTTCATTTATTTATTTGTTTTGTTTTGTTTGTTTTAGATTTTAGATTTTAGATTTTAATTTTTTGATTTTTAACGGTCCTAAACCACGTGACTCCCTAAATTTTGAAATGTTAAATTTCTTTTCTTCTTTTTATCACCACTTCATTCTCTCCAAATATGATCTGAGGTTAAGATAGGATTCTAACTCTGCCTGATGAGATCTCAGTTTATAATAACTGTTGATCGATAACATCGACATGCCAGTGTCGCAGATTTTGTACATGTCTGTGTAAATAAAAATTATCATATATATATATATATATATATATATATATATATATATATATATATATATATATATATATATATATATATATATATAAATATATAATTCCGTCCAGATTCCCGAGTTCGACAGAAATATTCCCGAGTTCGAAAAGATACACTTGAGAAAGGCCGGGGTTACAGCGGCCGAAACGTTGTGATGATAATACTCAACATGAGAACAGTAGTCCGAATGATCCAAATTATGCAAATTATCAATCCTCATCTAAAAAATTCAGAAAGATAAATTTTGTAGTTTATTTAATTCTGAAACGCAATACTTTTTGTAAGAGATTCATTAATTGGTTTCGGCTGTTAGGTTTAGGGTTCGACGGGGGTATTTACGTTTGGGGTGAGATACAAGTTCAGTAAGTTCATCGGAGCACATTCCGTTAAAGTATTTGTAAAATTAGCACAGTGATGCAACATTGTGGCGATGTGGCAGGAGATGGAGCTTGGTGGTCAATCTCGAAATTGATGCGTTAGTTATGTCTAGCAACACTGATGAGATTTCGCGAGAGAAAACACATGTTGGTGTATAATACTAACGATAATAATAATATGTATAATATTATATACATGTAAATATATATTTATGTTATATATATATGCATATATTTATTTTTCTAGTAAGACATACAGTGTTAAAGCTCAATAGATATTAATTTTTAATTCAAGAGCATTCATAAATAAACAACAGAAAAAGCTTGTTTCTGACGAGTATTTATTTACCTCCTCTCCATGAGGTTAGGCACAAGGCCAGTAATTGTCATAGAAAAAGATTAAAGATATGCTTGAAAAGCTTCACTGTCTGTATAAATGAAGAAACGGCCGTAAATATGCATCTCTATTCTCGCAAATAAAATATAGTCGCTGGAATCGGTTATGTATACATATATATATTGTTTGCTTGATGCAGTTTGCTTGTAACTGTAACTACATAGAGTTTGCTTGAAGCATTGCTGTGAATATTAATAGTAGATGTCCGGCTGATTATCAAAAATCATTTTGATGATTTTTGATAATCATCCGGACAACACACAAGCAGTTAACACCACACTTGCTGTTATGTAAGATTTTAAGAAAAAATAAATAGTAAATCCCATTTCGAATTATTATTTTTGTTCCTTCCAGCTTACAACATACCAGGCACTTTGCATTGGCTTTTTAAAACATACTCTCTCTCTCTCTCCCTCTCTCTCTCTCTCTCTCTCTCTCTCTCTCTCTCTATATATATATATATATATATATATGTCGCCCCATCACATGCTCACTGATAAAAAAACAGAAAGATGAGAAAAAAAGACTACACAGCCTGTTGCAGCCCTGGGTACAATTCTGACCAAGACCATGACACGCATCCCCCATGATCTCCCGAGATCGATGAAGCCAACATATATATATATATATATATATATATTCGAGTAAACTAAAATGAAACAATATATATATATATATATATATATATTGTTTCATTTTAGTTTACTTGAAGTTCTCAGAAATCAAGGGCCCCTAACTGGGGCTAACACTTAATTTCTTTATGAGATACATAGATATTCGCGTGTTCCATTAAAGTAATTCTTCAGCTCTTAAACGCTTAGTTAGTACAGAAGTGAAGAAAATTCCTTTTTCTTTTCCAAAATTGATCAGTTAACTATGTTATAGTATATCTTTCTTGTGGTCTCTTGGTCTTGCCGGATTCTAGGACAAGAAATCAACTAGTCTGGTGGAGTATCCAGCTAAGTGCTGTTACTTCAGGTAACATCACTAGAAGGTGCACTATTTATTCTATAAGCCAGTGCATAGCCATACCGAAAAGATCTTAGATTTGGTCTTCGAATACTATGTTATTTTTAATATTTGCTCAGGGTTTACTTGTAAGGAGAAGTATCTTCATGCCAGGTTGTCCTGACAAACCCTTGTACAGACAGACTGAAGACACTTGAGGATGGTGTCTAGTAGGTAATTCAAACTATATATATGTGTGTTCACGCAAACATTAATTTTATAAATTAATTAAAGAAATCTATATATACGAAAATTAGTTTATAAATTAATTTATATATATATATATATATATAAATGATTTAAAATAATAACTAGATTTTTGTAGAAGGCCTTTTTATAATAACAGTTTATTTTTGATATATGAATAATTTTTTTAAAAACAAATTCTGCGGGATGGGCTTTTTTCGCTTCGTTAAACAACAAAACGATAATAATTCGGCAGTTAATTAAATGAAGGATATTTTCCCAAAATGTAAAATGACGTCCCAGACACTAGATGATTAATTTCTATAAGGAATAGGTTTAATAATAAATATTTTTAGAAACAGTATTTTGAATAAATAGTTTCTATATTAAGATTTTTTCTTGATGGAATGGAGTTTTCTGCGGGATTGACATTCAACTCGTCGTGTGTTTATTTCGAAGGGTAATAAATCAACAATTGAAATAAGACTCTTTGAACTCGGACGAACATTTGTGTTGACTTTTCTTTGTGAGAAGTTGGATTTAGAATTCCCATACTATCATTGGATTGGAATGGTAACTTGTGAGCGGTAACTTGAATGATTTAGTTCTTTTGTTTTCTTGTGGGGGGGGATTTATTCATCATTGTACCGGCTAACGTGAAAGTGTATTATCGCACATTGTTCCGGTTTTGTGGTTTTATTGAATGTATTTAGGACCGATTACTTGCTTATTGGCTTGGTGGAAGAAATAATGCACAAGCTACTTTTCTAAGACTTTTCTAGGACTTTCTTTTCTTATCGTTGTTCTTCCTTGCTTTTTAAGTTTGACTTTTATTTTTATTTCTTTCCTCTTCTCTTCTTAAGTGACCTCAACTATTACAACGCCACATTGTGTTTTGTCGGCAGTTGAAACCAGTATTCCAGACATTTAATTTCCCTGATGATCTGCCAAGCAAGTAACTGCTTGGTAGTGAAACACGTGTAGGAAAAAACATTTAATTTGAATAAATAGTATTTGTAAGAAAAAATATCTTTAATGGTGATCATTGGTGTCTTGAAAGGAATGCTTTGGTAAGCCTTCATAAAATCACATAAAAATGCTCTGTACTCTGTAATCGAGTATCATCGAGCTTGTTTTTTATTGGAACAACCCCGGTCTTCATTGAATGATCTATTTTATAAGTGAAAAATCTAAATATATATATATATATATATATATATATATATATATATATATATATATATATATATATATATATATATATATATATATATATATTAGGAAATTATTAAATAATGCTTGAATTCTTATGGGTGAGCCCCATTTAAGTATACTTTATGTAAAAAATATGGATAATATATATATATATATATATATATATATATATATATATATATATATATATATATATATATTAGGAAACATTCTAATTATTAAATAATGCTTTAATTCTTATGGGTGAGCCCCATTCACGTATACTTTATGTAAAAAATATGGATAATATATATATTATTGCATACCCATGAGATATTTAAATACTTCAATAAACATAAGCTCAATGAGTAATAGGTTTTATAAATTAGAGCATTATGTTAAAAGGGTATCAGTTGAAATATTCAAAACGCATTAATTAATTAGAATGTACAATATTCTAGTAAAGTTCCGGAAATAAATAAGAAAGAGTAATTTGGAACTAATCCGTCATTGATTAAAAGAATGTTTTATATTAATTTCTGCTTTTTATGATATAATCTGAAATTTGATAAAAGATGATTTAATATGCTGACGATGTGAATTCTTTATCGATTGGAAATTTTACTAACACGTAAATTTGATAATAAATAAAGCTGCATCGCGGAAACGTGCGTACATATAGATGGCTTGTTAAGTATTTGTTTCCGGAACTCGATTTGAATATTTAAAATTCTAATTCATATGTTTTGCATATTTCGGATGATACCATATTAATACGAGGCCTGTCTAAAAAGTGTCCGACCTTCAAATACGGTACAGGTTGGGACCGACCCTAATCCCCTTCAAAATAGATGTTCATCTCCGCCGTCGCGTTAGATTCAGCAGGTGTTTGAAGAAGATGCGATGTGTAGCACACTTTAAGGAGTGGTTCAACCGATTCAAAAATGGCCGCATATCAGGGGAGAGTGTCTCGCGTTCTGGCAGGCCCCAAACTGCTCGGAGTGCAGCTGTTGTTTAGAGGGTGCGAAAAAAAAGATAAGGCGGAACGCGACGGCAGAGATGAATACCATTCCAAAAAGAATACTCCAGAGTTGTTTCCGGCAGTGGATGGATCGGTTGGTTAGGTGCGTGCAAGCACAAGGGGCCTACTTTGAAGGGGAGTAGGGTCCCAACCCCGTCACGTATTTGCAATATTTTTTTTTGAAATATTGAAGGCAATGCAAAGAGCCGGATTGATAAGAAGCTGGAAATAACAAAAATAAGCAATCAAAGTATAGGACACACAAGAGAGAAAAATGGTTTGAATTTTAGGGGAGTGATAAGTAATATGTGGTTTCGTTCAGTATCCCCCTTAATAAGCAAAATTATCCTGACCGAACAAAACCTAAACCTAGATCAAGGCTAACCTTTCCTCTTATCGTTCTCACTTGCACTTATACACAACTCCCTGCGTACACACTTACGTGCTAACTCCTTTCTCGCATATATATTCATTCACATACTCATGAATCACCCACTACAAATCAAAACTATTTAACCACAAATAACAGCTTTACAAATTAACACACTTTACACATCTTTACAAATATTTAGATATTTAAACCCATTTTTCTTTCAATTTACTCACAAACCATCAACACATCCTGAACGAAACCTCATTTAACTTATCACTCCCCTAAAATTAAAATCATTTTTCTTTCTTCTCATGTTCCCCTACCCCTCTCGTCCCCAGCGCACTTCACACATTCTATCAAACACTTATGCTCACACATTCCTGACATAGCTACCTGGTCAATACTCCTCCCTCCATCCGACCTAAAAATATTCACACTGAACCACAACAAAAATCTTACCTCACCCTTTCACCTCTCCCACTCTTTTTACCATTTCCTTCACATATTACCCCCTATTTTAAAGTTATGTTCATTTCTTCAAATCTTTTTGTAAAACTATGATACCACCTACATGCTAAACACACAGTGTTTCCCCCTCCCTCCTCTTTCCTCAGCCTCTCAAAATCTATGCCACACCTCACCACGACAAAAATCTCAGCCCCCTTTCACCTCTCGCACCCTAAGGCAATTTCAATTATATTCTCACCCCTCCCCATTTCACTGCTGCCTTAATGGTACCCACTCAAAGCTTTCCATATTCAGTTGATGGTTCGCCACTACTGACTTCTCACAGACTGGACTCTCCTCCAGCGCTCACAGTAGCCACGGCTACTACTTTCCCTCATCAACCCATCATGTCAACCCAATATTCCGATGTACTTGCATGACATTTTTCTTTAAATTATCATCCTGAGGAAGTCTTACAATAAAGACGAAACGTTGATGAATATATAAAAAAATATTTCTTGGTTTTTTCCTTTTTCATTTCCCATTACGTCGGATAATCAGTGGAAATTTGTGATCGGGGTTCGCGCCCACCGACCGTTGAGAATTAGTTCCTACACTGAAGATTGCGTTAGCATGAAACATCGATGGCTGTAGGTATTAAAATATTTAATAAAATATTTATTTTTAAATATTATTATTATTATTATTTATCAGCCCCCTCCAACAAGGCAGGGTACTCTCGAGTGACTTTAATAACAAGCCGTTCGTAGATCACTCTAAAACTCCTTGGGTAAATCTAGCCGCCGACTCGCTATTTACATTTAAAATTCCTCTCTATTTACTAGCTAATTGGCTATGGCCGATGGGATAAGACCCTCGACTACGAATCAGTGGCGAGTTGTGATCGGGGTTCGCGCCCATCGACCGTTGAGAATTAGTTCCTACACTGAAGATTGAGTTAGCATGAAACATCGATGTCTGTAGGTATTAAAATATCTAATAAAATATTTATTTATAATATATATATATATATATATATATATATATATATATATATATATATATATATATATATTTATTTATGGATTCTGACGACTAAACAATGTTTAGAAATGAACGTATTTGGTTGTTATTGTTTTGTTGTTGTTATTTTTTAACATGGTTCACTCCAAACAAGGCAGGCGTAAGAGGCTACTTGGAATTAGGGTGGAAGTCCTGGGGGTCATCCTAAGTTGGGAGCTGTGCAGTGAGATGTCTGTTTAGATTAGTTTTAAATTTCTGCATGTCGGTACAGTCGGGGAAACAGAGAGCAGGCAGGGAGTTCCAGAGGTCTGCTGAACGAGGGAAGAAGCTAGTGTACGGCATAGAAGACCATTTTTCCAAAGATTCACCGTGTTGATAAAAATTCTATCGACTGAAAATCGTGAAGACAACAGAATGATATTATAGGTCTATTATGAATTGATGTGCGTTGTGCGAACGAACAAAATGCATGCACACGCCCATATTTGGAGAAAACAAGAACTATTCTATTTAGGGGCAAAATGGTAAATTCCATAATGAGATGGCTTTCCTCCAGGGTATTCATTATCCATACTATACAGTTTATCGATATAAATAGCAGATAACTTAAATTTTGATCTCGCATATTTGTATATTTCCGAAATTCGGATATTTTGGAACTGAAAGGTTTCCGAATTTCCGAGTACTGAAATAGAGAAATCGAATTTTAATTATTTTCATTATCACAGCATTTCCTGGCATTGGTGATTTATGAAAAGGATTATCGCTTACACACATCCCATAGTTATAGCCACAGGGAAATAATTTCCTTCTAATTAAAGTCGGGGATTATCTGACCGAAGACTTTCCGATGGAAATTTTAGATATGTTGTAAAGTCCATTAAGGAAAAATATTAACGTGTTATTTAGATCATTGATCATATATAGATTTATTTTTATGCAATAGGAAGATTGATTTTGATTTCATCCTTAGAATTAAGTGGTTATGAAGAAGATGGTCAGTTCCTTCGATAAATATTTCCGCGTACATAAAATGATTTGAAATTAAAAAAAGATTTGAAAATATCCATGCGATGGTCAGATAGAAATACTGAAATCATTCGGGAAAATGATGGTAATCTAATACGAACGACTAAAATAGTTGAAAAGTAAGACAATCCTCCACCATATAATAAAGAGCAGAATCTCTCTCTCTCTCTCTCTATATATATATATAAATACACACACACATATATATATGTATATTTAATAATTATATATATATATATATATATATACATATAATGATAAATATTTGTTATTGTTTATTGTTTATTTACTATGTACGTATACGTTTCGTCGGATTTGCGTTGTAAAATACTCGTAATCCGGGCTTTCGAATCGCATAACCGGTTGTGAATAGTGATATCTATATGCTGATGATTCCCTGTTTAAACCGGGACTCATTAGCATAGAGATATCACTACCGGTCATGCGATTCGAAACCCCGGATTACGAGTATTTTACAACTCAAATCCGACGCTTTAACCACACGGCCAATTCTAAATAGCGAATAAACTGTGATAATTTTAACACGTTATCGGCGGCTATAACGTCTAGAGCGTTCTACTTTTTAGAGAAAAGAACGATGTATTTAAAGCTAGTGACGTCATGCTGTGTTAATACTACGCATACAGTGCTCTACTTTTTCGAGGAGCGAAAGAAAACACACACACATATATATTTATATATATATTTAATAATTATATATATATACATTTTATAAATAATTTTATATATATTTTTTAATAATTTAATATATATATATATATATATATATACATATATATATACATATATATATATATAGTATATATATATAAAATTATTTTTTATATTTTACCTACATACGACAGCGTTTAGAGCATATGGCTTATGACATCTAAACATATATATATATATATATATATATATATAATATAAAATAACCTAAATAATAATAATAACATAATTATAAAAGAAGCTGACAAAGGCAGTGCGGTAGTCATCATAGACAAACATTACTATAAATCGAAAATTACAGAGGTACTAGAAAACAATGATTACTACAAATCAATTAGCACCAACATTGATAACAACACCATTTCAAAAATCACAAAACTTTGCACAACATACAATAATATACTAACAAAAAAAGAAAAAGATTTCCTAACAAACTTCATGATTAAAACAAACAACTTCTACGGACTACCTAAGATACATAAATCAAATGAGATAAGGAATGCCATCAACGCACAGGCATCAAAATATATTAGTGTCCCGAGTCCCAGTGACCTTACATTTAGACCCATAGTAGCAGGACCATCATGCCCAACAAGCAGACTGAGTAACTTAATTGACATATTATTACAACCATTCACCGATCAAGTCAAGAGCTACATAAGAGACGACATACACTTCCTAGGCTCCTTACCACAAATAGTAAATCCCGGGACTAAATTAGTTACATTTGACGTCAGCAGCTTATATAGCAACATTCCCCATGACTTAGGTAAACACGCAATATCACACTGGATAGACAAACACCCACAAATACTACACCACAGATTCACCAAACAATTCATCCTCGACAGCATAGACATTATTCTCAACAACAACTCCTTTGAGTTTAATAACAAAAACTACATCCAGATTCTAGGTACAGCAATGGGAACCAAAATGGCACCAACATATGCCACCCTTACACTGGCCTACCTAGAGAAGATCTTATATGAAAAGATAGAAGAAATATATGGACAGAATATTCAAACTCTCTTCATAAAATCTTGGAAAAGATACCTGGATGATTGTTTTATACTCTGGGGACCCACATGGGGGGACATCAATAAATTACACAGCATACTACAGAACCTACACCCCAAGATTAAATTCACCATTGAACACAGTCAAACAGAACTACCCTTCTTAGATGTATTGATTAAAATTAAAAACACTCACATAATCACAGACATCTACCACAAACCCACAGATACCCAACAATATCTCCATTTTAGAAGCCATCATCCCAAAAGCTGCCTAAAATCTATACCCTACTCCCTAGCACGCAGGATCTGTACTATAGTCAGTGACAAAGACCTCCGGATTGTTCGACTGGAGGAACTACGGAAAACTTTAAAAAGAAGAGGATACCCGCTACAAATAATACATAAAGGTATAGAACTAGCAGAAAACATTTCATTAGAACAATTACGAATCTTCAAAAAACGAAACAAAGAACAAATATTAGCATACATCTCTACACACAACACAAACAATCCAGAATTATTCACAGAAATAACAAGAAACCTAACCCTACTCAACCATAACAACAAACTAAACGACATATTAAAAACAACGAAAATAATAAAAAGCAAACGCCAACCGAAAAACCTCAAACAAATTTTAACCTCATCTAAACTCAACCAACACACAATACAAGGGGTCACAAAATGCAACAAGGAAAGATGTGGGGTCTGTGACATAATAATGGAGGGGAACTCATACACATTTAAAAACCCAACACAAACATTCACAATAAAAAAAGACCTTAACTGCACCTCCAAGAACGTTGTCTATGTGCTAGAATGTACAACATGTAATGAGGCTTATATAGGTGCGACGAAAACATTTAATAATAGAGTATCTTTACATAAAAGCAACATTAAAATCAAAGAAAACCGTAAATTATTCGTGTCCCAACATGTGCACTCATGCAGCGGAGGAAAATTCAAAATAATGCCAATTTTCCAAAGCCAAGACTACACTTACTTACTAACACAAGAAAAAAACTTCATACTTAAATTTAATCCAACATTAAACAGATCATAACTCTAACAACACACACTTTGATCACACTTTATCCACCTCTAGTTAAGTACAAACATAAATAACTATTTATAGTTATCTATAGACTGGAAAATTCTTATTCAAGGAAGATAATATTAGTACATAACTTCTTATTGCGCACTTCTACACAGCTATGAGTCAAATAGCAACTTGTGTTAAATGAATCATTTACAATAGACATTACATTTGCACATTAAATACCGGACTATGAAATCGGCTAAACCAAGTTCAAATCTATTTGGACCGTTTGCATTAACTTATCTTTTGCAAATATGTGTGTATATGTGTGTGTGTATGTGTGTATATATATGTATATATATATATATGTGTATGTGTGTATGTATCGCTCACCTATTCACAAGACTCAAGATTAGACCACACGCATACGGACGCACACACACACACGCAGACGCGACTTCGTTCTTGGAGACGACAAAAAGCAATAATAAGTATTAAATTTCAAAAGAAATCCGGCGCACCCTAGGAGGCTGGGATGATCGATGGGTCATGGATGGGTAAACCCCCCCCAGCGCTCCTGGCATTTTCTCGGTACCCGGGATTTTTCTTTTATTTATTTTTGACAAGGAGAGGAAGAAAAAAAAAAAAAATCTCTCGAAATATCAAATTGATTCTTGATAATCCGGACATTACAAACTAACACCCTTGCTGTCTAGAAAAATAAACAAACCTTTCGATCTATATCCGACTTATTTCGGTTTTGTTCTGTTTTTGTTCTTCACAGCTTCCAGCAACCCGGATCTTCGCATTGCCTTAAACCTTTTTAAAAACTCTTATTATTACTCCCAGCAATGCTTACAGCAAACTACCAATTTCTATATATATATATATATATATATATATATATATATATATATATATATATGAAGAGTTGGTAGTCAAGCGTAATGAAGAGCTGTGATGAAGCGAAAAAGTTTGTCCGTGGAATACTATATAAGCTCAACCTCTCAGGTCGTGCACTATTGGGTGATGTCTCCTGCTTCTTTTTAGCGTAATAGAAAGCCCTTTATAAATAAACTAATTGATCACGTCAGAAGATATACTTTACGAACGTTTCTCCCGTGGTCTATTTGTAATAACTACCGACTGCAAACTAGATAGTTGAAGGTTCGATCCCTGTCTAAAGAGGGGTGCTAGTTTAGTCGCATTGAAGAGCTATCATACAGCAAAACAATATGTATGCGGATGACTGATATATATATATATATATATATATATATATATATATATATATATATATATATATATATATATATAACAATGATATATATATAGATATAGATATATTATTGTTATATATATATCATTGTCATATAGATACGTATATACCATTGTTATATATATATATATATATATATATATATATATATATATATATATATATATATATAATGGTTATTATTCGCATCTACAGCCATACCCAAGTCTGAACATTTTCTGACAAATTAAAATTAAAGTTATGTATGATTTTTCTACATTGTTTTCTTCAACCTGAGGAAGCACTTCAATAAAGACGAAACGTTGATGAATACATAAATAACAAAGATTTTGGCTGTCCTTGTTCATTTACCATATATATATATATATATATATATATATATATATATATATATATATATATATATATATATATATATATATATATATATATATATATATATATTTATATATATATATATATATATATATATATATATATATATAAAAGATAGATAAAACAAGAGTGATAAACATGTACGAATGACAAATTTATTTCAATTTCGATTGTTCAATGCAAGGTGTACTCGGTAATAAAATTATGTTTATTATTCTTTCCTTAAGCCAAGGCTTTTCAAAGATCAAAATCTTATCATCAGAGGAATTACATAGATAGATAAGTTGACGTTGGAAAAGCCAAAATTCAAAATTTGAAAAATATTAAGTAATGGAGAGTGAAAAAAATTTCGTGTAAAAAAGATATGGGGAAAATCCAGTTGGTAATTGTCTGTTGACGAGGTGTCCAATGAAAGGAGATTTACGGATGGAAAAAGAGGGTTTTCGTGAAGGCAGTATGGAAAAGAGTTCAAGAATGAAGTAAATCCTATAGTGAGATGTTGAGTTCAAATCGTAGGTGGAGTGCACTTATTCGGAATTAATGTTGAGAATTCGGGCCATTTTAAAAATACTCCCGTGGGCCGAAGGAGGAATTGAAGTTGAACTGTGTACATTAAGCGTTAGCAATGAAATATTTAAGCAATTCCAAGAAAAACGAAATCCTTTAGTTGAAAACGAGGCCAAATGAGAAAGAGGGATTGTGAAGAAATAAAAAATCTTTATAATTGCTCTATCTCGTATATTGAGCTTAAATTATTTCACTATAGGTTCTATCTACTAAAAGTACACTTTTAGTTTCATATTTTATTATATATATATATATATATATATATATATATATATATATATATATATATATATATATTATAGTCAGTTTTATTATCTTTGACTTCTTTGGTCTTTTAGCTAAGATCAGAGTGTAGTATATGTTTCGATGGATGTTTCACTATGTAGACCGGTACCGTATTGGCTTTCGGGCATTGATTCCGCCGATCTGAGGTATTGTCCTGTACAGTTCTAAGGGGTTCACCCTCACATACTTTACCTTCTTTTGAGAAGGGGTTAGTTTATTACTAATCGCCTGAGGCGGCCCTACATAGGAATGCCGACGGGGCTGTTCCGGCATTTTGTAGGCCAGAGCGCGCTCATCTTAGTGCGCTAACTAACCACACCTGACCTTGATGAGGTAAATAAAAAATAATTTGACCTTGTGGTTAACCTCCTTGAGGTAAATAACTTGGACTGTTAAGGAACAGATAGATAGAAAGATGGAGAGAAGGAGAGAGCCAGACAGACAGTGACAGATACAGAGATATATAGAAAAAGAGAGAAAGAAAGAGATGGAAGCGAGGGTGTTTTAGAAATAAAATAAGCTCAGACGACATATGATGAGAGAAAGTGACAAAACATGGATGAATTGGTGAGTAAATTGCAAATTATAGCTAATTAGAACAAGGAAATTTTTTTTTCAAATATAACTCAATCCCAAAACTAAGAAATATTTTAGCATGAGTTTGTGTGATTAAAATATATAGGAAAACGCCTTAGGGAAACAAACGTTGATTTACTTAGCTTTAGTATAATATTAGATAATATACTCATTATTACACAATTATATTTGAAAAAATAGTTTATATTGTAATTGAATAGTACATTCAAAAATATTTATATAGTGTTTATATGTGATAATTATTTACACTCTATTATTGGGATCTCATTAGAAAGCATAATTCAAAAAAATAATGAATAAAAATAAATTTTAATAAATAAAAAATATTTTAAATAAATTGGAGGGATACAAATGCATGCGAATAAATAAAATATAAAAATATAAACAAATAGATTTTCATTGTATGTCTTTTTTCGAGAATGATACGGAAGCCATTATTATTATTATCAGCAACAACAGAGTTTAACGCGCGCGAAAAAAAAGGGCACAATAAAACGCTGTCCGCTTTTATCACAGAGAAAATGTTGAGTTAATGAAGAGATCTCAATGGTTATATACAAAGGAAGCGTTGAATTTGACAGCAATTGAGAAAGAAGACTCTAGTCAAATATCACTTCTGAAATGGCGAGCGGCGTATCGCTGAAACCTGGTGTTGTCGATAAGGTATGGAAGGAAAAGAAAAGGGGAAAGGATAAAAAAAATAAAAAGAAGACATATTTGTGGGCGGCGTGATGCTGATGAAACGCTTTGGAAACAATGGAGGTGATGGATGTAACTGAGAAAGAAAGAAATAAAAAAAGAGAAGAATGGATGAAGAGACAGCAAAGACAATTACCGGTTGTAAAAGAAAAAGGCAGAAAGATAATGATAATAAAAAAGAATAATAATAACAACTATAGTATATATGGTAAGCAATAATAATACTTATAGATTATATATATATATATATATATATATATATATATATATATATGTATATATATATATATATATATATATATATATTTATATACATAAATGCATACATACATACATACATACATACTAGAGCTCTTTATTTAGCATCCATATGTAAAAATAGGGTTAAACAAATATTCCCCTCGGAAGGAAAGTGTAAGGAAAAAGAACATATGTAAAAGATAAATGTATATTGGATGCATTTCAATTTTTCAGCCTGACAAATGAGTTTGTATGCACTGGGGAAGCCTCCCCATGAAAAATCGATGATATTTTGTATATCATGAAATGTATATTCTTGAGATAGGCAGAAACACGTGTTTACAAAGGAAAGTGTTGTTCCCTTAATAACTAAGGTGTTTTATAATGTTACACACACATCTCTCTCTCTCTCTCTCTCTCTCTCTCTATATATATATATATATACATACATACATACATACATACACACACATGCACACACACACAAACACACACACATATATATATATATATATATATATATATATATATATATATATATATATATATATAAGTTTTACTTTTTTGTATAATAAACAACAGAGTCCTCGATTATTCAATATTAAGAGCATAATATTTATTTATTAATACTGTTACAGAAGATCAGATACAATCAACATTGTACCATAGGTTTTGAACCGGGACCAGACCCAGATTGAAAAATAGTGTTTGATTAAGTGAAAAGAAATTATAGAAATATTAAAGTGATGAAAATGAAAAGAAAAATGTAAAAAAGGAATATATTTAAAAATGATACCGAAAAACGAGAGAAAAAGAAAGAAGTTTAAATGAATTCAAAGAAATGAGGTAAATGATCTATAGAGTTTAAAATAAAGAAAAGCAAGACGCAAAAACGTAACAAAAAGAGAGATTGAAAAGAAAAATAGAAAAAGACAACTCGAAAGAAAAAGAAGAAAGTCGAAGAAGCTTATTTACAGAAATACAAAAAGAAATTATATTGACAACAACAAAAACAGGCTAGAAAGGTTTGGCGAGTAATAAAAACCATAGAAAAGACATTATGAAAGAAATAAAAAGAAAAGAAAAGAAAAAGAAAGGAGCAGGGTGATATATTAGAATAATAATGAGAAAGAAAGAAATGGAGAAAGATTTAGTGAATTAAAAAGTTTTAAAAGAGTAATAGAAGTGATGGTTACAGAAAATGAAAAAGGACATAAATTCTGATAATATTGAACTTAAAGAAATATATTAAAGGTAAAAAATAACAAAGAAGAAAATAATAGAAAAGGGAACGGTATTTAATGAAAAATATTTTTAAAAGGGATTTCTTTGTGTTAAATAAGAAGGAAACGCATAAAGAAACTAAATGGAGGGATGATACTGAAAGAAAGTGAAAACGAAAAAAAGAAAGTGAAAAAAAGAAAAAAGTTTACCTTTCTGTCTGTTTCTTTTAGCCCGTTGTTCCTTTGTTTCTTCTTTTTCTCTTCTTTCTATCTCTGTTTCTTTTTTTCGGAAGGACCCGTACAATCATCATTCTTTTCCATTTTTCTTCCCTTTTTATTTATTTCTGTCTGTCTTTCTTTCTATCAATTATTTTCCTCTTTCTTATTCGTTTTCTTCATTCTATTTGCTTATATAGTTCCATTTTTCCTTCTCATTCCACACACACACATATACATATTTAGATGATAATTAAATATTTATTATTAAATAATATATACACACACACACATATATATATATATATATATATATATATATATATATATGTGTGTGTGTGTGTGTGTGTGTGTGTGTGTGCGTGTATATAATTATTTGATGATAGATATTTAATTATTATCTACATACGTTTACGTTTATTCTTGCGGAATCATCAGTGTATAGATAAAAATTCAAGCCGGTCGCACAATTCGAACCCCAGAACAAGAGTTGTTTGTTTATAAGTCCAAATCCGATGCTTTAACCGACGAGGCCAGCATGAATAGTCATACGAAACCATGCGAAATAAACTTATTTATGTCAGTAAGTTGACATTTTTATAGGCAGCAATCAGAGGGTGATTTACATAAAGGAACGTATATATATATATATATATATATATATATATATATATATATATATATATATATATATATATATATATATATATACATAAATATATACATATATATATACATATATATATATAAGTATATATACATATATATATATATATAAATATATATATATATATAATATATATATAAGTATATATTTATATATATTTCATTTTTTTCTATTGCATTTATCCACATAAACCTTTATAATATATATTTTTTTATGTATCAATTTTCAATATTTACTTCAACAGTGCTCGATACGTAAGTAGAGCTAGGTTAAGCGATGAAAATATATTCATAGCAATTAAGATACACAGAGGCTCCCGCATTGTATCCCCGGGGGAAATCTTCAGGCTAAAATGCATGGAGTTAGTTTTGCCGGATCTTTTTATATACATGGCTAGCTAGTTAACCAATCAGATTCTTTGTTGCTCTCTTAGCCAATCGTTAGGCTTCCCCAAAACAAAAGTCCGGTTAGTTTTACTTCCTATATCCTGCTCTATTGTTCTGTTTTCTATAGAGTGGCTGTTTCTGTGTTGTGTCAATATAATGGGTAAACTTTTTTAACACGTTGTTCCTTGTATTTCTATTTCAGGTTTTAGTTTTTAAACTGTTAGGTTTTAGTTCAGTTTAGTTTTTTTTACTTATTTGTTTGTTTATTTATTTATGTATTGTTAGACTAAGGTAAATTTAATTTTATGCAGGCAACTGTATTCTGTCTCACTTCTACAGTTTAATATATTTTAAAGTATATATATATGTGTATATATATAGCCTGTGACAATAAGCATTTTTATCTCATAAATTTATTCTTATATATATATATATATATATATATATATATATATATATTTCTATATTTGTATGTGTATATATGACTATTTGATAATTTATTGATCCCGATTAAATCCAGTGATAATCTTTTTTAAATGGTATATATCAGGAAATATGCGTTTATTGATGGACTAGTTAACATGTGTGTATATAATTGCCTATATACATATGATTTAATTGTGGACCCAATTTGAATGACGGGCGAATATGTGTGTGTATATATATATATATATACATACCGCTTAAAATCTGATGTCTAAATCAATGTAGTTATTAAATGTTTAGCATTGTATGTTAGCGTAATAATTTGCAATTATTTCCTATAAAGGAAGGTTGAAGGAGAGGTAAATTTATTGAGTGTTACAAATTTAATCTAATTCTCATTTCGATCGTAGTTGCTTTATAGCCTTTAGCTCCATTTTAAAGTCGTGAGAATTGTGTCTAGTTTTGCGTAACTCATAATTAACTCAAAACATAAAATAAAAAAGACTAATGAAATAAAAAAGACTAATAAAAAAAGACTAATGAAATAAAAAAAAGACTAATAAAATAAAAAAGACTAATGAAAAAAGGACTAATAAAATAAAAAAGACTAATAAAATAAAAAAGACTAATAAAATAAGAAAGACTTAAACATAAAAAAGACTAATAAACTAAAACAGACTAATGAAATGAAAAAGACTAATAAAACAAAAGTGACTAATAAAATAAAATAGACTAATGAAATAAAAAAGACTAATAAAATAAAAGAGACTAATAAAATAAAAAAGACTAATAAAATTTTTAAAAAGACTAATGAAATAAAAAAGACTAATAAAATAAAAAAAGACTAATAAAATAAAAAGACTAATAAAATAAAAGAGACTAATAAATAAAAGACTAATGAAATAAAAAAGAGTAATAAAATAAAAGAGACTAATAAAATAAAAAGACTAATTAAATAAATAAGACTGATAACATAAAAAAGACTAATAAAATAAAAAAGACTAATAAAATAAAAAGACTAATAAAATAAAAGAGACTAATAAATAAAAAACTAATGAAATAAAAAAGACTAATAAAACAAAAGAGACTAATAAAATAAAAAAGACTAATAAATAAAAGACTAATAAAATAAAAAGACTAATAACATAACAGAGACTAATAAATAAAAGACTAATAAAATAAAAAAGACTAATGAAATAAAAACTATTGAAATAAAAAAGACTAATAAAATAAAAAGAATAGTGAAATAAAAAAGACTAATAAAATAACAAAGACTAATAAAATAAAAAAGACTAATGAAATAAAAAAACTAATGAAATAAAAAAGACTAATAAAATAAAAAAGACTAATGAAATAAATAAGACTAATAAAATAAAAGAGACTAATAAATAAAAGACTAATAAAATAAATAATACTAATGAAATAAAAAGACTAATGAAATAAAAAGACTAATGATATAAAATATACTAATAAAATAAAAAAGACTAATAAAATACAAAAAAATACTGATGAAATAAAAAAGACTAATAAAATAAAAAAGACTAATTAAATTAAAAAAATATAATAAAATTAAAAATACTAATAAAATAAAAAAGACTAAAAAATAAAAGACTAATAAAATAAATAAGACTAACAAAATAAAAGACTAATAAAATAAAAGTGACTAATGAAATAAAAAAGTCTAATGAAATAAAAAAGACTAATAAAATAAAAAGGAATAATAAACTAAAAAAACTAATTAAATAAAAAAGACTAATAAAAAAAAATTGACTAATAAAATAAAAAAGACTAATAAAATAAAAAACACTAATAAAATAAAAGAGACTAATAAACTAAAAACGACTAATAAAATAAGAAAGACTAATAAAATAAAAAGACTAATAAAATATAAAAAGACTGATAACATAAAAAGGCTAATAAAATAAAAAAGACTTATAAAATAAATAGACTAATAAATTCAAAAAAACTAATAAAATAAAAAGACTAATAAAATAAAAGAAACAAATAAATAAAAGACTCATAAAATAAAAAGACTAATCAAATAAAAGAGACTAAAAAAATAAAAAAGACTAATAAAATAAAAGAGACATATAAAATAAAAAGACTAATAAAATAAAAAAAGATTAATAAAATAAAAAAGACTAATAAAATAAAAACGACTGACAACATAAAAAAGACTAATAAAATAAAAAAGACTAATAAAATAAAAAAGACTAATAAAATAAAAAAGACTAATAAAATAAAAGTGTGTAATAAACTAAAAAGACTAATAAAATAAAAAAGACTGATAACATATAAAGACTAATAAAATAATAAAGACTAATAAAATAAAACAGACTAATAAAATAAATAAGACTAATAAAATAAAAAAGACTAATAAAATAAAAAAGATAAATAAAATAAAAAGACTAATGAAATAAAAGAGACTAATAAATAACAGACTAATAAAATAAAACAGACTTACAAAATAAAACACTAATAAAATAAAAGTGACTAATAAAATAAAAAAAGACTAATGAAATAAAAAAGACTAATAAGATAAAAAGGAATAATAAACTAAACAAGACTAATAAAATAAAAAATACTAATGAAATAAAAAAGACTAATAGAACAAAATTAACTAATAAAAAAAGGCTAATGAAATAAAAAAGACTAATAAAATAAAAGAGACTAATAAACTAAAAACGACTAATAAAATAAGAAAGACTAATAACATAAAAAAAGACTAATAAAATAAAAAAGACTAATTACATAAAAAAAGACTAATAAAATAAAAAAAGACTAATAAAATAAAACAGACTTACAAAATAAAACACTAATAAAATAAAAGTGACTAATAAAATAAAAAAGACTAATGAAATAAAAAAAGACTAATAAGATAAAAAGGAATAATAAACTAAAAAAGACTAATAAAATAAAAAATACTAATGAAATAAAAAAGACTAATAGAACAAAATTAACTAATAAAAAAAGGCTAATGAAATAAAAAAGACTAATAAAATAAAAGAGACTAATAAACTAAAAACGACTAATAAAATAAGAAAGACTAATAACATAAAAAAAGACTAATAAAATAAAAAAGACTAATAACATAAAAAAAGACTAATAAAATAAAAAAGACTAATAACATAAAAAAAGACTAATAAAATAAAAAAGACTAATAAAATAAAAAAGACTAATAAAATAAAAAAGA
>OY744550.1:43056754-43101754 GCA_963556195.1 Sepiola atlantica
CTCAAGTCAGATCGTCTACCGGTTTAAACACTGGATAAATCTTTTCTTTAGGCCGGTTATATGAAGTAGGGTCTAATCCGTTTGTAATTCATATGGATGAAATTCTAGAGTTGAACGGAATAAAGGTCAAATAAATTCGTTTTAAATTGATAACAAGCTGCATTTCAAGAGGAAGCTTTTAAAAAAAATGGCTGCTCGTCTTTGTTTTATTCTTCACAGGGAGATGATTATGTATTACTTAAAAACCTATGATAGAGGCGAAAACTTTGTAATTAAAAAAAAATAATGTTTCGTTTATAGAGGTTTATTTATTAGTAATTACGGTTAATTGGTGTGGATTTTAACGTATGTATTAAGAGAAATTCAAATATATAAGCTCAGAAATTAAAAGGAGAGGTTATGATTTTTTAAAGCTAATCTTTCTATACTAATTTTGAAAGATATAGTGAGCCAAAATTAATCATGTTAAGACTCAGCTCGTGTCTTTCAGTCGTAGACGTGCCCCTTTTCTTCCTGATATTCTCATGGGCGGCTCTGCTCTTGAGGGGAAATCGACTCTGAAACTTCTTGGTCTTTCTCTCTCATTAAATCTTTCTTGGAGTTCATACATTAGATCCATTCTGCCTCTCGTAAAGTCGGTTCTTTCTATCGACCCAAACACGTTACCACACCTGAGGCTATTCTCTATCTCTAAAAATCTACTATCAGACCATGTATAGAGTATTGTTGTCATATTTGGGTTGGTTCTTGATAATGTGCAAAAACGTATCCGTAATTTGATTGACTTGCTTTTTCTCTGCACCCTCTCACCCACAGACGCGATGTTGCTAGTCTCAGTCTTTTCTATAAATTCTATTATGGTAAGTGTTCTTCAAAATTATGAGAGTCCTGGAAATCTGGGGAGGCTTGTTGTCACACAGATTGCAGGGAACACCACCCGCTGTTGTAGGTGAGCAATCCCTGGTGATGACTTGTGTGATCAGTCCTACTGAGTACAACTAATTATAACTTTCACATTAGATTAAAATACAAGTTTTAATATAAAACAAAAATTAATTAAACAAGATATGTTAGTAATTATTTTTTATATCATTAAACACATTTAAAATGTCTTTAAAATAGTTATTTTTATGATTTATAGGCACTTACATTTTTATGTTGACAAATTTTCACATTCTAAAATGAGTGTACTTGCATTCTTGTCAGTGGGAGAAAAATGTAACAATTAAACAGCCAAATGTAACAATTAAACAGCCAAACGTTTTCAATAACATTAATAACCGAGAATCAGTTTTAGTATTAGTCTTTAATTTTATTGCATTTTTTCTTTTATATTATAAGACATTTTGTTTTACAGCTAGTTTAGATATGGAAACTTAAAATCAAAGAAGGACTGACGCCAAAGTGTGTGTTTTCTGTACAGAACCGTGAAAATCTTCAAATGCATATACACCTAATTCAATTCCACACCAAAATATTTTTCTACACTTTTTGGCCATCTCTTGTAATGGTCGTCAATGTAAAAATACCGGACAAAAGCCAACCAGACAAAAACCATATCATATCATTAAAAGAAAAATAGCATTAATTAAATAAATAAATTAAAACCAATTAAAAAGAACTTGTGTTATATTTTACTTTTAATTTAATTATCAATGATGTTTATCAGTATTTTTAAACATTTTTCTGAATCTTGTTAATCAACCTCCAGTCTTCCAAAGATTACTTAGCAATTTTTCATATTTTACACAGGTAAAATACATTTATATTATATTTTGTATTTTATTATGATCTATAGATGATGTTAAATTAAAAAAAGGAAATATTAAACATACTCAAATGTTTAAATGTCATATATATATATATATATATATATATATATATATATATATATATATATATATATATATATATATATATATATATATATATATATATATATATATATATATATATATAACATATATATATATTAGTAATAAGAGAATTTCAATATACATATATTAGTAATGGGAAGATTTCAATATTTTTTCCGATATTCTGATGCAATTATCGATTTTGTTCTGAATTCCCGATTTCGATATTTTTACAATCTCTAAATATTTAGCGATAGAATTGCTTTTGTTTTGTTTTGTTTTGTTTTTTCATTTTCTTAAATTACCTTGAAAACCCACGTAATATATGCGTATATTATCGCAAATGTAAAATACACTTGTGGGGTGATCTATAAATTTTAGTTTTACTGGTAGTTTAAAATCAATAAATATTGATCATTTTATCATTAGTACCAGCAATGGGAAATAACAAAACAAAAAACAAATTTAAAAAATTGTTATTTTCATCAGAAAATAGACACACATTTTTCCGATTCCGATCAATCGTCCCAACCACTCCCAGAAAAAAACTTAAAAAATTAGTTAGAGTCAAGAAATTTAATAGAGAAAATAATTGCTCTATATCAAATGTTGTGTTATAGTAAGTAAAACAGTTTTTAAAAAGGGGCCGGTGCACGTGCGTGAGCGTCAATGATGTGTATGTGTTCGGTAACATCCCAAACTATCGAACTGATTATTATGAATTATAGAATATTTATTCTAGGTAACAGGCTGAGTAACGTGAGCACATCATTATTTTTTTTCACCTTTACTTTTTAGGAGAGGGCAACGAAGAAAGAAAAAGCATTAACATTTAAAACTAATGTTATATTTATTGCTTATACCCGGCTTGAGACCTGTCTTCTTCAAGTAAAATATAACGAAAAGAAACATTGCAAAAGGTCAAATAATTTTTTTAAATTTAAAAATTAAAACGATCTTTTTTAAATACTTAAAACCGTAGAATAATAAAGAAAAGGGTTATGAGCGATAATTAAAAAAAAAAATTAATTAAAATTTCTCCAGACAAGGCATGAAGTAAGGAGCTATAAAAAAATACTACTTCACGGTTAAAAACTAGCCACTAATAAGTGTTAGATGGATAGATAGATTCCGACCTAGAAAACATCAATTCTTCCCCCTTTTGTCAGAAACATTGCTCATGGAATGTGAAGACTAAATGACAAAATAACGGAAGCAAGAGTTACGAGGCTACCGGCAGAAAACCCAAGGTTAGTCACTTTCTACTCTCCTTATCAAAAGGTTGATAAAAATTCAAATATTAAAGAAAGAAAATGTATGAAAAGGAACACAAAACTTTGGAAACCGTAGAATAATTAAAAAGAGTTGTAAACGATAAAAATCGAAAGAAAGGTGGAAAAATTCAAAGAGAAATAGAAAGAAAAATTAGGAGAGATGAGAAAGTGATATGATTAAGAAAAATTCAAACGTAAATAATAGAGAAAGAGTTATGAGCGATTAAACGCAAAAAGAAAAGAAATGTAGAAACGTATTATAGTGAAGACAGAAAAAGAAAGAATAAAAAGAACGAAAAAATAACAGAATGAAAGCCGTAGTATAATAAAGAAAGAGTAAAAAAACAAAACAATAAAAGAATAAGGAATGTTTGGGGAAAAGGTGAAATAATAAAGAAAGTAATAGAATGAAAAATGAAAGACAAAAGAAAGAAAAGTTAATAGTAATAAAAGATGAAATAAAAAAGAAAACAAATGATGAAAAATTAACAAAAATATGAAAAGAACAAAATCCGTAGAATAATACAGAGAAAGAGAGAGAGGAGATAAGGAGAGAGAGAGAGAAAGAGAGAGAGCGAGGGGGAGAGAGAGGGTTATAAACGATAAAAGATGAAGAAGGGGTTCCAATCACAAAAAACAAAAAGAATGAATTAAAACAGGACGAAAAATAAACACAGAATGAAATCTTTAGAATAATAAAGAAACAATTATACTTATGAATGAGAAAAGGTGAAGGAACGGTTGAAAAAGTTCAAGTAAATAAAGAAGAAGTAAAAGATGGAAATAGAAAGAAAAATATTAAAAAAATTAAAATCATTACAAAGAAAAAATTGCAAATGGTAAAAGACGAGAGAAATCTTTAAAATTATGAAGAAAAAAATGAGTAAAATATATTTTTTAATTATACAGAAATAGAAAAAACTGAAAAACAATAAGGAAGCACACTTAAAAATAAAAAGAAAGAGAAAAACAGTATGAAAAACTTAAATATAATAGAAAGAAATAACGTAGAATAATAAAGAGTGAAACCCGTACAAAATAAATAAATAAATTAAAGTAAAAAAGTTAGACGAATATAAAGAGAAAAGAAAGTATGAAAAAATACATAATTAGTGAAGAAAAAGTAAAGTGAAAAAGTTAGACGAATATAAAAGAAATTAAAGTATGAAAAAATTATAATTAGTGAAAGAAAAAGAAGAGTGAAAAAGTCAGACGAATATAAAGGAAAAGAAAGTATGAAAAAATATATAATTAGTGAAGTAAAACAAAAGAGTGAAAACGTTAGACGAATATAAAAGAAAAGAAAGTATGAAAAAATATAATTAGTGAAAGAAAAAGAAGAGTGAAAACGTTAGACGAATATAAAGGAAAAGAAAGTATGAAAAAATATATAATTAGTGAAGTAAAAGAAAAGAGTGAAAACGTTAGACGAATATAAAAGAAAAGAAAGTATGAAAAATATAATTAGTGAAAGAAAAAGAAGAGTGAAAACGTTAGACGAATATAAAAGAAAAGAAAGTATGAAGAAATATATAATTAGTACGGAAAAAGAAAAGAGTGAAAACGTAAGACGAATATAAAAGAAAAGAAAGTATGAAAAAATATACAATTAGTGAAGAAAAAGAAGAGTGAAAAAGTTAGAGGAATATAAAGGAAATTAAAGTATGAAAAAATATATAATTAGTGAAGAAAAAGAAGAGTAAAAATGTGAGACGAATATAAAGGAAAAGAAAGTATGAAAAAATATATAATTAGTGAAGAAAAAGAAAAGTGAAAAAGTTAGACGAATATAAAGGAAAAGAAAGTATGAAAAAATATATAATTTGTGAAGTAAAAGAAAAGAGTGAAAACGTTAGACAAATATAAAAAAAGAAAGTATGAAAAAATATAATTAGTGAAAGAAAAAGAAGAGTGAAAAAGTTAGACGAATATAAAGGTAATTAAAGTATGAAAAAAATATAATTAGTGAAGAAAAAGAAAAGAGTGAAAGGGTTAGACGAATATAAAGGAAAAGAAAGTATGAACAAAATATAATTAGTGAAGAAAAAGAAAAGAGTGAAAGAGTTAGACGAATATAAAGGAAATTAAAGTATGAAAAAAATATAATTAGTGAAGAAAAAGAAAAGAGTGAAAGAGTTAGACGAATATAAAGGAAAAGAAAGTATGAAAAAAATATAATTAGTGAAGAAAAAGAAAAGAGGTTAAAAGTTAGAGGAATATAAAGGAAAATAAAGTATGAAAAATATAATGAGTGAGGAAAAAGAAAAGAGGTAAAAAGTTAGACGAATAGAAAAAATTTGAAAGTATGAAAAAAATATAATTAGTGAAGAAAAAGAAAAGAGGCAAAAAGTTAGACGAATATAAAGGAAAGAAAGTATGAAAAAATATAATTAGTGAAGAAAAAGAAAAGAGTGAAAAAGTTTGACGAATATAAAAGAAAAAGAAAGTATGAAAAAATATAATTAGTTAAGAAAAATCAAAGAGTGAAAACGTTAGACGACTATAAAGGAAAAGAAAGTATAAAAATTATAATTAGTGAAGAAAAAGAAAAGAGTGAAAAAGTGAGACGAATATAAAGGAAAAGAAAGTATGAAAAAATATATAATTAGTGAAGAAAAAAAAAGATTGAAAAAGTTAGACGAATATATAGGAAAAGAAACTATGCCCAAAAATATAATTAGTAAAGAAAAAGAAAAGAGTGAAAAAGTTAGACGACTATAAAGGAAATGAAAGTATGAAAAAAACAGCATGAAATAATAAAGAGTTGGAAATGTATACTAATATAGAACAACGAGAGGGTGAAAAAGTAAAAATAATCGATGAAAAAATAAAAAAGAGTAAAAAACATGAAATGATGAAGAAAAGCCAGAAAGGAAAGAAGGAAAACAAAAAAGCACAACAGGAGTGAGAAAAAAAATGTAGAAGCGTGCGTATGGCTTCTTAATCTGAATATTTTCCAATCGGCCCTCTCATCATCTTGGCTGACATATCAAGAAAAGAATGAATTTGGTAGCACCATCACTCGACTGTAGTTGGCAGGGTTGACGTTAAACCCTGACCGTTTCTTTCGCTGATGTCCTTATCAAGAGAATACAGCCGGGTCAGCTGTTTTGTGGGCCACAAAGCCAATATACTCCTAATGAAGACGTTCGACGTGCAGCCAATTTTCTGTTTTAACATCGGAAGATGTTAATAGGAGAGGCGCTATCTTGCAGTTCCATGGTAGCGAACTGTGGCGTGCTGGTAGGGGGATTGGAAGGGGTTGGATTGCTGGCAGGCTGGTGGTTGGAAGGCAGGAAGGCGGACGGGGCTGGGAGTTGGACGCACGGGCGGACAAACAGGGATAGGTTAGATTAGGCAGTGACGGGGGAGGTGATACACTGGTTTAATCGGCACATCACATTTTGTGTGTTCATATAATTACAGTGCATGGTGTACGTCCCTTAAATGAAAGGTATGCAAGACTAAGTATTATCATATATATATATATATATATATATATATATATAAATATATATATATATATATAT
This sequence comes from Sepiola atlantica, assembly GCA_963556195.1. NCBI lineage: Eukaryota > Metazoa > Mollusca > Cephalopoda > Sepiida > Sepiolidae > Sepiola > Sepiola atlantica. The sequence continues at coordinate 43,063,415 of OY744550.1, forward strand.
ATATATATATATATATATATATATATATATATATATATATATATATATATATATATATATATATATATATATATATAAGCCTCTTCCAAGTAAAAGTGAAAGTTGAGTACTGTCGGAAAGATTAAAAATAAACATTCACTTAAAAGCTTCAGTGCAATGCTCCGACTCTGTCGTTGAGTGCTATCGAATGCTTTTATGTTTATACTCACCGCTTTCAGTATAAATATCACTTAATTTTTCCGTTATAACGTGGCAATCTCTCGTTGCCTAACGGGACTAGGTGAACGCTTACAGATTCAAGGTGTCTCTGTGAATCGGGTTCGCGCCCTATGACCGTCTGAGATTGTTACTTCCCTGTGCTGATATGAGCCATAGGCTCAAAACGACGTCGTACGTAGGTAAAAATATTAAAAAATAATTTTATATAGATATATATATATATATATATATAGATTATAGATGCATTCCAATGACCAAAGGAACAATCAATCGATGACCATACCTTTCATCTGATCTTTCAATTTCTTTACTTTTAGATATCGGCAAATATCTTAAATTTCTCTTTCTCTCACAGACAAACAAAAATGTTTTAAAATGTTTATATTGTATTTAATTTTTTTAATTTAATGCTTTTCTAAATCTTACGCGCGTTTCGCAGCAGAATCAAGATAAATACAGTCTTAATCTTAACTTTGTGGCTCATCAAAGAAAGTTATAATCCAGTAACAATAGGGGAAAAACTCGATCCAAAAACAGGAAAAGAGGATAGAAAAAGTTTTAAATAACCTCTTAACAAAGGTAACAGCAGATCAAAATTCTTGAAAAAGTACATGAAAAAAACTCACATAAGAAATATTTAAAAATCCAGAACGCCCCCCCCCCACATCACTAAAAAAAATATTTTCGAAACTTTAAACGGTACGAATCCAACTGATCTTAAGCTTGTAATACGACAACTACACCGCATTGCTATAGCCTCGGACGACTAATCTGCACTTATATTTACCAGCAATGCTTCAAGCAAACTACAATCTCCTTATATATATATATATATATATATATATATATATATTACACAAGATCAGAACAACATTGGTACGGGAGAAAGTGTAATAACTGTTCCGATGGATACTACACCTTATAGACCGGTATCGTCTTGGCCTTCGGATCCTGATTCCACCGGTCTATGGGTGTTTCCTGTGTTGTTCTAAGAGGTCCACCTCCCAGGCTTTGCCTTCTCACGCTTTGAGAAGGGGTTAGTTTATTGCTAATCGACGGGGCTGCCCAGGCATTTTTTAAGGGTCACAAGTGCTCTTCCTCTAGGGTGCTGACTTATCAAATCCTACTTTCCGACCTTGTGTCACATTTTACTTTGTGGGAAGTAGATAGATACCAGCTTACTTGCCATGAGAATATTTTTATAGTCTCTGTGTCTCTGTCTTTATTTCTCTCTCTCTTTCGCCTTCTCTCTCTCCCTTTCTCTCTCTTTCTCTCTCTCTCTCTCTCTCTATATATATATATATATATATATTTATATATATATATTTATATATATATAACAAGATTTTTAAAAATATACACATAGTTGTAGTAATATATATATATATATATATATATATATATATATATATATATATATATATATATATTTAGATTTTTCACTTATGAAATAGATCATTCAGTGAAGACTGGGGTTGTTCCAATAAAAACAAGCTCGATGATACTCGATTACAGAGTACAGAGCATTTATATGTGATTTTATGAAGGCTTACCAAAGCATTCCTTTCAGGACACCAATGATCACCATTAAAGATATTTTTCTTAAAAATATTATTTATTTAAATTAAATGTTTTTTCCTACACGTGTTTCACTACCAAGCAGTTACTTGCTTGGCAGATCATCAGGGAAATTACATGTCTGGAATACTGGTTTCAACTGCCGACAATACACAATGTGGCGTTGCAATAGTTGAGGTCACTTAAGAAGAGAAGAGGAAAAAAAAATAAAAATAAAAGTTAAAATTAAAAAACAAGGAAGAACAACGATAAAAAAAGAAAGTCATAGAAAAAGGTCTTAGAAAAGTAGCTCGTGCATTATTTCTTCCACCAAGCCAACAAGCAAATAATCGGTCCCAAATACATTTAAAAAAAAACCCGGAACAATGTGCGATAATACACTTTCACGTCGGCCGGCACAATGATGAATAAATCCCCCCCCCCCATAAAAAAACAAAAGAACTAAATCATTCAAGATACCGCTCACAAGTTACCATTCCAATCCAATGATACTATCATTGGATTGTATTCCAGACATTTAATTTCCCTGATGATCTGCCAAACAAGTAACTGCTTGGTAGTGAAACACGTGTAGGAAAAAACATTTAATTTGAATAAATAATATTTATTTTTAAGAAAAAATATCTTTAATGGTGATCATTGGTGTCCCGAAAAGAATGCTTTGGTAAGCCTTCATAAAATCACATATACAGGGTGGGCCAAAATAAGGGTCCTATCTTTAAATTTGAATAACTTGAATTTGAATAACTTCAACAAAATAAAAGTTAAACTCACCAAACTGTATGTGTGTGTAGACTGACCCTTCCGAGATTTTTTGAAATAAACAAAACAAATTTTAGCCGAAAACACTTCTTAAAACTTACAAAAACTAAAGTATTGTTTTTTACACTGTTTTGAGTTTTTTAAGCAAAAATAATGTTTTCTAAATGAGGGTACGTTCCTTAGGGCTAATACGGCTCATGCTTGCTTCGGAAGGGGTCCTTTACTTATTCTAAAAAAAAAAATTTAAAAAATCAATAAATAAAAAAGTTATGAATTTTTAAAAATAGGACCCTTATTTTTGCCCACCCTGTATAATATATATATATATATATATATATATATATATATATATATATATATATATATATATATATATATATATATATATATATATATATATATATATATATATTACTACAACTATGTGTATCTTTTAAAAAGTCTTGTTTGTTTGTCTCCGTGAACACTGGATTACGTCACCAGGGAGTGATATCGCAAATGGATGACGTCATTCACTTAAAAAGACTTGAAAGGCATCGGGTAGTCGGGTAGAGGGCTGTTATGATGAAGCAACAAAAGGATGATACCAGCCATTAAAACAGAGAACATAGACGATATATGATATTTCGGGTTGTCTATGCGGATAGTGCCTGTATGCATATGCGCTAGTATAAGATCCTATACACAAAACAGAAGCAGAAAAAAACACGAAACAAATGAAATCGATAAGAAGAAGACAACCAAAAAAGGAAGGATGAAATAAGATAGAAAAATTAAGATAACCAAAAAGAAAATTTCAAAAAAAATAAAGAAATTAAAGTAAGAGTGATGAAAGAAACAATGAATAATGAATGAAAGAAAAACGAAAGAAAGAATGTTAAGAAAAAGGAGTAAAATGTTAAAAGAAAAATCAACAAAGAAAAAGAAAAAAAAGACAGAAAAGTAAAAAAAATAAAGAAGGGAATGAAATGAAAGACACAAAAATGTAAAAACAACAAAAGGGAAGAAAGAAAATCAAGAGAGAGTAATGAACATAAATGAAAACATAAAAGAAGTGAAAGAAATTTTTTGAAAAACAGAGGAAAATGTAAAAAATGAAAAAAGAAAAAATGTAGAAGGAATGAACGAGAGAAAAGTGTGAAAAATATAATTTAGAGAAAGGAGAGAGAAGGAAACAAGTAAGTAAATGAATAACGAAATAAGTAAGGAAAAGGGGGCAGAGAAGACACAACAATGAAAGAAACTGAATAAATAAATTAATACAGGAAGAGAAAATAAAACAAAAATAAAAACGAAAGGAATTGGTGTTCAAAAAAGATTGAATAAAAGTTGTGCAAAGATAATAAAACGGGCAAAGCGTGAGAACGAGGTAGATAGAACAATAAATAGAGATAGGCAGAGAAAGAGAGAGAGGGGTTGTCTTTTTCTATTTTATAAGACAGAGAGAAAAAGTGGGAGAGAAGGACAATGACAGATAAAAAAGAGACACAGAGTTAGATATATATAGAGAGAGAAAAAAGAGAGAGCGAAAGAGAGAGAGGAGAGAGGAATTGAGAGAGAGAGAGAGAGAGAGAGAAGGGGAAAAGAGAGGAAGAAATTATGAGAGGGAGAGCGCCCAAAAGTCGAGATTGATATTTTCTTGCAATCTTATAAGAGGCAATGACAAGAAAGGCGAATAGGAGATAAGAGAGGCCATTTTGAAATATTTTTCAAGAAGCCGAAAAATAATCAAGCGCGCGGGCCCAATTGGGCATCAACTTCCGTTTTGGGAAAATAATTATTAACCTTCTGCTATATCACCAGTCACCTTCTTGTATAATTTCTCCCCTTTGTTGTATTTTCGTTATTTTAAATAATGGTCATTGTGTGTCCACATCCTTTCTGATGGTTTCCTTCCCTTTCTCATTTATTTAATCAAATAGTTCAATCTTCTTGTTATCTCTTTCGCCTTTTCTTTCTTTTTTCTTTCTTTCTTTTTTCTTCTTTTATTTCTTTCTTTTTCGCTGTCCACCATTTTTACTCATGCTTCTTTATTTCTCTTACTCACTTACTCTCTCTCTCTGTCTTCCCGTTTTCTGCTACCTCTTATTTAAGGTCTCTCAATTGCTCCCTTTCTCTCTTTTTACACTTTATTTGAATATCTATTTCTAACTCTGTCGTCTAATCTTTCTTCAACAGCTCTAGTGTTTATTTTTTAGCTTTCCTTTATTTTGTTCGTTCTTTCTTTATTTGTTTTCAAGGTTACCCGTTTATTTAGGGGAATCGCCTCAGACAAAGCGTGAAGCCACTTGATGTAAAGAGCTAAAAAGAAGGAAAGATGATTAACGCAAAGACAGGAGATACCTATTGACCTTAGTCTTGAAATGAATAAGACTATAAGTAGGGGAAAACAGTCAGCAGTAAGAGAGTTCCACAAGCCTGAAGTTGTTGGAAAGAAGCTATAGGTTTCGAAGTACAAAAATAACACCAGTACTGTACAGGGTATGGATGAACAACGTCTATTGCATTTTAATCGTTGCTACTAGTTAATCTGGCCCAGATCAAAGTATAGTATCTGTTCCGATGGATACTGCACCCCATAGACTGGTATTGTCTTGGCCTTCGGGGCTTGATTTACGTCGGTCTATGGGTCTGTCCTGTGCAGTTCTAGGAGGTCCACCCTCCCAGGCTTAGTCTTCTCACCCTTTGAGAAGGGGTTAGTTTATTGCTAAAAGCCCGAGGCGCCTCTACCGGGGAATGCTGACGGGCCTGCCCAGGCATTTTTTGTAGGCCTGAGTGCTCAACTTCTCAGGCGCTGGTTTTTCAAATCCCACTTTCCCGACCTTGTGTCACATCTTATCGCTGTGGGAGGTAGATAAATATGTACTAGTTAATCAAATATCTCTATTGTCCATGAATATGAAAAATAATGTATAATTCTAATAGAAACAGTATATATTAGAGTTTACTTTTTCGTTTAAGTGAATAAATCTATTGTAGTGAAATGTAAGAAAATCAGACAACGTTCATTACAGTAAATACAAAATAGTCTACAGGCGTTTATTCTGATGTTTTCATCAGAAATATATTTTTTAAAATGAAATCTACCATGAAACATAGTTACTTAGAATATATATAGTATGGGTAAAATATAAATTCTAAGGTTGAGATACACAATCATACAAACAGACATATATATATATATATATAATTGAGGTAAAACATCCACAGGATAGTAATCCAAAGAATTTCAACCGGCATTATTATTTTTTGATTTTGATTCTTAACGGTCCTAACCACGTGACTTTCCAAATTTAAATTTTAAATTTCTTTTCTTTTTTCTCTATTTCATTTTTTCCAAATATGATCTAAGGTTAAGATCGGATTTTAATTTTCCTGATGAGATCTCAGTTTATAATAGCTATTGATCGATAACATCGACATGCCAGTGTCGCAGATTTTGTACATGTCTGTGTAAATAAAAATAATCATATATATATATATATATATATAATTATTTATAAATAAAAATTATTTTCAAAATAACCCCACATACACATGTGTTTCATGCCAAACCTGCAATCGCCAGTATGGAGGGTGACAATCCCTGCCGACCACGCGGTTCGAAACCTGATACAAAAGTCATGTTTGACTCAGTAGCCGAGGCACGTACTAATACTTCACCACACATTGTCTAGAAATGGTAAGTAAATTACCTCTAAATAGGAAATACGGCGGCTATCCAGCAAGCAGTCGAAAGGATTCAATAGGCGAGGTCTAGAGTTACACAGAATGACGGCTTGTTGTTAACTTAACTTAAAGTGCTCTATCTTGCGAGAGCTTGGAATAATTATTTATAAATAAATATTATACTAAAAATAAAACCATATACACGTGGGTTACATGCCAAACCTGCAATCGTCAGTATTGGAGGGGGGCAATCCCTGCCGGCCACCCGGTAAACAGAATAAAAGAATAGGAAGTAAAAGTCAGCCGACCCTTTATTTGTGAGAAGCCCTGGCAGAGGCTAATGGAAACATTAACCCGTGGCCGATCATAGCAAAGAATCGGATTGGTTAGCCAGCTAGACTAAACACCACGTGTTATATATAAAAACATCAGGAAACACAGATTCCATGCATTTTAGCCTGACAATTTCCATTGGGGATGAAACGCGGAAGTCTCCGTGTAGCTCAATCGGCAAAAATATTTTTTCATAACATATATATATATATATATATATATATATATATATATATATATATATATTCATATATATATAAGTTAAAATATTAACAAAATGAACAAAACCAATACTTTTCAAAAGTGCTCAATATATATGTTTATTTTAATATATATATATATATATATATATATATATATATATATATATATATATATATATAAATGAAAGATGAGAATAAAGATTGTGAGCATACAAAATATATTAAGTCCTCAGTTGTTCAAATTAAGGTATGTTCAAATAAAAAATAATTTTTTTTCTTCCTTAAGTCATGGCTTTTCAAAGAATGGATTCTTGTTATCAGATGAATACAGTGATTATTTAAAAAGATGTAAATACAAGTATAAGAAATCAATTTTAGGGAAAGTGTACAAAATGTCCAAAGAAAAAAGATTGAAAATATATGAACAAGTTCACCGTTGAAGGTGTCACGAAAAATACAGCAGTGGCTTCAAAGAGTAGCAGATCCAAGAAGGATAGGCGTCTAAAAGTTGCAGAATCCGACGAATTATAAAGGAATCAATCAATAAAATTCGCAAATAATCCAGTTTGAAAAAATTGTTTTGGATGCAAGCTGTGTATTAAAGGCCATTTTTGAATACTCACAAAGGCTCTTGCTTACAGTTTTAAGGATTTGAGTTCAAAATTATATATATATATATATATATATATATATATTAACTCATACCTCCCTTATTTTGTCTTTTACTCCTCATATTTCATGAGCGTTTGAGAATGGTATACATATACTAGCAGGACCCGTACCCCGGCGTTGCCCGGGGGTAATAAAAGAATGATTAAGCTATAAAAAAACATATCCGCAGAAAAATAATTTTTCTCTAAAATTTAGATATTTTAGCTTTTGGAGTAAGGGATAACTTTCCTAAATTAATTAGTTTAGCGTAAAAGGAGATGTAGGTATGTGTGTATGAAATGAACTTATATTTTTATTTTATATTTTTATTTTATTAACAGTAAAAGTTAATAAAGAAAGGATAAGATAAAAGTTGTGAACAGTCCATTATGAGCAAAAGGGAATATTACCACAGGCGATAATACTATTTATCCTGTAGCTAGACAGAGGTGAGAGATAGAGAAAGGGAAAAGAGGGCAAGAAAGTGGGCGAGGGAGAGCTAAAGCGAGCAGAAATAAATTCATTTTGGATTTCGTCTTTTTATTTCTTATTTCTTTTATTTTTAACTGACTTTGCCAACTCACTCTCCTAGATCGGCACTACTTGATTCCAGTGGCAAAGACAAGTCCAGAACGACTGGAAACAATGCCAAGATAGGCGGAAGCACATGCAGCACCTGATATTCCTAAATAGTCACGCATTTAGTATTGACCAGGCTTGACGTCGCTTTAGTCACTAATGTACTTGCTTTTGATCTACATAAGCATTATGAAATACCCACAAAGAGCTTTTAGTGTATACTGTTCTTGTACAAGCTTGGCAAACGATCTCATCACGATGTTTTGAATCAGGTTATAAAACCTATAAAATAGCATTTGGCCTAAATTATGACAAAGATACATTTTACGCTATTCTAGTTTGAAATTATACAACGTAATAAAATCGTGCTTTATTTCTATCAAAACAAAGACACTTGTCACGCTTCTTTAGTAATATTAAATATCATTTAGAACCAGTAAATTTATCGTTTCCTTGACCTAAATAGCCTTGATACAGAACTAGAAATAATATGTTCCCTCCGGTCGCATATTTTTGCCAGTATCTGTACTCTTAACATCAACGCCGGACGTTTTCATGTTTTAACCTCCCTTGAAAGTTTTAAAATGTTTTGAAAACGCTATCGTTAATTAATTGTATTTATAATTATAATAATATAACTATCGAATAAAATATTATAAATATATAATAAAATTTGACAATACCAATTATAAATGTATATTACAGAATGTTAATTAATTAGAAACTTCAAAAATATGCAAATGTGCAAAAGCGGGTTTTGTTTGACGGAGTTTAGTAATTACTATATATACTGTATCATTATATTTACGTAAGTAAGACTTAAAGGTCCTTTACCGATTGGCTGTACTACCTATACCTGCGGACCGCTTGCCGACTTTGACGCGTCTGCTTTTCTCACTTTTGTGGAAAAAGCCGCTAGTTCGTAGACAGGTCTGTACTCAGCGTCCTGATGTTGGGGGCTTGGGAATGCCCGACTTGGCGAGCCATTTATATTCCGAGAGGTTAACATTCCTGAGTAGAACTTTGACAGAGGTGTCTGCGTGGGGCTCTGTGGTTGAGAAGGCTTTTTTAACCTCATCCCTGACCACGTGGCAGAATGCCACCGTAAGGGGTCAATGGCAATTCTTAAACGAAGAGTGCTGCCGGGGTCCAGTGACTTCGGCCAGTTTAGAAAAACACTCTATCGGGAATTAGTGGTGAGAACCGCTTCGGATCAACTTAGGGGGCGGCTTAGATTATCGGGGAAGGAAGTTCGCTTTCAGTGGAATTGGGCACCAGGCCGGAGTCATTTTAACAATACTGAGTTTTCTCTAATCTGGCGATTGGTTTGAAATGTGGTACCCCTTAATGACATACGCCCCAGTATTGGTATGGACATGAATCCTTTTCGTCCACGTTGCGAGGAAGATGGAAATTAAACGGCCGAGCACGCCTTTTTTAACTGCTCTAAGCTTCGTGACGGCTCGCATTGTTCTCGAGCGGATGACGTGCCTGCATTTAGCATTCGTATTCATAGTCTTTAGTCTTCAACATGGGTCCCTTGTCGCCCGGGGAGAAACGAATGGTTTTTCTTGCGATTTTAGCCGTAGCTAGACTCGTAGTGTGGACTTCACACTTAGAAATAGGGCGTGGGGGCGCCGCCTTCTCATTACGATTTGAATTCGTATTTGAAGCATCAGCTTAAAATCAAAATTAAATGATATAGAAAGAGGGTTCCTACCTCACAGTTTAAACGTAGGTTGATACACACCGTAAGTTTATGCGTGTTCGTACGAAATAGATTCGAGTTCGTGTTCCCTACCTAAACATAGCACATACCGACTTTAGATCTTTTTGACTATTTGAAAATTGAGTGTTGAGTCAGTCCCTCTAGCTAGTAGTACAAATGAGTCCTGCCACCCTTTCTTTTGTTTTGGTGATAGAATTCCTCCAGGATGCCTGCTCTCCGATTTACTTCATCCCTGACCCGTCCTAATTGTATTTATCTGGGAGGACACCGCACATCCCGAAAAAAAGTAATCCCCGTATTTCTTTTGTCCCGTACGCAACGCCCACTCCCACATAGGGACTGGCTCTCTCGCTCTCGGTCTTTCCGGAATACAGCGAACAGTTCATACCTTAGATAGGATGGGAGGATCCTACTAATTTACTATAATTAGCATATAAAATCCTAATTTGTTCAGTATTTTTCTATCCCATTTATTTTTATTTATTTTGGGGGCATTTTTTAAAGGCTTCTTTGTTCTCCCACTCCCTGTCATCAACATTGTACATATTTTGTAAATAAAAAATCATCAAACCATCTGGGGATATCATAAGTAGGTTCGTCCATAGAGTGAATGTGGTATTGTGGTGATTGGACGACACCTGACCCTTATTTCCACCTTATACCCATTTTTGCTTTGTGCCACATATTTGTATTTCTTGGATAAAAAAGTAAGACTTAAAGGTTTTGATGTGAATATACTAAAGAATTATTCGCATCAATTCATATTTCAAATTAGATTAGATTGGAATATTAGATTAGCTAAATGCAGTATTCTCTATTATTTTGCAATGTATTTATTACGTTTAAAAAATTGAGACGGACGGACAAACAGACGGACAAAATCATGTTTATATAAGAAATTATATACTTCAATATGTTTCGATATAAACCTATGGTTTTCATTCGTGTATGTTTTTTAAAAAATAAATGATAAAACTCGACGAAAAAAGCGCTTGGTAAAATTCATAGTCAAGACGCCTGTTACGCTATATTTTACCGTCAATTATAAAACCTAATAAACGGGCGGTTGATCTAAATTATGGCCAAAACGATTTTTCATTACTTAATCATAAAACGTGTCGGTATTCTAGGGGGAATCTCGGTTACATGTTCATAATACAAGCAATGTCACATGCAAGACAAAATAATAATTCACAGGCAATAGGTTGTTTAAATAAAGCGTGTGTTGATCGCGTGTAACGACAATGAAACATAGTATATAAATACGTATACAGAGGGTGTGTGGAATGATGAATGATGTATATATATATATATATATATATATATATATATATATATATATATATATATATAATGGTAATAATCCGGGTAAAAAATATCCACAGGGTGGTAATCCAGAGAATTTTAACCGGGTTTATAAAAAGTGCTCAATATCAAAATAGAGCTTTATATATGATAATTTTATTTACACAGACATGTACAAAATCTGCGACACTAACATGTCGGTGTTATCGATCAACAGTTACTATAAACTGAGATCTCATCAGGCAGCGTTAGAATCCGATCTTAACCTCAGATCATATTTGGAGAGAATGAAACGGAGGGATAAAGAAAGAGAAGAAGAAGAAAAGAAATTTAACATTTCAAAAATTAGGGCCGTTAAAAATTAAAAATTAAAATTCTAAAAAATCTAAAAACAAAACAAAACAAAAACAAAAACAAAAACAATAACAAAAAATCTAAAAAGTCTAAAATCTAAAATCTGAAATCTGAAACAAAATAAATAAATAAATTAATAAATAAATATATAAAAAATAAGGTGGAAAGAGAGGCATATAATGAAGGGAGAAGTGATAGGAAGGTAGACGCATAAAGAAAAAGAAGGAGAAAAAAGAAAACGTTAGTTGATTCAGATCGAGAAAGAAGAGATAGGAAATAGAAAGTGGGAGGGGGTGTACATGCACGAATCTAATGTCAAAAAGGAAACATCTGTTATTTTCAAGCAGAGCTTATAAATGTATTTTTCAAGTAAACTATAATATGTATATGAGTGTATGTGTGCGTGCGGGCAAACCGATAAGACGCGTGTAATTGGTGTGGTGATGGGGTGTTAATCAAATGTGTCGCCGATTCTGAATTTATATTATTTTTATATTTTGTCTAGAGTTTATTAGCTTACCATTAATAGATTAATAAATCGACTAAATATATTCGTTAAGTATAACATGATTAGTAGTAGTAACAATAATAGTAATAATAATGGACAGCCATAAGAATTGAGATGAAATAATGAAAATAATAATGAATGATAATAAAAATAATAATAATAGTTTAATTTAATTTAAAAGTACTAAAAAATATAACTATAGAATAACTAAAATATGCCGGCGTTATTAATTATTATTAATAATAATAGTTATAATAATAATTATAATAATAATAGTAATAAAAACATTAGGAGGTAGTGATAATCATAATAATATTTCAATATTATTTAACGGCCCTAATTTTTGAAATGTTAAATTTCGTTTCTTCTTCTCTTTCTTTATCCCTCCATTTCATTCTCTCCAAATATGATCTGAGATTAAGATCGGATTCTAACTCTGCCTGATGAGATCTCAGTTTATAGTAACAGTTGATCGATAACATCGACATGCCAGTGTCGCAGATTTTGTACATGTCTGTGTAAATAAAATTATCATATATATATATATATATATATATATATATATATATATATATATATATATATATATATATATATATATATATATATATGTGTATATATATATATGTATGTATGTATTATGTATGTATTATGTGTGTGGAGTTTAAATAGTTCATATAATTGACACGCACATGGAAAATATGTTCAATAAAGAAATTGTGTGCGTGAAAATAAACTGTCTCTGTAGGAATATGAATGCGTGTGTGAAGAAAAATCTCTTACCGAGAAAAACGTGTTCATGAATTTGAACACGTGTGATTTTGTGGGTCAGACAAGGAGACGAGCAGCGTCTCCGATAACTACCCTCTGCCGTGGCCGGAACTGAAAAAAGGCTGTCTGACGTTGTGCATCGGTTTATATAATCAAGAAAGATAACTCTGTAGTTGTCTTCCAGCGCCACCTGGCAACCGGTGCAATTATGTTTGAGAGGGGGAGATAACTGCTACAAACGTAAACTATGACAAGTATATCGGTTACGCTTCGTTAGTACTAAATTATAATTCGTTTTCAAAAAGCGTTTAATCTAAATAATTTCAAGCTTTTTCGTATTAAATGATAAGATCTATTTTTTTAGATGAAGAAAAATACACTTCTTACGTTTTTACTACTAAAGTTTAAACCTAATCGAAACGAAGTTTATTCAAGTAATGACAAAAACAATGCTTACATTTTGCAATACGGAATTATAGAAACAATAAAAAGCGCGCTTGATCAAAATGATGACAAAGACAATTTGTATGCTTTTTAGTACTGATTTCTCGATCCTAGTAGAAACGTAATTGATTAAAACGATGACGTAGACACTGCTTACGTTTTTATTAATAGTAAATTAAACAAGCTAATAAAAAGCTTTATCTACACCGATATAGATTCTGGAAAAAGACACTTCTTACGTGTTTTTAGTATTAAATTATTAAATCATGAGAAATGCAATCTAATTCTTTTATATGATTGAATTATGAAACATACTTAATTAAAAAGCCTAATAAAATACTTTTGTGAATTGTGTTTAGACATGTGTCAGGTTAGGGTCAGCGTTAGGGTTAGGGTCCAGGTCACCATGTTGAGATCGATGAAACTCTCATTTCTCACCGCACTAAATGGAGAATAACTGCCACTGGAATTGTGGACCGCTATATGTGTGCATTTATGTGGAAGCAAAATATAAGGGAAACGAACTTTCTATGCATATACTGAATAAAAAATCAAATGTATTTACTATTCGTAGTCCATGAACTCCAAACGACATTCGCGCCAAGCGAGTCTGTTGTAGAATATTATCTCCCTTGTTCTAATATGAAGACGCCATGCGGTGTTGTGGGTCGGTGTTTGTTTACTCCGATTAGAAAATAAATGTTATTCTTTTATTAAAATTCTACTCGCTTATCTTCCGTAATTTTTAGTATACAGTGTACACTAACATTATTCCACTGATAAGTAAGTATATCCCTAAGGTTTCCTGGTAATTTATTTTGAACTGCCATATCTCACATGTATCCCAATATAAATAAGCACCCCAAAACGATGACCTCTATCGTTCTTTGAAGATTATAGGCAGTGCCGGGTTAAGGCATTGCTGACCCGAAGGCACATTTTTAACAAGTGGCCTGAAATAGTGAAAATACAGGTATTTTAGACTTATCGATAAAAAGAAGAAAAGTAAAATTTAAAATAGAATATTTATTAGGCAAAAATTACATCACAATTTTGCGCGCTTTTACAACTGCTAATTTTTCAATTAGTTTTTTTTAAATTAACCTTCTTGAGCAAACCACTTTCAATGCAGAGAAGTGACAGTACAGGAAGCCGATATTGACCAATTGTTGATGGTTTTACATCTTTAATTCTTTTCAATTGCGAAAATGAGCGTTCAACTGAACAATTAGTTGCCATCAGACATAAGTAGATCCGCAGAGCTAGTTCAGTATTTGGAAATGCTTGATAGACACCAGAAATGTGCAGCATTTGAAACATTTTCTCAGCACTTGATCCTTCATCATTCGGCTCTCTGTTCTTTATACCAGCACATAAATTTTCGACATTCTGCTGGAAAATCAGAACAAACGTCTTTTGAATACACAGTAACCAATCCTTTAACATAAACGTCAATATATACCTAATTAAGAAAATTTAGATCAAATTGAAGTTCACGCAGAAATATAAGATATCAGTAGACAAGTGGAATTGGATTGTTCAATTCAAAACAAATGCTGTCATTTCTTTCTTTCGTTATAGATACAAACTTGTGCACTTTTTTCGCTCTCTTGAGCGTAACAATGTACGGCCAAAAACACCCCCCACAATTTTTTTTTGTTATCTGCATTTTTGGTCTGTCTTTCTTGCCTTATGGTTAATCCGGCCCTGAATAGGGATGTGGAGAAATTTAAAGTTAGTATTTTGTTTAGAAATGGCTTAAAAGTTTCATGTGGAGGCAGAAATATAATGAGAAACGAACTTTTTATGCATATACTCAATAACATGAATGGATTCCACTCTCTTGAGTAAGCAATAAAATGTAGTTTACTACCAGACGCATTTTATCTGTTTTGGGGGATGGCGGGGGTGTACATTTCGAGATATAGCGGAGGTGTAATTTTTTATTGGGGGCCGTTACTCTTCTATAAAAGACCCTAGATACTAATCATATTTATTTTACAATGCAAAGGTATAAAATCTAATTTTAAAATTCGACAAGACACATCTTACGCTTTTTAAATACGTGTGAAATGCAAATGGTGATTTTCCGAAACCAGAAAAAAGATACGTTTTTACTACAGATTTATAAAATGTGAGCTTTTACTACCGCTTTATAAAAGATACTTTTTTAACTATTGCTTTATAAAAAATACGTTTTTACATCTGCTTTATAAAAAATATACATTGTTACTACTGCTTTAGAAAAAGGTAGTTTTTACTACTGCTTTATAAAAATATACGTTATTACTACTGTTTTATAAAAGATATGTTTTACTTCTGCTTTATGCAAAAAGTTCGTTTGTGCTACTGCTTTATACATAAATACGTTTTTACTACTGGTTTATAAATAGATACGTTTTACTACTGGTTTATAAAATGTACGTTTTTACTACTGCTGTATAAATAGATATGTTTTACTACTGGTTTATAAAATGTACGTTTTTACTACTGCTGTATAAATAGATACGTTTTACTACTGCTTTATAAAATGTACGTTTTTACTACTGCTGTATAAATAGATATGTTTTACTACTGCTTTATAAAATGTACGTTTTTACTACTGCTGTATAAATAGATACGTTTTACTACTGCTTTATAAAATGTACGTTTTTACTACTGCTGTATAAATACATACGTTTTACTACTGCTTTATAAAAATATACGTTTTTACTATGGCTTCATAAAAGATACGTTGTACTAATGCTTTATAAAAAAAATAATATGTTTATAAACCGACGCTTGATTTAAATTATGACAAAACACCTCTTGCTACTCTTTATTACGAAGTCATAGAACGTAATGAAAAGCGCTTGCTCTAAATCATGAAAAGTACACTTTTTACAATTGTTAAATACTCAAGTATTAAACTAAGATGGCAAAGATACCGCGAACGCTTTTCTAATATTAAGTTATAATTGCTTATAAAATAGCGTTTGATCTAAATTATGATAAATATATGTCATAAGTTTTTAGTATTAAATCATAAAATTATAAAATTTTATATACTCATGGCTGAGACAATACTTATTGATTTGCGAATGAACTTATCACCCGAGAGATACATCACTATGTTCCTATCATGAAGAGTATAGAACGACAAGACATATACAAACGGCTGAGACAATAATAAAACAAATTTATTGACTAGCAGGGCCCGTGTCTCGGTGAAAATATGACAGACTGATTTTAATTTAAAATAATGTTAGTGATATGTATAATTTTGGTTATTCGGACTACATTTCTCATCTTGAGTGTTATCATCACAACGTTTCGGCCGCTGTAACCTCCGGCCTTCTTCAGGTGTATGTCTTCGAACTCAGGAATATTTCTGTCGAACTCGGGAATCTGGACGGAATTTCGAACAGAACCCTTTATTTAATCCACAGGGGTAGCATGCTCTCGTCCCGTCAGCCATGGCTGGGAGAAATCTTCAGTAATTCGCAATTCTTCGTATCGCCCGCACCGAGGATTGAACCTTCAACCTACAAATATAATGTTTGTGATGTGTATTAATTGAGCAAATGAAGGTAGTCAGTAATTACTATTTTAGTCACGTAAATTTTATTTCCGTATGGAGCTTGAAAATCAAAACAAATGTGATGTGTTGTTCAATAAATAGTATTTTAGTCAAGTATTAGTGTAAAAAATGAAATGTATCATAGTGAACGTGAAACTGAAATAAATTCTGATATATATATATATATATATATATATATATATATATGTATATCAGAATATATATATATATATATATATATATATATATATATATATATATATGTACATGTCTGTGTAAATAAAATTAGCGACGTTGGACGGGAGTTGGAAAATACTTGTAGTCCAGGGTTTCGAATCGTGTGACCGGTGATGAATAGTCGTACTTCTATGCTGATGAGTCTTGATTGAAAAAAGACGAAACGTATACGTCCATAGATATAAACAATAACAAATATTTTATATTTGAAGCTCCTCGTTAAAAAGTAGAGCACCGTAAAATGGTAGTAGTAACACAGCGTAGCGTCACTTGCTTTATATGCATCGTTCCTTCACTTATAGAAGTTTGAATGCCTCTTCGCTTCGCCGCCGTTAACGTGTTAAAATTATCATTGTTTATAAGCTGTTCAGAACTGGCCTAGCGGTTAGCGACGTTGGACGGGAGTTGGAAAATACTTGTAGTCCAGGGTTTCGAATCGTGTGACCGGTGATGAATAGTCGTACTTCTATGCTGATGAGTCTTGATTGAAAAAAGACGAAACGTATACGTCCATAGATATAAACAATAACAAATATTTTATATATATATATATATATTGTGTTAAAAGTAAAAAAAAAACAATTAATATATTGTATTACATTAGAACTGAAAAAAATATGAAATGACTGAAAGTGGGCCACGTGTAACGAAAGTACATTCTATTTTAAGCACGTAAGATAAATATATATTGTGTAAAGAACAATTTTTATATAGTATGAAAGTAAAAAGGAAAAATAATAAATGAATGTAAATGTGGCACATGTAAGGACAATAAATTCTATTTTAGTCGCGTAGGATTGAAAACAAAAGAAAGTAATTTTGATCTGATAAATATATTGCGTTAAAAATACAAAGGAAAGGTTAATTAAGAAAAAATTTATTTAATGTAGCCAATGAAGGTGGTCCATAACTACTATTTTAGTCACGTAAATTATATTTTGAAAAGTAAGATGGTTATATCATATTTTAATTTAAAATAATGCTTGTGATGTGTATCAATTGAGCCAATTCGAGATGGTCAGTAATTACTATTTTAGTCACGTATATTCTATTCTTGTATGGAGCTTGAAAATCAAAACAAATCTGATGTGTTAGTCATTAAATACTGTTTTAGTCAAGTATGAATGTAAAACGATGAAACTATGATTATTTGGTATGGATCACGTGTATAATATCTATTGAAAAAGGTGTTCAATGAGAAATAGTATTTTCACTAAATCGTTTTAATACGTACTGCTGTGAATATTAATTAATATAATAAGTCACAACTACGAATGTACTGTCTGTTAATGGAACATGAGTAAGGAATAAGCAATTATCAATCATTTTAAAACACCGAAATTACTTACGGTTGAAAGAATGATGAGACCATCATTCTTTCAACCGTAAGTAATTTGTAAGTGTAAAGTGGAAACGTGTTCGTTTATAATTCTAGTGATCTTGAAACAGTAATGAAAACAAAGACGTAACGCGTAGAATATTTAATCCGGTATTCTGAAATAATTGAATATACGTGAAATAAATGTTCGTTAAAAAATCTATTTTTAATGCTGACGAATGAAACATGTATTGCTTGGTTTAAATATAATATTCTTATCATGTTATGTTTATTTTTAATGGTTTAAAATTAAGAAGTGTACTCACTATGCGTGGAAGTGGTTTTGTTATGCTACGCGTGATGTGTTTGCTTTAATGTAATCCGTTATTCCGTAACGTGTAGATGTTATGTGTTCGGAATAGCGGAATGATATTCGCGTAATCTGTACTTGGCGATGTTTTGTTTTACGGTTGCGAATTAAATAAAAGTCTGCGGTGTTATAAGTGACGGGTACAATAGATCATTTGCAGTGAGTAAGTATAGTGACCACAGTCTATGCGGATGCTGTATTTGAGAGAGTAAGTGATCTAGGAATAAATATAATAATTATTATATGTTGATGAAATTATGCGAAAGTTTCCGAAAACACGCTTCAGTGAATGAGGGTATTGCAGTTGGTATTTTAGTAGTGTATGATGCATGTTGTTATTTTCTTACCTTCGCCAAAAATACAGGGGGGGGGGAATAGTTCACTTTATATAGTAGATTGGTGTAGTCACAGACGAATGAGCTTATCACTGGAGAGACACATCACTATGTTATTTTTTAAATGTTAGTACTAAATTATAAAACGTTAAAAAAAACAAATTTGTATGTCGTATTACAAAAAAACTAACCGAACTATGGCTACCTCGTTGTGTCTATCGATCTACCTACCCCTGCATAGTATAATGCTTAGCGAGGTAACTTGTTGAATCTTCCGCATTGATTAATCCATAGAATGGTTGATGTGCCGTTAAAAATAAAATAAACCAAATGTAATCCAAGACCAAATGGTTTTCTCAAAGGAACGTGTAATTATTAAGTGTATCTTTCTATAGTTTCCATACAACACAAACGATTGTCATCAGTTCTTTCAAACGAAAAGAAAAAAATAAATAAATTAAAAAAAAAACAAGCAGAAACAACAATTAAAAATAATCGATATTTTATTGTTTTATTTCCAGTTTGCTTCTAATGAGCATGACGCGTTCTTCTAAAGAAGCGTAAATCAGTACACGCAACCTGTCAAAACAACGCAGAACTTGCGTGCTTTAACATTAAACTAAAAAGAACGGACTCGACAGAATGACACCAGTGCCGCACAGTATATTTATTTTCGTAAAATCGCAAAACAAACATATACACCGCAAGAGATGTTCAAATCTAGCATTATGTACCAGAGCGAAGCGTTGAGATTAATTTTAAGTTATGCTGGCAGACATTTAAACGAAGGACAGTGTTTAACGAATCGTTTTTGTTTTGTTAAGTCTCGTCATTCCTGACATCCACGTCATGGTCATATATTTGCATACTAGCAGGACTCGTGTCCCGGCGTTGCCCGGGAAATTAAAGAAACTAAGAATCGTAACCAACACCAGAAGCAAATTGACCGAAAAGGACCAAAAGAGACCGGAAAGATACTTTTCACCCCAAAGGAGAGTAGAAAGTGGATCTTGGTTTACTTTCGGCAGCCTCGTAACTCTTGCTTTCCTTATTTTGTCCTTTAGTCCTCACATTCCATGAGCGATGTTTCTAACGAAGGTGGAATAATTGCTGTTTTCTGGGTCGGAATATATCTATGTAACACTTATCATTGGCTAGTTTTTGACCTTGAAGTAGTATTTTTTAGCTCCTGTAAGTGGCTTCATACCTTGTCTGGAGCTATTTCCATAAAAAGAACTGCCACGCCTTTATCCATGATTAAGAAAAATATCAATATATAAAACTATGTGTTATAGTTAAATGAAAACTGAATAAGAAAACAATAAGAACGTATAGTGAAGCAATGAGATGTTCTTTTTGCAAAGTAATATGCAAATTAGTTCAACTTACGACGTCGATCGCATACACTTGATCAGTATATTAGAAAGCTAATAGTTTTGTTATTGTTAATATGCTCAGAGTCAATGCGATCAATGACACAACTTATAAATAGAAGAGAGGGGATACACAGGCTCTGATTGGCGAAGAAAGATGATATAGCGTTGGACAGTTGCGGCAATTTTTACATAAATTTACATACTTGTTTTCTTCTTATAATACTAATGAAATAGTCGGTTTAATATGAGTGATCTATTACCTGGTGATTAAGACTAGTTACAAGAATAAACCCCTAATTTCCTCATCGATATATATCCCTAAGCATGCCCTCACTGTAAGTACACCACATATGATAAGCAATTAACCCATACCTCATTCTCGTTTTTAATGAGAGTTGTGTTTATCGGAAGAAGGGAGCGGGTAACTCAGATTTGTAGTTTGATAATTTATATTTTACTAGCAACAAAACACAGCGTTGTCTGGCGTCTAAAACATAACACTTAGAATTTTAGATGAATCTGCGAGTCAGTTATTGAGACATGAACTAACAGACTGGTGTCCGTGAGGGAACATCCACACGGCCATCTGAGAAAATCTAAATGGACAATGTAAATTGCTATGAATTTGTGACAGTACTAACCCGATCAGAGATAATGGAATTCTCTGCTGTTCACATTTGATAAACGTATCAGGCGATAACAATAATGAAGATTCAGTTTAAGCCATCATATAGAGAGTGACGCTCCCCACCCGCGCAAAAAAATGGCACCCTAGGTATCGTTAATAAAATTCACAATCTTTTCTGCAATCCAACTATATTTGATAAAAATAGGCTTATTATTATTTATGCCTGACTTGTCCACCAAGTTGCAGTCATGAATGTTCAATAGTCTTTGTTTCACCATTCAATGATAAGCACATCTAGTACGGCGTGCAAAATTGTTAATAATTATTGACACATTTCTGTCTTGGCACTGCTCTTATTTTGTCTGTGATTGCCTTCAATTCAGGAAAAGTCTTGGAATTGTTTGGATAGACATTATCTTTGAGATAACCCTACCGATATTAATATGATGAAGTTAAGATCCGCTGTGCGTGAAGCCCATTCAGGATCACCAAACTGTCTCCCTAAATTCCATCCATGAAATTCTTAATAAAAGTCACAATCCTTTCTGCAATACAATCATACATGTATATTATAACCAGGTTGATCCCCTATAAATGGGGACCATATCACAGTAGCCCCTTTACGCTTCAATGGTAACATGATTTTTGGAACCGAACAAAAGTAAAAAAACAAAAAAGTTAATTTAGTTCATAAAGGCTGGGAAAAAACAAAGTAATCACAAAAATAAAACATGAGATTCGTACAGAATTGAACCCGTTTCTCAGAACGTAGGACTACCTGTCACGCGTGTCGGCTTAACCACTTGTTTACCGAGCCAAACAGCCAGTGAACGATGAACCTCCTATTTATAGGGAAACATACATATACCTAGTAGAAGGGCATATACAAGGTCTGTCTAAAACATATCCGACCTTAGGTCAGACAAAATATTTGAAATACGTGACGGGGTCGGGACCCTAATCTTCTTCAAAGTGCTTACGCACATTTAGCCCACCGATCCATCCACTGCCGGAAACACCTCTAGAAGTCTTCTTTTGGAATGGTGTTCATCTGCGCAGTCGGGTTCCGCATTATCTCTTTTTTCGCACCCTCTCAGCAACAGCTGCACTCCGAGAACTGTGAGGCCTGCCAGAACGCTGGTTACTCTCCGCTGATGTGCGGCCATTTTTTAAACGGTTGAACCACTCCTTAATTTGTGTTACACCCATCTCATCTTCTCCAAACACCTAATGAATCTAACGCGACGGCGGAGCTGAATACAATTCCAAAAGAAAGCCTTTCAGAGGTGTTTTCGGCAGTGGATACATCGGTGGCCTAAGTGTGTGCAAGCATTAAGTGCCTATTTTGAAGGAGGTTAAATTCCCACCCCGACACGTATTTGAAATATTTTTTTCTGGCCTAAGGTCGGATACTTTTTAGACAGACTTCGTATATGCAGATATAGACTGCATAAATGAACGAACGACTAGCATAAAAATAAATACATAGATGGAAAAGAGTTCATACACATAATAAGTAATGCGGTTAGGCCCTGGCTTGCAAATATTTTTTTGTCTCTGCTGTCGTTCTTTAAGTCTAGGGTCGACTCCAAGAATTGATATAATTTTTATAATTTCTTTGGATTTGTCTTGTAATTCACCGTAACTAATACCTCAGCTTCAAAAGTCATATAATACATATTCATATTTTAATTCCCCTCAAACGAAAATATTCTCTTCAATGATATTTTTTACCAATACATACATACATATATATATATATATATATATATATATATATTTAAAAAATATGTTGTCCAGGAAAGGGATAAGGTGGTCGAATGGTAGGCTCGGTTAGCTTGTCTGGGAAAAGGGTAAGGTTGGGGGGTACTATAGTGGTGATTATGTTATTATTATTAGTAGTAATGGTTTGTTTATAATCAGGTTTCTCTTCTCGTATATCATGCCATACGAAAGATAATCCTTTGTGTTTTCCCTATGTTTCCCTATTTTTATGCATAATCGCCCCGATATATATATATATATATATATATATATATATATATATATATATATATATATATATGTGTGTGTGTGTGTGTGTGTGTTTGTGTATGTGTGTATGTATATATATATATATATATATATATATATATATGTTTAAATATATATATATAAAAAAAGTTGTTTGCATTATTTTTTTTCAGTCTCGAAGGATTAGTTTGGGCTCTTATCTATTGCCCTAAATTCAAGTTTTTTTAAACATTGGAATCAGAATATTTTTTTATTATCCTTATTAATATTATTATTATTGTTATTATTATTATTATTAGTAGTAGTAGTAGTAGTAGTAGTAGTAGTAGTAGTAGTAGTATGTATGTATGTATGTATGTATGTATGTATGTATGTATGTATGTATGTATGTATGTATGAATTGCTCACTGACCCCTCTTTTAATTTTATTTTATATTGTAAACTTGTGTTTCCATAATAGAACATTAAGTAATTTCTGGTTATACTCTTCTTTCTGTTTTTCTTGTTCTTCTTCTCCTCGGTATTATTATTAGTAGTAGTAGTAGTAGTAGTAGTAGTAGTATATCTCTTCACGACTACTCTTATATGTATTGTTTCCTCTTTAATTTCATACATATATATATATATGTGTGTGTATGTGTGTGTGTGTGTATGTATTACTTAAGTTCACTCCAAACATGGCACAATACCACGAAGACATGGGGCTACTATGAATTAGAGGGATCCTATATGGGGGGGGTTGAAGTGAGGCGCTTGTTCACATTACATTTAAATGTCTGTATGTAAGTACGGTCAGGGAAACAGGAAGCAGGAGGGGAATTCCAAAGGCTAGCAGTAAGAGAAAAGAAGTTATTAGAGTAGAAAGCTCTCCGGCATTTGGGGATCTCAACAGTGACGGGGTTGGATCTTGCTGACTGACGGGTTGATCGGGTCACCAGTACAGCACATTAGTTGGAGCACATGACATTAAAGTATTTGTAAAACAAGCACAGGGGTGCAACATTGCGACGATGGGACAGAGGTTTGAGTATGCTTTATAGTGAGAGACCTATCAGATTAGAGACTTTTGGGGATCCTGGAGAGAGGCCAATGTTTGGTGCACAAGCCCAGATGTGACAACAATACTCCATGCATGGGCGAATATATAAATAATAACACAATCACATGCACACAAATAATATATATATATATATATATATATATACATACATATACATATATATATATATATATCTATATATATATATGTATATATATATATATTATTTGTGTGCATGTAATTGTGTTATTATTTATATAATACTAGCAAAAATGCCGACGTTATCCGGGATTAGATGAAGTAGTTTATGTCTTCTTCGATCAGTCCATAACACCATAATACCTTTTTCATTCGAATTTTGTGAAATTTATCATATTAAATTTTTGAAGGTGAATGATGTGCTACAGCAATGATTGGGTGTCATAAATTGAAATAAATTTCGATAAATGTATAGACTTTAACCCTTCCCCCGTTTGTTACTTCTTGGAAAACAAACACCGATAAAGTTAGTATTTTCCTGATCGGCGTTGCCCCTAATGGAATAATATCTCAAATTTAGAAATAAAATCATTCATTCCTTGACCCTAGACTGGCGCTTATTTCGTCAGGGTTGGGGTTGGTTTTCCAGCCATTTCATGTATAAACTAAAGGGAAGTAACTCTGATTTTTTATCAAAGAGTTAATTCCCTTACGCCGACTCATTCTTCAAGGTCTCTATATAAAGAAGAGTTGTGTGTGTATGTCCAGAGATAGGAATGGGCTTTGCGGAGGAGTAAAAAGAGATGGGGAGAAAGAGAAGAGAAACAGGGGAAGGGAAAAGAGAGAACGATAGAGAGACGGATAGTTTGTTTTTGCCCCGAGCAACTCCAAGTAGCCTTGCTAGTAAAAGATATAAAGACAAAAGTTGTATACTTTCGTTGTGGGTTTTAATTTATTATTTATGTCCTGCCCTACCCCTCAGCCTGCAATGCCATCACCACAGCCACTGAGTGGATTGACCATCGCCTCTATAATGAAAAACTTGATCCTCTTATTCCCCTATCTACCCACCTTCTCTTTGCTTCTCCCCGACCCCCGTAATTCTCCTGCCCTCCTCACCCATTTCCTCTCTATTAATTTATTTAAGCTCATTGTATTGCTCTTGAGAGTGCTGTTGGTTCAGGCGATTATTTCCGTTGGGTCGTACAAATCAGACAGCCTTACATTTTAATTCCTTGGACGAAATAAAAACTCAACTCGGAAGACAGGAGAAAATAACGCCTGGGAAGGATATTTACGATCACGTCCTACTATAGTTGGTCAATTGTTTTATTTAAAAAAAAAACTCTCATTCTCATAGATGAGGTAGGTTGAAACTTCCGTACACCGAATTGTACTTTACATTATACCAATTTCCCCATATATTGAAGACATGTATCTAATAATATTCTGTTATCTTTACATACTCTTTAATAATAATAATAATAATAATAATAATAATAATAATAATAATAATAATAATAATAATAATAATAATAATAAGAAGAAGAAGAAGAAGAAGAAGAAGAAGAAGAAGAAGAAGAAGAAGAAGAAGAGGAAGAAGAAGAAGAAGAAGAAGAAGAAGAAGAATACTGGAAATCTGGGGAGGTTTGTTGTCACTCAGACTCCAGGAAATACCACTGGTTGTTGTCGGTGAGCAATCATTGACGATGATCTGTGTGAGAACTCCTAGTGAGTAGAAATAATAATAATAATAATAATAATAATAATAATAATAATAATAATAATAATAATAATAATAATAATAATAATAATAATAATAATAATAATAATAATAATAATGTTGTATCTGAATGCGCAATGCTAGCAAAACATCAGTATAAAAAATTGAGAAACGACAAAGTCGCTCAGGTACTACACTGGAATATATGCAAACTTTATGAAGTGGGCTACAATGAGGAGTGGTGTAAGCATAAGCCGGAAGTAGTACAGGAGAACGACAATGTCAAACTTCTTTGGGGCATGCGCATACAGACTGGTAAGGTTCTTGAACATTCCAAACACGACTTAATCTTTCTAAACAAAAACAAAATAACTTGCTTAATCATTGACATAACCTACACTGTTGATACCAGGGTGCCGGAGAAAGAACACACAAAATATATCAAGACCTAAAATAGGAATTAGTTAGACTATGGAAATGTAAAGCAGTAAAGGTGATTCCCGATATAATTGGAACGCTTGGAACGCCACCATAAATGGCTTAAACAGATTGACGAGACAATTTCTTTTCCAATTCTGCAAAAGGCTTGCCTGTTGGGAACAGCGAAAGTGTTAATGTACAGCTTTAATGTCAAGGGAATTAACTTAATGTTCAAACAAGAAAACTCCAACTAAAAACATCCAAAAATTGAAACTACTATGAAATAATAATAATAATAATAATAATAATAATAATAATAATAATAATAATAATAATAATAATAATAATAATAAAGAACTCACGCATCTGGGCAAGAAGACTAGAAAATTAATGACCATGCACAACGCACTATACACAAAATACGATACGAACAGGCTCTACGTGAAATAAAACAAAGGGGGAAGAGAACTGGTACGCATAGAAGACTGTGTGGAAGACACAAAAAACAGCTGGGGAAATATATAACCCAGATCACGGAAAGGTCAATCACCGCATCAAGAGACACCGTCCCAATGAACAACTCAGAAAACAACGAAACCCGAAACAAAAAGACAAGAAGAGAAAAATGGGAAGAAGAACATTTCAGAAGAATGATCAGAGAAGTAACCAATCAACATTTCTGGGCATGGCTATGAAAAGGACATCTGAACAGAGAAACGGAATCTCTACTGACAGCTGCACAGAACAATGTGATTAGGACTAACTACATTAAAGCTAAAATAGATAAAACCTAAGAAAACAGTAAATGCAGATTGTGCGGATAAAGAGACGAAATAGTATGTCACATAATAAGTGAATGCATAAAACTATCCCCAAAAGAATACAAGAACAGACACGACTGCTAGAGGAAAACAGTGCACTAGGAACTATGCAAACGAACATTTCGAACACTCGGACAAATGGTACAAAACATAAACGAGAGATAGTACTGGAAAAACACAAAATCCTCTGGGATATGGAGGTGCAAACAGATAAACTCATACAAGCAAGGAGACCGGATGTCATAATAGTCAACAAGAAGGAAAAATCCTGCAAATCGTAATCTTTGCCGTTCCAGCAGACCACAGTGAAGATCAAGAAAACGGAAAAACGAAGAAAATACACGGAACTTGCCAGAGAATTAAAAGGAATACGGAGCATTAAGAAAGTTAGTATAATACGAATAATCGTGGGAGCACTAGGAACAGTCACAAAAACTTGGAGAAAAGACTGGTAGAAATTAGAATCAAAGGGACCACTGAGATCATACAAAGAACGGCAATGATCAAACAGCTGCAATCGTAAGGAAAATCACCGAATGCGGAAACCAACCCGTATAAGCTACGAACGGTAACCAATCACATGGAACTTACAACAGGAAGAAAACAAAACCACAAAAAGAACACCACGTCACAAACAAAGGAACAAGCTGCAAGAAACATCATAAGCTGCCCCCCCCCCCAAAAAAAATTGGACGGGCCTCGGTTGACACCACACAAAACAGTCGTAGAGGGTCAAAGAGGATAGGAAGATCGAAGAAGGACAGTACTAACCAGACTTCCACTGGAAGAGGGGAGAGAGTGCTGGGACGTTAAGGAGGCTTATTGCTGCCCAAATCCAAGGGAATACCAATGGTCGTTGCCAGCGAGAAATCAATGGTAGGCGGCTGTTGCGATACCGCATAGTCATTTGTCGGTGGTGGTCGAAAAGAGATGGAGAGTACTGGAACTCTGGAGTGGGGGCTTGTTATCACTGAACTTGTGTGAGAACTCCTAGTGAGTACAAATACTAACAATAATGATATCCGGAACGAATATGGGAACTATGCTAACGACTGCATTTTGAACACTCAGACAAATTATACATACACAAACCAAAGACAGTACTGGAAAACGAAAATTACAAAATCCTCTGGGACATGGAGGTACGAACAGATACACTCACCCAAGCTAGGAGACTGGACATCATGATACTTAACAAGAATTTTTTAAACTGCCAAATTGTAGATCTCGCGATCCCAGCAAATTGCAGGGTAAAGATAAAGAAGACAGAAAAACGAAGCAAATACACAGAACTTCCCAGAAAACTGAAAATAATTTCGAACATGAAGAAAGTCAATATAATACCAATAATTGTATGAGCACTAGGAACAGTCCCGACAAAAAAAAACTGGAAAAAAGACTAGGAGAAATTGGAAACAATGAGAAGA
The DNA here is from genome assembly GCA_963556195.1 of Sepiola atlantica. Lineage (NCBI taxonomy): Eukaryota > Metazoa > Mollusca > Cephalopoda > Sepiida > Sepiolidae > Sepiola > Sepiola atlantica. Next base: position 43,091,765 of record OY744550.1, read on the forward strand.
CTAAGACTATACAATGGACGTCAATGATGAAAGCAGCTGACATCTTAAGAAAAATCCTCGAATGAGGCAACCAACCCACATAAACGACGAACACTAACCAGCCATATGGAATTTGCAATAGAAGTAAAACAAAAAGATGGAAGGAACACGACATGAACCCAAGGGAACTGAAACTGCAAGAAACCCGTGCCTTTCCCAATAAAAGGCATAAGCCTCGGTTGATGCCACACAAAATAGCTGTGAAAGGTCGAGGAGGATGGAAAGGCCAAGCAGGGAGAGCACTAACCAGACCTGCACTGGGGGAGTGCGGAGAGTATAAGGTCCTAAGGGAGACTTATTGTCATCCAAATCCCAATAAAGACCAGTAAATGGTAAGCGGCTGTTTCGATAGTGCAAAGTAATTTGCAAAGGTTATCGAAACAAGTGTAGAATACTGAAAACCTGGGAAGACTTGTTGTCATCCACACTCTAGAGCACACCACCGGTTATTGTTAGTGAGTAATCCCTGATGATGACCTGTTTGTACAACTAATAATAATAATAATATAAAGAAGAAGAAGAAGAAGAAGAAGAAGAAGAAGAATTAGAAGAAGAAAAAGAAGAAAAAGAAAAGGAAGAAAAAGAAGAAGAAGAAAAGGAAGAAAAAGAAAAGGAAGAAAAAGAAGGAGAAGAAGGCGAAGAAGAAGGCGAAGAAGAAGAAGAAAAAGAAGAATTCAATACCATGAACCTACAAATGTAGACTGTGAACAAAGAGACGAAACAGTAAACCACATAATAAGAAAATGTAGTAAACTCCCCCCAAAAGGAATATAACAACAGATATGACTTTTGGCTAAGACTAAAGTGTAGTATGAATTTTTGCACAAAAATATAATTAAAAAAAAAAAGATTTCCAACAAATTTGGAGATATCTTAAGTAGGACGGCCCTTAGAGTAAATGTGATATTGCGGTGATTGAGATGACTCTAGTAAAGAATAGGATAGACATTGTTTATGATTTTTGAACAAGGATGACCACACTTTGTTTTAAATGTAATTTTTTAATATTTTCTGCAAATAAATATTCTAAAGTTTAGTATGTGCTAATAAATAATTCAAAGTGTAGTATATGTTTTCATACTACACTTCATCTTTTCTGTCTTCGGTCAGTGAATGGGGAATCCTTCGATACTGAGCAATTCTTATTTTTCTCCTAATCCAAATTGCCACCCTTTTTGGGAACTGGATACCCCCTACATTAAAGGTTTGGTAGTTTTGTTTTACGGCATATCAACCCTTTTTGGGTTATTTAGTGCCGAATCTGGTCTTGTTTTCTTCTCTTTTTTGTTTCTTTCCCCTTTTAATATCTGTTTCTATTTAACCCATAGTTGGGACCCTAACAGGTACTACCACTCCGGGTCAGGGTGGACCTGGGAGCAATGGTAATTAAGAGGAGGCTCCACATTCCCCAAAGTCCGTAAGCCGGATCTCACCATCGGATGTAGTTTAAGGTCATATCCAGGACCGGGAGTAGGGTAGGAAAAATAAAAAAGGGGAGGGAGAAAGGGAGAGGGGCTGTTGTTTTTGTTTTTGGTTTTGTAGAACATAATTAAGTTTTACAAACAAAAAAACAAAAAACGTCAATGTAGGTGAATTTCGTCTCAGGGAGCCACAGGGCAGCCTGATCTGGTATCACCAGCCTACATTAAAGACCCACCTTGTGTCTAATACTGCCTTCGTAAGGATGCAAGTAAATAGGGGCTTTCTTTTGAACAAATTACATACGGCAGAATATGCCGTGTTTTAAGCGATAGAAAGTAGTAGAGATACGAGTTAGAAAACCAAATAGAAGCAACCCCAAAAACCTTAAAACTTACCCCCCCTTCATTTATATCTGCAGCTCCGCCAAACTGAATATTAACCTTTATTTTTATTATAATAAATACTAGCAGAAATATGCTCTCTACGGTCGCATATTTCTGCTAAGCTGATGAATCCACTCATAATATAAGGATCATTTTTAGAATTTGATAATACTCTTAACATCAGCGCAGGAAGTTTTCATGTACTTATCTCCCTTGAAGCTGAAAGTTTTAAAATGTTTTTCAAAGGCTATCGTGTTTAATTAATTGTATTAATAATTATAATAATATTACTATCAAGGAAAATATTCTAAATATATATATAAAGTAAAAATTTACAATACCAATAATAAATGTATATTACTGAATATTAAATTGTTAAAAACCTTTTTTTTTAAATAAATATGCAAATGTGCGAAAGCGGGTTTTATTTGAGGGAGTTTAGAGTTTGCTATATATACTGTATCATTATATTTATGTGTAAAGGTTTTGCTGTTAATATACTTAGTAAATAGTCGTATTTATCTATATTTAGATTAGATTAGATTGGAATATTAGATTAGCTAAAAACAGTATTCTCATTTATTTTGCAATGTATTTATTACGTTTAAAACATTGTGACTGACAGACAGACACACAGACGGACGAACAAAACCCTATTTGTATAAAATACTATGTACTTGCTTGAGGAATCGACAACGTCAATGGCCGTGCTAAGACGAAGTGTGCAAATGTAAAAAGTAACGTTTCACTGCCATTAAATATATACCTACGAACGAACTTACAATCGTGATCTAAAAAATTCAGTGCAAGCTGTGTGACTTATCTAATTTATAACTATTATTTTTAATTAACCTATCGTCGTTCATTTAAGAGTTCTATGCTAGTTTAATATTTGCCTGTTCTAACAACATTAATACCCGTTTTCCAAAAGTTAAGAGACATTTCTCAATAATTCGATCAATATTCTAAAATATTAAATACAACGCCAATAACGAACACCAATAATAATTTATATATATATATATATAAATATATACATCTTCAGATGTATATATTTATATCAAGATCAGGCGACACTATGTCGTTTAAAAAAAAGGAAGAAAAAAATTGTCTATTATCCTGATGAAGATGCCTGTGTAAATCGAAAATTTGAATTTAAATAAATAATATGTTTATTTTAAAAGAACCTCTGCATTTTACTGGTTTAAAAAACCGTTTCAATTACAAAATTTAAATGCATCCTATACAGTGGAACTCTTTACTAATACTGATAACGTGTGAACAGGGCACACACACCACGTGTGGACATGATTACACAACCAGCTTCGTTAACATGTGAAGCACAAGATTTTTTAAAAATTATGTTTAAAATATATCCTATCTAGAAAAGTAAATGCTCCATATTCAAGATAGAGCAATAATATAAGGAAATGAGTGATGAGCATAAAAATTGGAAATTTACAATATTTATTAAATCATCAAATAGTTTAGACAAGGAATACATCAATATCGTATTTCCTTAACCCATGGATTTTCAAAAAATTCTAGTTTTATCAGCAGATGAGAACATCGAGATAAAACAGTAAAAGTATATTACTGTTTAGCATAGATTTGAAAATATAAAAATATATACAAAGATATACAGCGTGTTTGAGCAAAGAGAATCACCTTCTATGAAAAAATGTAAACATGTCTAAAACATGTGTTATAATTGTTTACTATTTAAATCATTGGATACTTCCTTAACCATCGTTAACAGTTACTTATTAGACTAAGCGTTCAGATTACGTCAATGCAGACGAGTTTGTTGATATCAGAGCATAAACATTAGTTTAAGCTTTCTTTTTTAATTAACCGGTATCTTGTTTCGACAAGCAGAAAGATTTCTATGATTGGTGAAGATATGGCGTTACAAGTACTAACTATTTCTTTGAATAGTGTAAGTTTTACTTAGATAAAGAATGTTGGAGTTTTAAATTGTCAGAACAGCATTCAAAGCGTAATAATTATTTCATGCTTATTACATTCTTTCTCTCTTTTTCTCTCACACACAAACACACGCAACATACACGCATCTATCTATCTATCTATATATATATGTATATATATATATATATATATATATATATATATATAATTTATAAATAATATTTTTAAAATTAACCCATATACACATGTGTTTCATTACGAACCTGCAATCATCAGTATGGCGTGAGACAATCCATGCTGGTCACAGGGTTCGAACCCCGATGCGAATATTCATATTTAATTCAGTAGTCGAAGCGCGTTTCTCTCTCTTCCTTTCTCTCTCTTCCTTTCTCTCTTTCTCTTTTTCTCTCTCTCTCTCTTTCTGATTCTCTCTCTCTCTTTCTTTTTGATTCTCTCTCTCTCTCTCTCTCTCTCTCTCTCTATATATATATATATATATATATATATATATATATATATATATATAAATATATATATATATATATAAATATGTATATTTTTTATTTATATTAAGAATTTTTTATATATATTCAAATATAAATTTTATAACATAAAGTAATTATAATAGTTCAATAGTGTAAGGCCTAAGCTATGCCTTATTGAATATTTTTCAAAGTTAATTTCAATGTTATGAAGGACAGATTAACGTCATTTCGTAAAACTTATTTTTTATTCAGCATACAATTGTTTCGGCAAACATATATATATATATATATATATATATATATATATATATATATATATATATATATATATATATAGAGAGAGAGAGAGAGATAGATAGATAGATAGATAGATAGATAGATAGATAGATAGATAGATAGATAGATAGATAGATAGATAGATAGATGAACATGTAGATAGATATTAAATAAAATATTCAACATCTTAAAATCAGAATCGAGCCGAATTAAGACAGTTTACTTAGCATACATAAAAATCTAGATATCATTTTAAATAGAGATGTTTTTATCGAAATCGCTCCAGACAAGGTAGGTAAGGAGCTAAGAAGAGCGAAATATTATTATCTCAAAGACAGATAGACATCTGTCTTTAGTCTTGAAAACATCGGCCTTAGTCTTGAAAATAAATAAGGCTATAGGTAGGAGGAAAACAGTCAGCAGAAAGCGAGTTCCACTAGTCTACGGTTATTGGAAATAAGCTTCTAGAATGTATTACTGGAGACTACTAGACCAACAACTTAAACGAGTTGGAACAAAAGAAGCAGTGAATAGATCAAATAATTCTGATGAACACATGACATAATAGTATTTATAGAAAAGACTGAGACTAGCAACATCGCGTCTATAAGATAGAGAATGCAGAGAAGAAGAAAGGGTGTTGCCAATCAAATTACAGGCACAATTCTTGCACCTTATCAAGAACCCTCAAATGGGACAGAGATTCACCAGCCCAAATATGACAACAGTACTCCATACATAATTTGATAGTAGATTTGTAGCGATAGAGAATAGTCTCAGGTGTGAGAAAGTGTTTGGAGCGATAGAGAGAAACGACTTTAACAGAAGCAGAAAGAACAATGGATCGAATGTATGAACTCCAAGAAAGATTTGATGAGAGAGAAAGACCAAGAAGTTTCAGAGTTGATTTTTATTCACGAACAGAACCATCTATGAGAATCTCAGGAAGAAAAGGGACACGCCTACGATTGAAAGACACGAGCTGAGTCTTTACAGGATTAAACGAAATAAGCCATTTCGTACTCAAATCCACAACCGAACACAGATCAACTCCTAGATCAGCTGCATATTTCGACTGATCCGAGGGAGATGAGCAAGAAGCACGACAAGAATAGAGAATAGCATTATCGGCATAGATGTTAATTTTTTTAATAATATGCTCTGGAAGATCATTTATATAGAGAAAAACAGTGTTAGGCCTAGCATAGAGCCCTGACACTATCATTGATAGGAAAATAGAATGAAGAGCCACCGTCCAAAGTTACTCGCAAGCTTCGATCAGAAAGAAAAACTAATAATGTCAAGAACCTCACTACCTATACCATAACCATGAAGTGTGTGTAGGAGACGAGAAGGCCACACTCTGTCGAACGCCTTCGAAATGTCAAAACTGAGCATTGTTAAATATACCCAGACTTTTCAGAAAATGAACAAGCTTGCCCTTGACCAACTTAAAAAAAAACTTTGCTTATAACAGACTAACAGGACGATAATTAGTTGGGTCAGACTGATCACCAGCATTTTTAAAGATAGAGACAACAGAAGACTCCTTCCAACAAGAATGGAAACAGGACTTCGACAAACAGAGATTGAATTATTTAGAGAGGATAGAAGAAAGCTCAGGAGCACAACGCTTGAGAACAATACCAGGAATTGAATCAGGACCGTAAGCCTTTGACTGGTCAAGATCAGAAAGAAACCTAGCAACCATCTTTGGAGTTATAATGACAGAATCAAGAGACTGATCAGTTTTCAAAGGAAAATTTGGAAGAACAGCACCCGAATCATCAAGAGAAGAATTGTCAGCAAAAAACGAGCAAAAAGATCAGCCTTATCCTTAGAAGATGAAATAACCTGAAGACCATTAAAAAGAGAAAGAAAATCAGACTTGCTACTATTAAGAATATTATTGTTGATTCTCTAAAAATCACGAGAGCCAACCCTTTGAGATGAGATAGAGTCACGAATCCTTTGAGAATAGCTAGACTTAGCTTCAGAGATTGCTCTCTTGCAGGCATTTCTAGATCTTCTGTAGGATTGTCTAAAAGTCTCATAACCATCCTGACGATAATGATTAAAGTAATGGTTACGCTGGGCAATGGCAGAAGCATAAACAGATGAAAACCAGGGAGGAGAATCAGGTTTGGTGTGAAACTTATGATGAGGAATGAAGGTGTCAATTCCAACAAGAAACCAGTCAGTAACCTCTTTAGCAAAATTAGTCGGAGACATACAAAAGGTAGGACCTCATGGAACGCCACATAGGAAGCTGTGAATCCCATTCCAATCATCCTACTTGTAGTTGAACGTCTTCCTATGAAAGAGACGATCAATAGAAGACTTCACCGAAAAATCAACCTCAACATCAACAACAGTATGATCAGAAGAACCCAATGGAAGAGAAGAGGAAATATAACATGAGTCAGAAACATAAGTGAGAAAAAGATGAAGTAAGAATGGATGATTTATTAAAAAAATAACTAATAACGGTAGATCTCATTTGTATCCAAATTAAACGAGACGTAAAGTCTTAACTGCATTAAAGTGCTAAATTAAGCCACATTATATATATAATATATATGGGCACTCTGAGTGAATTTAATAACAAGCAGTACAACTAGCTTCATTGCGAGATCCAACACGGTTTGTTGTTGTTGTTGATCACTATTCGCTGATTGCTGTAAATACCCACCGACTTGGCATTTACAAAGTTAAATTCCTCTTAACTTCCAAGCTAATTTGTGATGGACAACTGGTAAGTCTCTTGACTGTGAGTCAGTGGCGATTAGTGATCGGAGTTCGCGCCCGCCGACCGTTGGGAATTAGCTTCCTGCACTGAAGATTGCGTAAACATGAAACATCGATGTCTCTAGAGACAAATAATTATAATTTATTTATTAATATATATATATATATATATATTAATATATTTATATATATCAGGTTAATTTTATATTCCAATATTCATGATTTTCATCTTTTTATTTTTGCACATTTAAAAAAATCATAACACTCCTGTGAGATGTATATTTACGACTCGTCTCTCTTGAAGTGAACCAACTAACATTTTTATGTAAATATCAGCTCTACTTACTACAAAGTGATAAAAAATACTCACAAAGAAGAAAAGTTCTCAAATTGAAAAGTCAAGAAGAAAAATCACAAGATAAGTTATGGGCTCATCAAAATGGTGGGAGACATTACAATAACTGTGGAAGATGTGGGGAGCAAACATTAGTAGCGGTCGGAGTGTTTTAAACCATGAAGGAGGAGGAGGAGACATGAGTCATGTTTATTGAATTTTTATAAGTTTGTATCGAGGCAGGAGAGTGAGAGAGTTAAACATCAAGGTCGCATAATGGCAGATGTATGTAGGAAGGGGAAGGGAAGAATAAAGGGAGAGACGAGAACAATACGAAGCGAGGGGATGGTGATGTATTAATATTTACTAATTACATTATATATAAGCGTACACACGTATACACAATTAAATATATACATATATATGCACACATTAATATACATATATATGCTGAATTTAAATCGTCAACGACTTCCTGGAACAATGCGAAAACCGTTCTCTGCGCGTTTCTCCACCGTCGTTTTTAAAAATGATCTTCTTTCTCCAGCCTTTTTGAGAATGATTCGACAAAGAATTGAAAACGTTCGTGAAACCTATGTTAGATTTTTTTAATACAAAAAAGACAATCAAAAAAATTGAAAAAATAAAAAAAGTATAATTATACAGACGAATTCTGTTAACTTTGACAATGTTTGCATAAATAAGAAAATGTTGTCTAAATATACACAATATATATATATATATATATATATATATATAGTCTCGGAAGTTTCCCATTAAAACGATATCAAAAAACTTTTTTACAAAAAATTTAGTCCCAAGTCATTCGGTGGAAGATCACTTTTATAAGTCAATTTACTTTTAGCAGTTACTATATTAGTTTGCTTCCAAGAATTTACGCTCGTCTTAACATTATTTAAGGGATAATCAGTTGTTTACCATGAAAAACTGTTTCTGGAATTTAAAAACAAAACAGTATTTTATTTCATAGCTTCCCAGCAGAGTTGATCAGACCCCACTTCCCTTAAAAGGCAAGAACATAAACGTTCCATATATTAGATCTAAGTTTTGTTCCAGATAGTCGTTTTGCTAACTTATATTAGTTATTAAATAGGTGATTTATAGTTTTGTGTTAAAAATATTTAAAAATTAAATAAATATATATATATATATATATATATATATATATATATATATATATATATATATATATATATACATGTTTGATTTTTCTTCTTTTTTTTAAAGTATAATTAGTAAATGTGTTATATATATATACGTTTATACATATTCTACATTATTTTTTTATTTAGATAGTTATGGATTTTCTCTATTAATTTATTTTGATTAATTTGATATGACTTACAAGCGTCAGGATGGCGAGTAATTGCCTTATTTAATTGTCTAAATATTTTATTATGATCGCCACCTTGTTTAATCATTCTTATTATTAGGTCAGAAATTGGGGGTATACAATCTACTAATTTTAAGGTAACACGAGCAATCCTCATAAATTCGGACATAATACTCCCGTAAAAAATATACACAGGGCAGGTACTATTTTTATGTGGCATCCGCACGATACGAGAAGGGAATAAATTTATTTTATCAAACAATTTATAGATAAATATATATATTGAATGTCCGACTCAATATGAAAACAGATATTTTTTTTGTTGCTCGAGAATTTTTTCCATAAGTGATTTTTTGGTGCATGAAAAATCCTGGCAATTACATTTTTATTCCTGGTTGTTCGTGTGTGCACGAAACAATTTTCAAGTTACACTGAATTATTTTGAATTTCGACAAGAAAAAATGAATAAAGACTCGGTCATTGGAATTTAACCTAGCATTGTTTACTTTTCAATCTTCCACTATTGTGTCCCTTTTGCATATTCAATTTAATTGATTTGTACACTGTCAGAAGTGGTTTGTATCTTCCATGTCCCTATTCTCCCTCTTTCTATCTAATTTACTGTATAACTGAGAGCAAACTACTCTAGTCTTGATGTTATATTTTGGCTTCAATTATCTATATCGTGTGCTGATGGAGAGACTCGATATAAATAAAAATCCATATCGTCTCAGAAACGATCGTACACAAACTGTTCAGTATGTTGAAATCTTGTAACGTAAGTAAATGGTTATGTCGTAATTAAGTTTACCTAATATATATATATATATATATATATATATTTATTTATATATATATATATATATATATATATATATTAAATATTAAAGTATTTTTCACTTTCAGCCGACGTCGTTTCAAGCTCCCTTCCCCCGATCAGTGTAGGAGTGGCGGTTACAGGCGGTCGCATGGGCTCGAACGCAGTTCGTAGATTCAGGCTAGAATTACGAGACAAATACG
>OY744550.1:43104254-43149254 GCA_963556195.1 Sepiola atlantica
CTCTCTCTTTCTCTCTCCCTTTCTCTTTCTCTCTCTTTCTCTCTCTCTTTCTATCTCTCTCTTTCTCTCTCTCTTTCTCTCTTCCGATTTGAAGAACTTGCTGCAATAAGGGGTAATGACTTGTTACTTTTAATGCCTCTAAAACAAGCTGCTCTCTTTTCACCACAAACGCTCGGATTCACACTTCTCCCCAGTCTAAATAAATGGCTCTCTCCTCGAGGAAGTCCCCGTCTTTGATAAGCTTCTAAGACTGACTTTCATCGCAGACGTTAAATGGAAGAATTACATCAGATTTGTTGCTAAGGTTGCTGGGAAAATGGTTGGATCATTCTACAGCAAAAAATTGTGACAGCCGGACAGCCGGACAAGATCATTATTTATATGAGACAATTTCTTTTTAATTTATTACTGTTATTAACTGAACTAGATGTCTATGAATGCATTGCATTATTAATATAAAATACAGAGTTACTACGCCTTGATATCCAATTTAGAAATAGTAATATCTAAATGAATAAGTGCGAAAGTTATTTTTCATTCTATCATACCTATATTACATTAAAAAAAGACTCTATGTTATTTAAGTAAATAATACAACGTTTAACTCGGAAATACTGTATATAAGTATAAGTAGTCAAGATCTAAACAAAAGTTTCTGTACGTCTAATTTGCATAATTATTTGTGAAACTGTTTATAATATATTATTGTTTGGTTATATAATTTTAGTTCACTATTTTCCCCCATATATATATATATATATATATATATATATATATATATATATATATATATATATATATATATATATATATATATATATATATATGTGTGTGTGGGGGGGTTAGGGTGTGTGCAATAGTTTTCTAAACATTAACAGTAACTAATTGAAGTGATTGAATAATAAAAAGGATAAATTACGAAAACATTTCTTAAAATATTTTGAATTATTTTCAAGGGAGGTAATTGGAATAGCAACTGTTTTTTGCAAATATCTTTGTTGACAGTACGAGTACAAAAAAAATATTGCGCACAGAAATATTTTTCTGATCAAGTCTAGAAATGGAAACATTTCAATTACGTACCAATTGTAAAATTAAAATTTGCCGCCTAATTTGCAAATTAAAATTACTTGGTTATTTTTTGTTTAAATTTGTCTACGTTTTCATCGTCCTAAATTATCTTAAAAAACGTCATTCTATACGATTATTCGATTAGTAGTTTTAAAATTATATTGCAATTTAAGATGTAGTAACAAAGTAAAAAAAATATTCATAAAGGTTTAATTTGATATCGATTCTATTTTGAAAAGAGATTTTATCTTCCTTTCCTGCATGTGATTTTAAGAGTGTTTTCAGTAATATTAAAGTTAGAGAAACAAAATACTAAGTTCTCTCAAAAAAAAGAATCGATTATTAATATTTGTTACTACATCTTAAATTGCACTGCAATTTTGAAACTGCAAATCGAATAATCGCATAGAATGTTGGCTTTTTGAAAAAGGAATTTCGGACGCTAAAAACGTACAAAATGTAAAAAAAAAAAACGCCCTTAAACAGATATTCCTACAAGGGCAAAGTTAGACACAAGGTCGATTTTTAATGTAGTGTAATCCAGCTACTCCAAAAGAAGCACTCTGAATTGAAACAAAATTTTTAATTGCCTCAGTCTAGAAGGATATCTCCTTCACTGACAGAGGACAGAATAGTATAACAGAACAGATACTACACTTTGTTCTAAATAGTTATATTGTTATTGAATTGTCACAATACAGTTTTCAAAAAGTAGTTAAAGTTGATTTAATTTTAAACGTTTTGCCATCTCTTAGCTTATTTTTTTTATCACTTTGTTCCCTTACAAAATATATTTAAAAAAACACGCACACACAATTTTTATTTCCTCCTGGATGGAATTGAATTAGATTTTATTTTTACTACAAAATTATGTGTTTCTTCATTTGTTTTTAAATATTGCTTCAAACCTTATATTTCTGTACCTCTAAATTACATACCCTTCTGTTTTAAGATCATTATTTTCTAACAATGAAAAAAACCCTTTAAAATTAATATTTAAAAATGTAAACATGACTATATTTTTTAACTATAGCCCCCCCCCCCTATCTTCGATTAATTGCTGCCCGGAGGGCGGGTATGGTTTGCTAGTATATATATACAACAAAAGAAAAACTATCAGTAAAACGAATATGTATTATTATACTAAAGCTGTGTCAATCAACGTTTATTATATTTTAATTATACAAAATACATGCTAAAATATTCCTCAGTTTTGGGGATTTAGTTATCTTTTAAAGAAAACCCATTTTAATTGGATTAATTGGTCGTAATTTGCAATTTACTCACGAAGTCACGCATCTCTTTCTAAGTGTCTGTCTATTTCTCTCTCTTTCTCTCTCTTTCTCTTTCTCTCCCCTCTCTCTCTCTCTCTCTCTCTCTCTCTCTCGCACACTGTATGTCGTTTTAACCGCCGCTCTTATTTTATACAGTTTATATCCCTCTCGCTTCCCCTCCCCCCTCCCCTCTCTCTCTCTCTCTCTCTTTATTAACAGGAAAAGATAATGAAACTAACTATAAACCAGAAGATTGGAATAGTCCATTATAAACAATAGGGAATATCAGATCAAGTAGTAATACTATTTAGCTGGCGCAAAAAAAGAGAGATATAAAGAAAGAGAGGAGAACAGAGAAGGAGAGGGGAAGAGATATATAGCAAAAAGTGGATAATCTTGGATTCATCTGTTTTATTTATTTTGTATATTAAACAAGCTTTGCAAACTCACATTTTCCTGATTCAAATAATCTAATCCGGGCTCAATGTGTGACCCAACGGGTCAGAATTAATTTTTCATGCATATATAATCTGTTTGCGTTTTTTTTTTTGTTGTTGTTTCTTTGTATTCACTAGTTGTGCCCTGTATTTCACGCACGTCCGTATTTCTCTTGTGTACACGTTTGACGATCGTTATGAATCATCATTGGACATTAAAATTAAAAACACTCTTGTAATGCTGTATTGCAAATTATTGTTTTATCGCAGTTAAATTAATCCCTTCTGCTGTTAGTATTGTCACAATCGCTTCTACTCTTAATCCTTCAAAGGATTAAAGATTATGATCTGCTATTGTTGTTTCGAATAATATGAAGTCTGGCCTCTGTTTTGATGACAAGACGGATGCTTTAGACGCATATAGAATACATTCATACAACGTTTTAATACGTTGCTTCTCCCATTAATCGGTTCAAGCTTTCTTGACAAAAGGACCAATCTTACATTTTTTTGTCCACAACGAGAATCCAGATTTTTTTTTTTAGTCAAACTATTTCAACCGTGATACACTCGTTCCTTCGTCAAGCGACCGTCGAAATTGACTAATTTCGACAATAATCTGAAGATTCAGATTCTCTCTCTCTCTCTCTATCTCTCTCTCACACACACACACACACATACGTGATGTTGCTAGTCTCAGTCTTTTCTATAAATACTTTTCATCCCAAACAAGGCAAATCGCCACTGTAGACGTAAAGGGCTACTGAGAATTAGGGTGTAGGTTTTGGGTGTCATCCTAAGTTGGGAGTTGTGCAGCGAGATGTCTTTTTACATTTGTTTAAAACATCTACATGTCGGTACAGTCGCGGAAACAGGGAGCAGGGATAGAGTTCCAGAGGCCGGAAGCACGAGGAAATAAGCTGCTGCAGTAAAAGGCTATCCGGCATCTGGGAACCTCTACAGTGAATGGATGGGTCCTAGCTGATAGTATGGCATGTGTTCTTCAAGATTCCCTGCTTCTTTTGTTCCAACTCGTTTGATTCGTTGGTCTAGTGGTCTTCATCAATTCGCTGTTTTAATACCTCATTCTAATACAGCTTCCTATTCAAGTAGCTTCTTTCCAAGAACTGCAGGTTTGTGAAACTCTCTTCCTGCTAACTCTTTTCCTCCTACCTATAACTTTGGTCTTTTCAAGACTAAGGCCAATTGGCATCTCCTGTCTTTGCGATAATCATATTTGTTCTTGTTAGCTCCTTACATCAAGTGGCTTCATACCTTGTCAGGAACAATTTCAATTTTAAAAAAGATCATCCGAGCGTAAACAGGTCAAGAGGTTGTAATAATATAAAGACAGACACATGAATACCAGTTTGAACGTAAGTAATTCAAATAGCTATTACGCATCTACGAAATTCCAATAAAGTATACTGGGTTTTCCCAATTAGGAGAGTACAAGAATTTCATGCAATTTTCTAGGTAATCGGTAGCGGGAATGTAAAGAAAAATATATGAGCGCTATAATTCTCTTACTATCATGGCGAGCTACGTTACTTAGAGATCAAATTCTCTACTGCTGTTTCAAGTGATCTGGCGATTGAGTTTCGAATCTCAGCATAAAAACATTTGCCACGTCTAACCACACCAAAGAAACGTCGAAAAATGTATGTGTGGATAACCACACACACACACACACACACACACACACACACACACACATATATATATATATATATATATATATATATATATATATATATATATATTAATGACAATATATGTATTAGCATATACTATCAGCGCCCTTTTACTTTGCAGTCTCCTTAAAAGATTCAGCTCGATGATTGTCAATTAGTGATAACAGAGCAAATATAAGTCAGTTCATATTATATTCCAATAACCATGGTTTTATTTTATTATTTTTATTTTTTCACATTTCCAAAAAGATATATTTTTCAAAAAAGATATATATGTGAGATATATTTTTACGGTCCGTTTCATTTGTCTTGTGCCAAACAACGTTTTTATGTCAATTTTCTGCAACATTACAAAATCATCAGAAAAATTCGTAAAGAGTAAAAAAGTTCTTGGATTAACGTGTCTTGAAAAAACCTACACTATACAGTAGTTCATTTTTGGGTGAAACCAAAAAACAAACAAAGAAAAAGAGCAAACTCACACGTGGGGGAACCCACTAATACGCCATTTTGAATTTTTCGTTCAAAGCTAGTACATCCTAAAAGTTGTGCGGATATTTATAAATTATAATTCGGTAATGTTTCTTAAAATAGTTAATAAGATCTATAATTTATTTATAAAAATTCTAATTCACTTGAGGGTAATTTTTTACTTTCTAAAGTTACATCAATTAGCCTTCAGATGTCTATTTAGGTCATTTGACACGAAACTCTATTAAGTTCAACAGTTTAGAGCTAGTTTCATAGACTCGGCAATCCATTCAAGCAACTATTAAGATTGTTATACTTCGGTGTTTTGTGGAAGATCTTTAGTATTTATTTATAAATCGTTTCAATCAATACTAAGATAAGCTTAATTACCCAGAATTCTTCACTTAAGTAGTAAGTTTCTATTAAATGCGAAACTAAGGGGGGAGGGAATTTGTCACTCACAACGAAAATATTTTATAGTTACCTAGACATGATTCAAAATACCGAAGGGAGCTATTAAATATTTATTTATTTATTTAATTTCATTTTTTATACAATGATGTTTAAATACCTCATTTTAAAGTATTATGAGGATTCAAAAGTACTTTTAAGGACATTTATACTTAAAGTAATTGTGATTACGTTTTAAATTTAACTCGTATTATCAGGTGAATACCGGCAAGCATCAATGTCAATATCAGGTCCCACTTTAATTATATGCCTATATTTAATATTAGGTTGCGTGCATTCTTTTATTTATTAATATGTTTATTAATATATATATACGAAGAGATTCGAACGCAAAACGCGACAAACACCATTTTAAAAATCACGAAAGTGTCCCTACAAAAAGGGTTGTATTTCAACACTCGACGACACCCTAAAATCATGTGTTACATACTATGATACCAAATAGTTTCTTTTGATTTCCATTAAAATCAGCTTTTATTCGAAGTCTAGATTTAATATATACGTGTTTTTATTGTTTACAGTCTCAATTTAAACGAATTGGATCTATCGCGCTCCGCGTCCGAACCCTCCACACACATATACATACATACACACACACACACATATATATATATACATATCTATACACACATATACATATGCACACACAATACATATATATACACACATATATATATATACATTTTATTCATTTATTTATTTATTTACTTATTTAAAAAAAAATTCCCTATTGAACATTTTCTTGGATACCTATTCTTAAGAAGTACCCTTAAATGTATTGGACCAAAAATATTATTTTTATCGGGATTTATTATTATTGAAATTTTAAATCCTGCAGAAATGAAGTATTTCTCTAGATTTTCGCAGGCGATCGTAAATGCTCAAATATCTTTTACAGATAGCAACCTCAGTTTTACTAATCAAATCTTATCACACCAAAACTTAGCTTTCACCACCAATGTAGCGTTGATTTTCTGGAAAAAAGAAAGAAAGAAAAAACAACAAATCAACTTGTATGAGTACATGCGCATGGAGTCCACGGTGAAGCAAGGGTTACGTAATAACTAACATCACATCCCCTAAATCAAATCTTATCACACCAAAACTTAGCTTTCACCACCAATGTAGCGTTGATTTTCTGGAAAAAAATAACAAATCAACCTGTCTTAGTGTTGCATGTGGTGTTATCATCACCATAAAACCGGGGCAACACCGGGTAGCCCTACTAGTTCTATTCATGAAATAAAAGGGAACATCACATGAGAACATAATGTCTTTAACAATGAACGCACGGATATTGCTTTTCACAATTCCTAATCAAATGAACTGCCATTTTTTTTCCTTTAAAAATCTCTCAGAAAGTCGAAATAAATTCATTTATTTCCAGCGGAATATTTTTTTGCAACACAAAGAAAAACAACAACAACAACAATACGAACATATATAAGAATTTAATCTTGTGCTGACATATCTGTTTTCGATCTTTTACACTCGTATTGTTTTGACATATTCTCTTCTATGATTTTTTTTAGCATCGCACAATAAAATCAGAAAATCTTGGAATATACCCAACGTTTTATTTTTGTTTTTTGTTTTTTTTATTCTGTGTCATTTTTTTTTTCATGCGAACGTTTTGGCTTTGTTCTCCACGGACAATTTTGTATGACCTATTTAAAATAATAGAGTATTTCTGGCTGATTTTCAAAATGTCAAGCAAATTTTGCTGATATCACAAAGATCCTGAAAACACACGATATTGGACAGAAGACCATCGGCAAGTTAGCTTCTGCAGATAAGATATTCGAGGTCCAAAAATAAAAAAATATATATATAAGGAAGAATAACCACAAAAACAAAAAAAAATTAATATGAATAAAAAATGTATTGAAATAAACAAATATAAACCTATAGAATATAAATCACACAAACAAATATATATATATATATATATATATATATATATATATATATATATATATATATATATATATATATATCAAGCTTTTAAATAGAATAAACGGAGTCATAGCGAGTCGAGCGCAATATCACATGAAGAAAAAAAAGGAGAGGAAAATTATGGTAATATATTTAATCGTTGGTAGACATTCGATTAAAAACATTTTTAAAAATAAAAAAGTTCGACTAAAATTAACAACTTAAATGCCAAGGTACCTTTCAGCCGACACATTTTCAAGGGAAACGTCGGCGAATATCGCTTAAAAGCGAGAGAGAAAAACAACAGGGAGATTGAATATCGCCATTAAAAACAGAAATGGCAATATATAGACGTGATAAAGGCAAAGTATTTTTTAGAGGTCTCTAAATAAGTCCAATTTGTGAGACAACTCTTTTTGCCTACAGAGCGATGGGTTCCGCATTGTTACACTCACGGCCTCCAAACCCTTAAAATGGTGTTTGGAACGGGCCTTGTGTACAATGTGAAAACAAGGAATCCTTAATGTTTCCTCGGGTTACTAGACCCTTTCGTTATTGACGTTACGTGGACGATACTTTTGTCGTTTTTGAATCCCGTAACAGGGCATGTGATTTTTTCATAAAATTGAATACGCTCTACCCAGCACTACAAGTTCACCATGGAAGAAGAGCAGAATGACTTTTTACCATTTCTTGACGTTTTAGTGGAAAGGACGAGGAACAAATTCACTACAACTCTATATAGGAAACCGACGTTTATGGGCCTCTATATCAGTTGGGATTCTTTTGTCCCTATGAGTAGAAAGATCAGTTTGGTCAAAACACTTGTTCACCGCTCACTTATGATTTGCACTGCGAGCAAACTTGCGGCTGAACTTAGAAAGATAACTGATATTCTTACTAACAATGGTTTCCCTGAGGGTCTAATTTCCAAATGTATTCATCGAAAACTTGCGAAATTTAATGCCAACAGTTTCTTTGGTCCACCCAAATGTCTCGTTTATTTGAAACTTCCTTTTATTGGTTCTATCAGTAAAGGTTTTTTTGGATAAAATGTCATCGGATGTTTTTATGCAATACAGCCCCGTGTGGTGTTTGGCACCAGAACTGCCTTCCCAGCCTTTCAGTAATATGTACTTCCTACAGTAGAGAAAAGTTTGATAATATACACATTAAAATGTCAGTGTGAAGCTGACTATGTTGATCGTACTCTTCAATGCTTGGAAGTCAGAGTGGCCCAGCATATCATTGTATGTTTTTGCAGATCACATGTCGTAAAGAGGAGTATATCGACGGACGCATCCGGGTCTCTACAAAGAACATCCGGGCGTTTACAGAGCACATCCGGGCGCTCACAAGTCCACGAGTCATACATTGTATGATAATAAAAAGTGCGGTGAAGCGTACTCCGATGGTTGTTTTCGCATTGTACACAAGGCCCGTTCCAAACACCATCTTAAGGTATTCAATCTCCCTGGGTTTTTTTTCTCCCCACGTTACTCTTTTCCCTGTTTTTAAGCGATATTCGCCAACGTTTTCTTTGAAAATGTGTCGGTTGAAAGGTACCTTGAGATTTTAAGTTTTTAATCGAATATCTCCCGACGATAAAATATATTACGATAATTTTCCTCTCCTTTTTTTCTTCATGTGATATTGCCCTCGACTCGCTATGATTTTGTTTATTTCTGTACTACAAATAATCTGTTCATATATATATATATATATATATATATATATATATATATATATATATATATATATATATATATATAATGAGACGTCGGCTGTTGGTAAATATGATTTAATATTTATTTATGAATATTAACAGGTGTTTTTTACGAGTAGTTAAAGTCCTAGAGTTCAACTTTGAGTAAAACATTTTGTTTATTTCAGGGGATTGCTTAACCGAGTAGATGCGCGGGGGTTTAATATGATATAAAACACACACACACATACACACACACACATATATATATATATATTTAGGCAAACGTTGTTGAATAGCACGGAGTGTTTCTGCTTTGTGATCTTTTTTTAAATTTTTTCTATCTTCCGAATGGTCAACTTCGTACCTCGATCAAACTGGTGTATGAAGTTTCCGTAGTTTTGTTGTTCCATCTTCCTTGCGAGTACTTTCGATTTGATATCCTCAAATCATCTTCAGGCGTGTTAGTGTGAAAAAAGAATATGTATTTATAGAGTGTGTGTGTGTGTTGT
The DNA here is from genome assembly GCA_963556195.1 of Sepiola atlantica. Taxonomy (NCBI): domain Eukaryota; kingdom Metazoa; phylum Mollusca; class Cephalopoda; order Sepiida; family Sepiolidae; genus Sepiola; species Sepiola atlantica. The sequence goes on from OY744550.1 coordinate 43,113,825, forward strand.
TGTTGTTGTTGTTGTTGTTGAATATGACAGACAGCTTATGTTTGAATACCATTGTGTGGGTCCGTTTTATTTGCCGAATCAGGGTCTTTGTTTCGGTGGAGAACTGGCTGATGAATCTGCCATAACTATAGGTGTCCCAAGTACTTTCAGGCCCCTCCGGGTCCATCTTCAAGGGAATCAGGTAAAGACCATTGTGCTAATGCTAACATTAATAGGTAGTTTTGGCGGGGAGTATATTATTGATACGGAACTAATTTTAGAACTATAAACATTTTAGAATGTTATCACTAGAATTAATTTTAACACTAGATATACATTATATTTTTCTCAAGTTATATTTATTATTCTTAAGAATATGTTCAGCTTTATTCATTGGAATGTAAATGTATATCTAATGTAATTTCAATAATATTTTGAATGATATTTTTAATAACATCTTACTCATACACAAAAAATGTGTTTGGTATTAATAGAATTAATTATTAACCAACCATAAGTGTTAGATGGATATATTTCGATCCAGAAAACAGTAATTGTCCCCCTTTGTCAGAAACATCGCTCATACAATGTTAGGACTAAAGGACAAAATAAGGGAAGCGACAGTTACGAGGCTACTTAAAGTCAACCCAAAGTCGACTTACTATTCTATCATTGTATTTATTAATTGTGTATATTGTGTTTTGATTATTTGGTTTTCATCTTCTTTTATGGTGGCTAGAAGAAATTATATTTGCGGCTAGATTAGAGACTGTAGAGTATAATATCCTTATTATACTTTTATATATATATATATATATATATATATATATATATATATATATATATATATATATATATATATACATATATATATATATTTACTATATTTATCAGGTTGTTTAAATATTTTGTCCCTTAATTAAAAAATAATTTCGTATACTAGTTTGAACACTTAACGAAAAAGGTGGTGTAAACCATATAAAGTAACTCCTATTTTTATTTTTAATTTCACTAATTTCTTACTGGTTATTTAATCTTAAATTCTTTTTCTGCTCTATTATATTTTTAATTAATGTAATAGGGTCTTTTGAAACTTTATGTTAATTCCGTATGTTAACCTTATTATTATTATTTGCTATTATTATTATTATTATTATTATTATTATTATTATTATTATTATTATTATTATTATTATTATTATTATTATTATTATTATTATTATTATTATTATTATTATTATTATCCTGTTTTGTTTTTAATTTATTCTATTAGAGATGTTTTGGTTTGTTGATTTAATTGATCGTGTACATAAGATTAAATTTGATTTCCTTAATGGTAGGGTTAGAGTTTTGTGACGGGTTAACTATTACGTTTCACACAGGGAAACACGCCAATAATTTCTCGTATTCAAACAAAAACAAGAAAAAAAGTAAAAGAGATGGTTATTCGTACCCGATATCCGCTTTGGGTCCAAGAGAAAATATCGATAATACAACACGCAGAAGAAACAACAATGACACAAGATACTGATAAAAAATTATGATTTATTACATTGGAATATTAATAAAACCGACACAACAAAACAGGAGGGAATTACCAAGATAATAGCGGAGAAAAAGGCATAATATTCTGGCTTGATGGAAATATTGTTGCAGTGAACAACGTAAAGTCAAAAATGTGAAAATGTGGTCTTGGGATGACAAAGGTTTTAGAATCAAAGCAAGTTTAAAGTGTCATAAAATGGCGCTAATATTTTGATGTGAATTAGCAAAGTTTCTGGGTATGGAAATCATTTCAAAAGGGTACTTATCTTTTGAAAAATATGAGCGCCAGTTGATTGAGAAATTGATGGTTCTTTAATCAAGAAGAAGATGCAATGTTCAGCTATGTGATTGAGATAGTCGCCGGTTCGTAGTTGGAGTTAGTGTTAGGGCTAGAGCTAGGGTTAGGGTTAGGTCAAGTTAGATGCTCTGCCTACTACCATTGTTTTTCATTTTCTTATTTGCTCCTCTTCTTCAACCTCCTCTTCTTCATATATATATATATACATACATACATAATTGTTGTATGTATGAAACGAGGCGATAAGCGATGAACAAACTATGTTTTCCAATGATTTCGTTCCCGTGACGGGTCTTATTTATGGAATGAATATTATTAGGTTGAAGTCAGAAAATGGGCAAGGTAGTAGAAGTGGGGGTGTAATATGTTAGATGGGAGAGACAGTGAAAGTAGGGTGTGTTTTTTTTTCATTAGGCTGGCAGTAGCCGACTATGTCGAAGAAATATATATCTATATCTATGTGCGTGTGTGTTTTGCTCTTTTTTCTTTCTCTCTCTATCTCTCTCTTTCTCTCTTTCGTCCTCTTTCTCTCTTTCACACACACACACACACACACACACACACACACACACACACACACACACACACACACACACATATATATATATATATATATATATATATATATATATATATATATATATATATTCTCCCCAGGGATATATCCTTGAGGAGGAGCCGAAGAGGTTTTGAAACAATTGTCGGATACTGAAACTATGTTTATATATATATATATATATATATATATATATATATATATATATATATATATATATATATATATATATAATTACATGAGACTAAAAGATTCTCTTTTAATTTTATTTCATGCAAAAAAAATAATTTCTTGCGTGCATGGATTTTTAGATTTCTCAGTTTTTTTAAAATGTTATATTCTTAATTAATTTTATAATAAGTCATTTTATTAAGCAAAGTGATGCCTATGTATAATGCTTTTTGATGCTTATGTATAATGCCTTTTTTTAACAACAAAGCTTGGATATTTTCTCAAATATTCTGTTGCAGTTCTCGACTGTAGTTTACACATTTCGGATCAAATCTTAAGCTAAATTGATGCTTTACTGAGCCAAAATGCCTTTTCAAAACTCTACTTTTTGAGTTTATATGCGGTACGTTTAGTACGAAAATCCGGTACTTTTGTGTTAAAATAATGTTCTGTATTTTTTTAGCAGAGGATTAGGTTTATTAATATTTTAGTAGGGATTATTTTTAAATTGTTGCATTTGATCGTCTATGGTGTAGTTGGGGAAGCCATTATTGATTATAGTCTGTTTAATATTTTTAAGTTCGTGTTCAAAATTGTTGGGGAGGAGGGGTTTAGTTTAGCTATGTATAATAGGTTTTTGATAATAGCTGTTTTGTTTCGGGGCGTACTATTGTTGTTAAGAGTGTCGGGGTTTTTATTAGTAGGTTTTATATACATTGATGTTACTGTTAGTATTTATTAGAACATCGATTTTATTGTTTATGTTTAGTTCGTATGTAAATTTTAGTACTGTAGTATCAAAAGTAATGATAACCATCTCACCCCTTTGTTAATAATGGAATATGCTACATTCGATATTTTATCCTATTTGTAACGGTACGCAACGAAAAGTTAAATAAAGCTTATCAGTGAGTTATTCCATCTTCCAGTTTTTATTAGTGTAATTGATCATTATATCATTACTGTATTGTTCGGTCATTGAATTATTAATTGAACCTGAACCAAATTGTTATAAAACTTGAACTAATTTGGTTAAAATAATGTTGTTTTAGGTAGGTGGGGGGATGTAATATCAAAACTAATTGATAACCATCTCACCCCTTTGTTAATAATGGAATATGTTACATTCGTATAGTATATTCGGAGTGGATATTTATCCCCATTTGTAACGGTGAGCAACGAAGAGTTAAATAAAGTTCATCAGTAAGTTATTCTGACTTCCACTTTATTACAAGTACAGAGTTATTTTGAATGTGGTTTTCAATGTGTTAATTTCATTTTTAATTTTGATAAGAATTAAAATGTCGTCAACGCATCGTAAATAAATTGGTGGTTTGTTTATAAAATTAAATATTTTGTTTTCTAGGTTAGACATGTATGAATTACTAGACGTTGGACCCAACCATGGCCACCGAGAGTTACTACAGGCCTGTTTGCTAGAAAATGACGTCACTGCATTGCGTGTCAAAACAATGGCCGTCGTAATAGCAATAAGAAAGCATTTCGCCTTCTCCATTCACTAAATAATCCATCAAAATTCAGGAAATCAACCAATTTCAATGAAATTTTCAGTATTTATTAATTAATGATCACGGAATATAATAAATCCATTACTTTATTATAAAGCTTGGTGCAAATGTATTATTTCTTGTAAACAAAAAACACCTTTACTAAAGTTATCCAAAATATCAAAACATGTTGACCATACGATATTGTAAATATTTAAAACAAAGCATTAGAAAACTTTAAAAATTGCATGTAAAAAAAGAAAAGAAAGGAACACGATTCGATTTATCCTGAAACTGATCTTTATTCAATATAAATTTAAAGAAAATAATAATTCACGATCAAATACTGCAAAAAACTGAATTATGAATTACCATTATTTAAACTTCTAACCCAATCAACCGTAAGTAATTCAGACTTTGAAATTTGTTTAAAAATTATACAAAAAAAGTTCAATGTTAACTGTTTGTTTAATAATGGAATCACCAACTCCTATCTTGCTATTAAGAGATAGGTGCGTGCAAAATCAAAGGCCGATCCCCAAAGTGTAAAAACATGTTGACCCTCCCTTCACTTAAAAATTCACCAAAATTCAGGAAATCAACCAATTTTAATGAAATTTTCAATATATATAAACATATATATATATATAAAAACAAGCACAGGAGATATAGTGAAACATTTTTTTAAATCTTAGTGAAAATGTATTATTTTTTTTAAACAAAATACACCTTTACTAAACGTATATTTTTATATATATAAAAAAAATCCATGATTTTTTTTAATGAAAATAAAGATCTGTATATGTTTAAAATATTTTTTTAAACTATTTCATATATTACGAAAAATGCCTCTACACTCTTGTTAATAAAATCAGTATAACTCGAAGAATTAACGATATTATCATTGAATAAAGCATTGTTTAATTAATATTTTTTGTGAAAATATTTATTAAATATGACGTTATTATTTCATTTATTTAATCTACAAAAGTACAGAGAAAAGATAAACTATACTACACTTAAGACATCGAAAAAAAAGTAATTTTTAAAAAATGGAACACTACTTTTTTATCAAATAATGAATAAGTAATTCAGACTTGATTTTTTATATAATTAAAACAAATTCAAACTTACTACACTATATTTAGTCGGTGTAAACATTATTACGTGTATCCATATTTGCAGTAATTCTTTCTCTTTTGGAAATCCAAACATATGCAGTAAGCATTTTAACTTTGTGAATTATGAAATGAAATTTTAAAAAGCGCGAAATTATGTTAAAATTGGTTGATTTCCTGAATTTTGATGAATTATTTAGTGAATGGAGAAGTCGAAATGCCTTCTTATTGTTATTACGACGGCCATTGTTTTGACACGCAATGCAATGACGTCAGTGGTTGGCAAGAAGTTAGTTGCTTGGCCTTGTCAACTCTCGGTGGCCATGACCCAACACGGAACCCATGCCACAATGGTCGTAAAAAAGAGACTTCGGTAGTTCAGGCTAACAAAATTTTACGCAAGGTGCTAGAGTTTATTTTGAGGTGGTTAGGGTTAGGGTTAGGGTTAGGATTAGTGTTAGGGTTTAGGGTTAGGGGTTAGGGTTAGGGTTTAGGGTTAGGGTTAGGGTTAGGTTTAGGGTTAGGGTTAGGGTTAGGGTTAGGGTTAGAGTTAGGGTTAGGGTTATGGTAAGGGTTAGGGCTAGGGTTAGGGTTAGGGCTAGGGTTAGGGTTAGGGTTAGGGTTAGGGTTAGAGTTAGGGTTAGGGTTAGGGCTAGGGCTAGGGTTAGGGTTAGGGTTAGAGTTAGGGCTAGGGCTAGGGTTAGGGTTAGGGTTAGGGTTAGAGTTAGGGTTAGGGTTAGGGCTAGGGCTAGGGTTAGGGTTAGGGTTAGGGTTTTTGCCACTGTTATTTATGATTATGTCGATGGTTACATTTACGGTTACGTTAGTAAGAATATTTTGTATTTTTGTTTTTTAGTTATTTAGTGAGTGAGTTCATAGGTTGATTTAATGTAATATTGGTTTTGGGATATATAAAGATATCAAATCGTTAATCCTTTTAATTGTTTCCCCATCTATTTTTATACACAACAATATTAACCAGACTCTAATAAATAATGGCTTCCCCAACTACACAATGGACGAACAAATTCGACATTTTAAAAATAATCCCTACCAAAATATTTATCTAAACTTCTACTCAATAAATATATAACATTTTTTTACCGCAATCTGTTGCAGGGTTTTAAATACAACAAACCTAGTATATGGGTTTAAATATCCTTTGGGAGACTGTATTTCTGACAGTGAAGAATATATATATATATATATATATATATATATATATATATATATATATATATATATATATATATATATACGTGTGCTTTACCACCGCAATTCGTCAAGACGTTTAACTATGACTTTATCCGACACCAGCGCAATCGCCTTTCACCTAAAAGCTAAATATTCTTGCCCCGCTCTCGACTTCGAAAAATTCTTGTAGACAACAAAATTATATTAGAACACGAAACTAAACAAACTAATTCTCGGCGTTTAGGCTAAGATCAGAGTGTAGTATCTGTTCCGATAGATGCTACACCCTTAAGACCGGTATCGTCTTGGGCTTCGGGCCTTGATTCCCCCGGTCTTAGTGTTTGTCCTGTGCAGTTATAGGAGGTCCATCGTCTTACCCTTTGAGAAGGGGTTGGTTTATTGGTGGTTGTCTGAGGCGCTCCTACCGAGGAATGCCGAAGGGACTGCCAAGGCATTTTTTGTAGGCCAGTGCGCTTTCTTCTAAGTCGCTGGCTTTTCAATCACACTTTTCGACCTTGTGTCACATCTTACCGCTGTGGGAGGGAGATAAAAAAAAATTACAGTTATTAGAAGCCTTTGATATAAAAACTAAAACGTCGTCTATACATAAAAAGTCATTTCGATAACAGCGAAAACATCCTAAAATGCTTATAATACTTTATTAGTACTATAAACAATCACACGGTTCCCGCTAAAACTATTTCTAAATATTTTATGAAAAATACACGCTCTTTACTTGATAACCACCCCTGAAGATGGATCCGGATACATTTGAAAGTACTAGGGCTCAAAACGAGCAAGCAAATATATATATATATATATATATATATATATATATATATATATATATATATATATATATATATATATATATGTCTCGGAAGTTTCTTAACAATTAAAACTATAAAAGAACAAAAAGAAAAACATTGTAGTCCCAAGTTGTCTGGTGGAAAATCACTTTTTTGTAAGTACATTTACTTTTTGCAGTTACTAAATTAGTTTACTTCCAGTTTGTTCGCTAGTCTTAACATTATTTAAGGGATCATCAGTTGTTTACCATGAAAAACTGTTTCGGGAATTTAAAAACAAAACAGTATTGTATTCCATGGCTTCCCAGCAGAGTTGATCAGACACCACTTCTCTTAAAAGACAACAACAAAAACGTTCCGCATATTAGATCTAAGTTTTGTTCCAGATAATATATATATATATATATATATATATATATATATATATATATATATATTTAAATTGAAAATATAAGCCTTTATCAATACAAATTTTTTGTTTTTTCTTTACTTTAATCTGTTTAATTTCAGAATATTACATCATCAGAGTTGACCAGTATTGTGTCATTTATTTTCAAAAAATAAAAATAAACAATTATTTTTTATATATAACATCCTTGTAATGGGTGTTATCCGCAGTGTTGTTTTGGCGGTTGTAAATTCAAATTCTGGTTGTCGAACGAAGACGCATAGGCATTCTGGTATTTTAGAAAGATATATATATATATATATATATATATATATATATATATATATATATATATGTATATATGGAAATGGGTCGTTCATAAAATTGAAAATATATGCCTTTCTCAATGTAAGATTTTTTTTTCTTTACTTTAATCTTATTAATTTCGGAATAATATTTCATTATCAGAGTTGACCAGTGCGAAAATACATGTTTTAGGATATACTTTCAATACTTTATGTTTACCGACCTCTTTCAATTTAAGATGAATACCAACCAGTAACAACAGAGCATATATAAGTAAGCAAAGTTCATTTAAATTCCAACAGCCAATTTTTTTCAAAACAAATACATTACAATGCGAATTATCACGAATCGTTTCGCTTAAAGTAAAACAAACAACATTACTATGTCAATGTTGGATCTGTTCACCCCAATCTCGTCAGAAAAAGTACATGAAAAGTTCTCAATTTGAACAATTACAGCGTATTTTGACATGAAACGGTAAACGTCTAGAAGAAAAGCTTAGAACTCATGTGCGGCCCTCGAATCGACAATTCAGGGTTAGCAACATCAATTGCGCCGCCTATTCCACTAATTGTAATCTAGTTTAATTCTTCCATTTTAGCAAGTGATGCTAATTGTTTATCTATAAAATACTTGAATTAACTCAAAAATAATTCTCATTGTCTAATTTACTTCATAAATATAGAGAGTATATATTTATTTCCCTTGAATACGAAACTGAGTGCGGAGTTAATATAGATTTTGTATTCCATTTAGATGTGTTTATTCCCATTATTCTCTAAACAATCACGTTGGTTATAATACCATATTTGTTATTATTTAAAATAAGATACATTTTCTAACCTTTATGTAAAAATACCCTTATAATTTTGCGTTTTTCACAATGGGAATAATTTTAAAATATCAAGATTTTAAACTTACGACCGCCGGCAAAAGTCGACATGGTATGTATGATATTTATAATGAAATCAATCTATTTTAAAACGTTTCCCTGTCGGATGCCAAATTATCTACTAAAAGATAACGTTTAGGCGTCGGATCAATATTTTTCAATAAAGCATATTAATTTTATTACTTCTAAAGAGTCCATACAATATATATATATATATGTATATATATATATATATACATATATATATACATATATATATATATATGTACATATATATATATATATATATATATATATATATATATATATATGTGTGTGTGTACATATATATATATATATATATATATATTTATATATATATGTACATATATACACACAAAGGAAGTTGAGAAAAATAAATGTATAAGATTATTTATTTCACTTCCAAGAATTGTACGATCGTTTCTAAGATGATTACAATTTTTTTCATTTCTTTGTTTTTACATTTTAATTCCAATGTGTCACTTCTTTACAAAAGATTACAAATAAAAGTTAAGCAAAAATCACCAACATTTTCTTCTTATTTAAGAAAAAAATATATAAATATATTGCAGGGAGAAAGAAATACACATGTACATAAATTTAATTACTAATTATTTTTCACTTTAATCATATATATATATATATATATATATATATATATATATATATATGTATATATATATATATATTAATAATATTTATAAATAAATATTAATTATTTTAATACCTACAGACATCGATGTTTCATGCTAACGCAATCTTCAGTGCAGGAAGCTAATTCTCAACGATCGGCGGGCGCGAACCCTGATCACAAATCGCCACTGATCTATAGTCAAGAGTCTTAACCCCTCGGCCATAGACAATTAGGGAGGAATTTTACTTTGTAGATAACGAATCGGCGGCTAAATTTACACAAGCAGTTAGAGTGACCAACGAACGTATTCGGATCGTGCATGCAGCTATTAGTACTGCTTGTTATTAAAGTCACTCAGATGCCCGGCCGGTGGTGAAGGGAGCTAATAATAATATTTATAAATAAATATTATATATATATATATTCCCGAAAAAGTTTTTCATGGTAAACAACTAGTGATCCCTTAAATAATGTTAGAAGCAAACTAATATAATAACTGAAAAAGTGAAAGTTACTTACATGAGTGATTTTCCACTGAACGACTTATGACTTAAGTTTTTTTTTTTTTTTTAGATATAGTTTTAATGGTTGAGAAACTTCCAACACACTATATATATATATATATATATATATATATATATATATATATATATATATATATATATATATATATATATATATATATATACATAGAGAGCGAGAGATTTTTTATTTTTTTACGTGCATAAAAGTAATCCATGGGCACGTGTTTCTGGTTATCCAGCCCTCATCAACATGGCTGACATAGACAAGTGTCGAATTCGCGACTACATTGTCTGCAGTCTAAAGTTTAACTCCTGGACTACGACGCCTTGCCTGGAAATATGTAGGATTTTTATCGTCTAAATATTAAGTTATGTATCTATTATTGTTTTACTGGCAATAATACATACATATATATATATATATATATATATATATATATATATATATATATATATATTGAAAATATTGTTATTACACGGACTGGTGCATCTTAGAGAATTTAATAATAAGCAGTCCTACTATGACTGAAATGTGATATCCTACCCCTTTGTTGTTGTTGTTAGGGTTGTTGTTGTCAAACACGGTTCGACTGTTTACTATGTGCGTTCGCTGATTTAGCGTATATAGAGTTTAATTTCTCTTAATTTCCGTGTTAATTTGGGGTGACTGAGGGGTAGAACACCGGACTACGACATGCAAAACTTGACATTCCCTACACTGCAGATTGCATAGGCATGAAATATCGATGTCTGTAGGTAATAATAATAAATATTTATATAAAATATTGTAGATAGATAGATAGATAGATAGATAGATAGATAGAATCAAATATATCTATATAATTGTTTTTTCACACAGTAAATTCGCATAAGTAACCATATCGTACTTTTTCCCTAAAACAATTTTTTAATTAAAAAATTGTTTGATTATATATATATATATATATATATATATATATATATATATATATATATATATATATATATATATATGAAATATCAGGTAAAAACGTAAGACACCTGTGACGCAGTTTTCGGTTATAGACAGAGATGTATTTAAATTAGCGTAGATAGGTGAAAGGTGTTAAAAATTTAATACACTACTGCTTGATGATTAACAATTTCTTTTTAGCTAGGAGTAAAGTGTAGTATATCTTCTGATACTACACTTCATCATTTCTCACCTCGGTCAGTGAAAAGGAATCCTTCTAAACTGAGGCAACTTTTTATTTTCGTTCCAATCATGAGTAACCATTTTTGGGAGCTGGATTTTCTCGGCATTAAAAACCGACCTTGGGGAGCCAAGTAAGTAGGAACACTTTAAAAATGAAATGAGATGTAAAAACGTAGGACAATTGTGACTTAGGAAGATATGTAAGTTCGCTTACACATGGACTGACACATAGTCACCATTACAATAAGATATATATGTGTGTATATACCTGAACACATGGTCTATATGTGTGCATATATATGTATACACACACACACACACACACATATATATGTGTGGGGGTGAATGTCATATTTTACGTGCATTCATGTAAAGATTTAATTTTTATATCGCACTCACATAGATACTTAGTATATATAAGTGTGTGTATACATGTACGTATGTATGAGTTTGTGTGTTGCTGACTGTGTGTGAAATGCGTTAAAGTCAATGAAAAACAGCCGGTGGGCGTGTACGTTTTGCAGTGTTAACGAACACGAAATGAACATAACGGGTAATGCCGGCAACAACCGACATCACCCCTGCGGACATTGTTAATTAGATTATCCCAAGACAACAGCGTAGCACGGGGATCAGCGCATTTAATCTGCTGTTTAATCTGCTCATTGGTGCTGACCGAGGCCTTTCAGTCAGATTAACGTTCGTAAATACGCAGATAGGTAAAAACAAACATAGTAAGTAAGCAGAAATGCAATGTCATTCAGGTAAGGTCAACTGAACAGATTTTAATAGAATGTGAGCTCCTGTTGGATACAATGCACGATTTCAACATCTTTCTGTACCTGTTCACTGGCTGACCCGCTAGCTCAAAGTTCGTTTTTTTTATATGGAAATCGCCCCAGACAAGGCATGAAGCCACTTGATGTAAGGAGCTAAAAAAAATACTACTACTTCAAGGTAAAAAAAAACTAGCCAAAGATAAGTGTTAGATGGATAGATTCTGACACAGGAAACAGTAATTCTTTCACCTTTGTCAAAAACATCGCTCATCGATTGTGAGAAATTAAGGAGAAAATAAGGGAAGCGAGAGTTGCGAGGCTGGCGAAAGTAAACCCAAATTAGTCACTTTCTACTCTCCTATATTTGCAAAATTAACATTTTCAGTTTTCAGAAAAGGAAAGCAAAAGACAAAAAGGGAAAACAAAGTTAGAGAAAGCGAGCGAGGGAGAGAGAGAGGAAACGAAAAAATAAGGACGCAAGGCTCTAGCAGTTTGGCAGAAACCAGGATTTTCTTATTTAAAAAAGAAAGTAAACGGTTTTCGGCCAAAAAAAACAGTAGAAAGCACATCTATGAGAGGCTCTAGCGATGCAAGCAGACGTCTAAAAGTTGCATAAAGATCGGTTTTCAAATCCAGCTATCCCCTCAAAAGAGGCAATTTTGAGTGGGATAAAATAAATGTAAATACTCATCTAGAATGACTTCTCCTCCCTTTCCTCTCTGGCCGAGGACAGAACAGGTCCTAAACTTTGAAAGATTGTATTTACAAAAATGTTAAACAAATTTTACAAGTCAGACACAAGGTATCTAAAAATTGTACGACTTAGTGAATTGTGGTCATCGTATGTCTGTTTCATTTTTAACTAAATCCATTCTGACCCAGTTGTTCAAGCATGGTTCCTTTCATTATTTTACCATTTGTCCATCACTTCCACTTCAGCAGTCATCAAAATACCACATTTACCCTAAGTATTACCCTACTTAAAATATCCACAATTGGTTCAAATAAATTTTATTTGCAAGATATATTTACAATTAAATGAAAATAGATGGGGATTGGGACAACAAAGTCTCCTCCGCATAAAAGAAGAAAAAAAAAAACTAAATAAAATCAAGGGCAGGTTAGTAATACCCTCCTAACTCCTTCTAAGAGAAGACCGCTCACTGTTTTACGGTTTGTTTAGAAACGAAAACAAGCAAGCCAACCTCTAAGTGAGAGTGGTACTCAAGTGGGAGAAAAATAAATAGGGTGGAGTTTAAGAGTAGATCGCGTTCTTCCAAGATGTATACAATTCGAGGAGGGCAAGAGCAAAATAAAAGTGTGGAAATGGCATCTTGAAACATGTGTATTGCTGAAAAAATCAAAAGGCATCTTGAAAGATGTGTATTACTGAAAAAATCAAAAGGCATCTTGAAAGATGTGTATTGCTGAAAAAATCAAAAGGCATCTTGAAAGATGTGTATTGCTGAAAAAATCAAAAGGCATCTTGAAAGATGTGTATTGCTGAAAAAATCAGAAGGCATCTTGAAAGATCTGTATTGCTGAAAAAATCAAAAGGCATCTTGAAACATGTGTATTACTGAAAAAATCAAAAGGCATCTTGAAACATGTGTATTACTGAAAAAATCAAAAGGCATCTTGAAACATGTGTATTGCTGAAAAAATCAAAAGGCATCTTGAAACATGTGTATTGCTAAAAAAATCAAAAGGCATCTTGAAACATGTGTGTTGCTGAAAAAATCAAAAGGCATCTTGAAACATGTGTATTGCTAAAAAAATCAAAAGGCATCTTGAAACATGTGTATTGCTGAAAAAATCAAAAGGCATCTTGAAACATGTGTATTGCTGAAAAAATCAAAAGGCATCTTGAAACATGTGTATTGCTGAAAAAATCAAAAGGCATCTTGAAACATGTGTATTGCTGAAAAAATCAAAAGGCATCTTGAAACATGTGTATTGCTGAAAAAATCAAAAGGCATCTTGAAAGATGTGTATTGCTGAAAAAATCAAAAGGCATCTTGAAACATGTGTATTGCTGAAAAAATCAAAAGGCATCTTGAAACATGTGTATTGCTGAAAAAATCAAAAGGCATCTTGAAACATGTGTATTGCTGAAAAAATCAAAAGGCATCTTGAAAGATGTGTATTGCTGAAAAAATCAAAAGGCATCTTGAAACATGTGTATTGCTGAAAAAATCAAAAGGCATCTTGAAAGATGTGTATTGCTGAAAAAATCAAAAGGCTTCTTGAAAGATGTGTATTGCTGAAAAAATCAAAAAGCATCTTGAAACATGTGTATTGCTAAAAAAATCAAAAGGCATCTTGAAAGATGTGTATTGCTGAAAAAATCAAAAAGCATCTTGAAACATGTGTATTGCTGAAAAAATCAAAAGGCATCTTGAAACATGTGTATTGCTGAAAAAATCAAAAGGCATCTTGAAAGATGTGTATTGCTGAAAAAATAAAAAGGCATCTTGAAACATGTGTATTGCTGAAAAAATAAAAAGGCATCTTGAAACATGTGTATTGCTGAAAAAATCAAAAGGCATCTTGAAACATGTGTATTGCTGAAAAAATCAAAAGGCATCTTGAAACATGTGTATTGCTGAAAAAATCAAAAGGCATCTTGAAACATGTGTATTGCTGAAAAAATCAAAAGGCATCTTGAAACATGTGTATTGCTGAAAAAATCAAAAGGCATCTTGAAACATGTGTATTGCTGAAAAAATAAAAAGGCATCTTGAAAGATGTGTATTGCTGAAAAAATAAAAAGGCATCTTGAAAGATGTGTATTGCTGAAAAAATAAAAAGGCATCTTGAAAGATGTGTATTGCTGAAAAAATCAAAAGGCATCTTGAAACATGTGTATTGCTGAAAAAATCAAAAGGCATCTTGAAACATGTGTATTGCTGAAAAAATCAAAAGGCATCTTGAAACATGTGTATTGCTGAAAAAATCAAAAGGCATCTTGAAACATGTGTATTGCTGAAAAAATCAAAAGGCATCTTGAAACATGTGTATTGCTGAAAAAATCAAAAGGCATCTTGAAACATGTGTATTGCTGAAAAAATCAAAAGGCATCTTGAAACATGTGTATTGCTGAAAAAATCAAAAGGCATCTTGAAACATGTGTATTGCTGAAAAAATCAAAAGGCATCTTGAAACATGTGTATTGCTGAAAAAATCAAAAAGCATCTTGAAACATGTGTATTGCTGAAAAAATCAAAAAGCATCTTGAAACATGTGTATTGCTGAAAAAATCAAAAGGCATCTTGAAAGATGTGTATTGCTGAAAAAATCAAAAGGCATCTTGAAACATGTGTATTGCTGAAAAAATCAAAAGGCATCTTGAAACATGTGTATTGCTGAAAAAATCAAAAGGCATCTTGAAACATGTGTATTGCTGAAAAAATCAAAAGGCATCTTGAAACATGTGTATTGCTGAAAAAATCAAAAGGCATCTTGAAAGATGTGTATTGCTGAAAAAATAAAAAGGCATCTTGAAAGATGTGTATTGCTGAAAAAATCAAAAGGCATCTTGAAACATGTGTATTGCTGAAAAAATCAAAAGGCATCTTGAAACATGTGTATTGCTGAAAAAATCAAAAGGCATCTTGAAAGATGTGTATTGCTGAAAAAATCAAAAGGCATCTTGAAACATGTGTATTGCTGAAAAAATCAAAAGGCATCTTGAAACATGTGTATTGCTGAAAAAATCAAAAGGCATCTTGAAAGATGTGTATTGCTGAAAAAATCAAAAGGCATCTTGAAAGATGTGTATTGCTGAAAAAATAAAAAGGCATCTTGAAAGATGTGTATTGCTGAAAAAATCAAAAGGCATCTTGAAACATGTGTATTGCTGAAAAAATCAAAAGGCATCTTGAAACATGTGTATTGCTGAAAAAATCAAAAGGCATCTTGAAACATGTGTATTGCTGAAAAAATCAAAAGGCATCTTGAAAGATGTGTATTGCTGAAAAAATCAAAAGGCATCTTGAAACATGTGTATTGCTGAAAAAATCAAAAGGCATCTTGAAACATGTGTATTGCTGAAAAAATAAAAAGGCATCTTGAAAGATGTGTATTGCTGAAAAAATCAAAAGGCATCTTGAAAGATGTGTATTGCTGAAAAAATCAAAAGGCATCTTGAAACATGTGTATTGCTGAAA
This sequence comes from Sepiola atlantica, assembly GCA_963556195.1. Taxonomy (NCBI): domain Eukaryota; kingdom Metazoa; phylum Mollusca; class Cephalopoda; order Sepiida; family Sepiolidae; genus Sepiola; species Sepiola atlantica. The sequence continues at coordinate 43,129,890 of OY744550.1, forward strand.
AAATCAAAAGGCATCTTGAAACATGTGTATTGCTGAAAAAATCAAAAGGCATCTTGAAACATGTGTATTGCTGAAAAAATCAAAAGGCATTTTGAAACATGTGTATTGCTGAAAAAATCAAAAGGCATCTTGAAACATGTGTATTGCTGAAAAAATCAAAAGGCATCTTGAAACATGTGATTGCTGAAAAAATCAAAAGGCATCTTGAAACATGTGTATTGCTGAAAAAATCAAAAGGCATCTTGAAACATGTGTATTGCTGAAAAAATCAAAAGGCATCTTGAAACATGTGTATTGCTGAAAAAATCAAAAGGCATCTTGAAACATGTGTATTGCTGAAAAAATCAAAAAGCATCTTGAAACATGTGTATTGCTGAAAAAATCAAAAGGCATCTTGAAAGATGTGTATTGCTGAAAAAATCAAAAGGCATCTTGAAAGATGTGTATTGCTGAAAAAATCAAAAGGCATCTTGAAACATGTGTATTGCTGAAAAAATCAAAAGGCATCTTGAAACATGTGTATTGCTGAAAAAATCAAAAGGCATCTTGAAACATGTGTATTGCTGAAAAAATCAAAAGGCATCTTGAAAGATGTGTATTGCTGAAAAAATCAAAAGGCATCTTGAAAGATGTGTATTGCTGAAAAAATCAAAAGGCATCTTGAAACATGTGTATTGCTGAAAAAATCAAAAGGCATCTTGAAACATGTGTATTGCTGAAAAAATCAAAAGGCATCTTGAAACATGTGTATTGCTGAAAAAATCAAAAGGCATCTTGAAAGATGTGTATTGCTGAAAAAATCAAAAGGCATCTTGAAACATGTGTATTGCTGAAAAAATCAAAAGGCATCTTGAAACATGTGTATTGCTGAAAAAATCAAAAAGCATCTTAAAACATGTGTATTGCTGAAAAAATCAAAAGGCATCTTGAAACATGTGTATTGCTGAAAAAATCAAAAGGCATCTTGAAAGATGTGTATTGCTGAAAAAATCAAAAGGCATCTTGAAACATGTGTATTGCTGAAAAAATCAAAAGGCATCTTGAAAGATGTGTATTGCTGAAAAAATCAAAAGGCATCTTGAATGATGTGTATTGCTGAAAAAATCAAAAGGCATCTTGAAAGATGTGTATTGCTGAAAAAATCAAAAGGCATCTTGAATGATGTGTATTGCTGAAAAAATGAAATGGCATCTTGAAACATATGTATTGCTGAAAAAATCAAAAGGCATCTTGAAAGATGTGTATTGCTGAAAAAATAAAAAGGCATCTTGAAAGATGTGTATTGCTGAAAAAATAAAAAGGCATCTTGAAAGATGTGTATTGCTGAAAAAATCAAAAGGCATCTTGAAAGATGTGTATTGCTGAAAAAATAAAAAGGCATCTTGAAACATGTGTATTGCTGAAAAAATAAAAAGGCATCTTGAAACATGTGTATTGCTGAAAAAATAAAAAGGCATCTTGAAAGATGTGTATTGCTGAAAAAATCAAAAGGCATCTTGAAAGATGTGTATTGCTGAAAAAATAAAAAGGCATCTTGAAAGATGTGTATTGCTGAAAAAATAAAAAGGCATCTTGAAAGATGTGTATTGCTGAAAAAATAAAAAGGCATCTTGAAAGATGTGTATTGCTGAAAAAATAAAAAGGCATCTTGAAAGATGTGTATTGCTGAAAAAATAAAAAGGCATCTTGAAAGATGTGTATTGCTGAAAAAATAAAAAGGCATCTTGAAAGATGTGTATTGCTGAAAAAATAAAAATGCATCTTGAAAGATGTGTATTGCTGAAAAAATCAAAAGGCATCTTGAAAGATGTGTATTGCTGAAAAAATCAAAAGGCATCTTGAAAGATGTGTATTGCTGAAAAAATCAAAAGGCATCTTGAAACATGTGTATTGCTGAAAAAATAAAAAGGCATCTTGAAAGATGTGTATTGCTGAAAAAATCAAAAGGCATCTTGAAAGATGTGTATTGCTGAAAAAATAAAAAGGCATCTTGAAAGATGTGTATTGCTGAAAAAATCAAAAGGCATCTTGAAACATGTGTATTGCTGAAAAAATCAAAAGGCATCTTGAAACATGTGTATTGCTGAAAAAATAAAAAGGCATCTTGAAAGATGTGTATTGCTGAAAAAATAAAAAGGCATCTTGAAAGATGTGTATTGCTGAAAAAATCAAAAGGCATCTTGAAAGATGTGTATTGCTGAAAAAATAAAAAGGCATCTTGAAAGATGTGTATTGCTGAAAAAATCAAAAGGCATCTTGAAACATGTGTATTGCTGAAAAAATCAAAAGGCATCTTGAAACATGTGTATTGCTGAAAAAATAAAAAGGCATCTTGAAAGATGTGTATTGCTGAAAAAATAAAAAGGCATCTTGAAAGATGTGTATTGCTGAAAAAATAAAAAGGCATCTTGAAAGATGTGTATTGCTGAAAAAATAAAAAGGCATCTTGAAACATGTGTATTGCTGAAAAATAAAAAGGCATCTTGAAACATGTGTATTGCTGAAAAAATAAAAAGGCATCTTGAAAGATGTGTATTGCTGAAAAAATCAAAAGGCATCTTGAAAGATGTGTATTGCTGAAAAAATAAAAAGGCATCTTGAAAGATGTGTATTGCTGAAAAAATAAAAAGGCATCTTGAAAGATGTGTATTGCTGAAAAAATCAAAAGGCATCTTGAAAGATGTGTATTGCTGAAAAAATAAAAAGGCATCTTGAAAGATGTGTATTGCTGAAAAAATGAAATGGCATCTTGAAACATATGTATTGCTGAAAAAATCAAAAGGCATCTTGAAACATGTGTATTGCCGAAAAAATCAAAAGGCATCTTGAAAGATGTGTATTGCTGAAAAAATCAAAAGGCATCTTGAAAGATGTGTATTGCTGAAAAAATCAAAAGGCATCTTGAAAGATGTGCATTGCTTAAAAAATCAAAAGGCATTTTGAAAGATGTGTATTGCTGAAAAAATCAAAAGGCATCTTGAAAGATGTGTATTGCTGAAAAAATCAAAAGGCATCTTGAAATATGTGTATTGCTGAAAAAATCAAAAGGCATCTTGAAAGATGTGTATTGCTGAAAAAATAAAAAGGCATCTTGAAATATGTGTATTGCTGAAAAAATCAAAAGGCATTTTGAAAGATGTGTATTGCTGAAAAAATCAAAAGGCATCTTGAAAGATGTGTATTGCTGAAAAAATCAAAAGGCACTTTGAAACATGTGTATTGCTGAAAGAATAAAAAGGCATCTTGAAAGATGTGTATTGCTGAAAGAAATCAAAAGGCATCTTGAAACATGTGTATTGCTGAAAGAATAAAATGAGGGCAGGACTTACTCACTCAACTAGATGAGTTGATCCTAGCCTGAACGCTAGCGATTAGTGAACCTTTGCATGGGCAAACTCAGTATACCCTAATTCTTTTGAATCAAGCATTCTTACGTGACAAAATACGTAGCATTGCTTAGCGTTGGTTAGAAATACATTTGCTATAGATACTAATTATCAAAGCATCCCTGGAAATATATTTAGTCGAAGATCTTCTAAGAAAATTTCTTATAGGTTACCCCCCACCCCGTAAAATACTATCTATGGAATCGTTAATAATATTCACAATCGTTTCTATAACCCAAACATATTTAGTGAAAATAAACTCCACTCTACACCTTACTTGTTCACCAAGTTTCACTCCCAAATGTCCCACACTCTTTGTTTGATCGCCGAGTATGACGCGCAAAATTGTCCATAACTCTAACTCACTCTCCTCTTGACACTGTCCTGATATGGCTGTAATCACCCTCTTTATGCCAGGAATAGTCTGTGGGTTGTTATGATAGACATTATCTTTTAGATAACTCCACAGATATAAAGCTGGGGATTATGGTCCTTAAGTGTGAACCGCATTGCTGTCACATCTCCTACTGATGGGACGATCACCAAAGTGTTCTCGCGTATAATTGAACGGCAATAAAGAACAGGAACTGTTAGACGATGATGACTGAAGTATGGTGGACAAGTCAGGTATAGATTAATGGTTATTTTTACCAAACATGGCTGTGCTGTAGAAAAAGTTGTGACTTTGATTAAGGATTCTGTGGGTGCCATTGTGCGTGTGTGTTGAGGGAGGGGGTAGATCACATTGCGACATCGCGATTAATGTTCATTCGGATATGACTCTAAATAAAATCGAGTAAATCTCTGTGAGGCCATTGTTTCTAATACGAAGTTCTAAAACGTGAACGGTCAACGTGTTCTAATATTTTTTTTATAATTTACTTATATATTAATTATAGTGTATCTATTTAGAAAGTTATGATTTTATCCGTAACATCGAACATATTGCATTACTAGCTGGCTGCACCCGCTCGCTATCGCTACGCAATTTAATTCCTGTTCAATATTTGAAATCAGTGAAAAGAAAGTAATCGATAAAGAAAAGAAGACAAACTAATTGATAGAAGATTTTATTTATCTTCCTCCTACAGCGGTAAGATGTGACACAAAGTCGGGTCGGAAAGTGGGCTTTGAAAAGCCAGCTTCCGAGAAATTGAGCACTCTGGCCTACAAACAATGCCTGGGCAGCCCCGTCGGCATTCCCCGGTAGGGGCGCCTCAGACAGTAAGCAATAAACTTACTTCTCCTTAAAGAGGGGAGGCAAAGCCTGGAATGGTGGACCTCCTAGAATTGCACAGGACAAACCCACAAACCGGCGGAATCAAGACCCGAAGGCCAAGACGACACCGGTCTGTGAGGTGTAGTATCCATCGGAACAGATACTACACTAATAATAATAATAATAATAATAATAATAATAATAATAATAATAATAATAATAATAATAATATTACTCCAGTCTCTTTATAATGACATCCAATGTGTGACTTTTAAACTCTCAAGATGTTTTCTTTTGTTTTCATTTTACTTCATTCGAAGTTCTCAGAAATCAAGGGGCTCCTTCCTGGAGCAAACGCTTGATTTCTATATGAGATAAATAGATATCCGAGTGTTCAATCAAGATTCTCCTCTATCGCTCACCAATTTCCCTCGCCCGAATTGACCACTTAATTAGGTTGTAGTTTATCTTTATTGTGGTCATTTTAATTTTGTTGGGTGCCAGGACAAGAATTCTCAGGATTTGGTGACGGTCGATTAGGGATTGATCTAGTGGAGCCAACCATTTGCTTATCACTAATTAATGTTCGTTTCTGATGAGAATGAGCGGGGAGACGCTCATAGTTCCACGAGAATTGAGGGGTGAGAGAGAGATACACAGACTACCAACTACCTGTGGGCCTGATCTTATACCTATAATAGTAATAAAGAAATGCTCTGCTGAGCTGGCCCCTGTCCCCTCCACACTATACAAAAAAATGCCTTGCTGAATCTTGTTTCCCTGATAGTTTGAAAATTGCTTCTGTGGTACCAGTCTTCAAGAATACTGAAGATAGAACTGATCCTCTAAACTACCACACAATCAGTCTACTCCCGATCTTTGATAAAATCTTTAAATCATTAATCAATCTAGCGATAAACAGGCACCTAGTTAATGCTAAACTTATTTCTGATTATCAATACAGATGTAGACAAGCACAATCTACCGCAGATATCCTAACGGTCATCTTTGAACGCATATACCATACACTGGACAAGGCAGGTGAGGCTAGGGCGGTAGCGCTTGATATATCCAAGGCCTTTGACAAGGTCTGGCATGAAGACTTCTCCTAAAACTGCACTCATATGGTATTACTGGACAAATATTTAATATAATTAAATCCTTCCTAACAAAAAGAAAGATCCATGTTGTCCTCGATGGCCGTTCATCTAAGCAACATGACATAAATGCTGGTGTACCCCAGGGCTCCATCCTATGACCTCTACTGTTCCTGATTTTCATAAATGACCTCTCTGATGTCATTGAGACTGAGATTAGTAATGGATGGTAACTTTTAATGCCGCAAAGACAAAGCAACTTTCCTTCAATAACTACAAGAAACTTTTTCAAACATCGATTGCCATGGCAAATAACACCCTACCTGAGAGTTCATCATTCAAACTCCTTTTCACAGATAACATGAATTAAAATAAATACATAGAAGACATTGCCAGGGCTGCTGCAAAGAAGGTGGGCTCCCTCTACCGTGCTAGTAATCTTCTCACACCTGACATTATCCTATATCTCTACAAAGCTATCATCCGCCCATGTATGGAGTATTGTTGCCACATCTGGCTAGGGCATCATCCACTAGTCTCTCCCTCTTAGACAAGGTCCAAAAAAGATTCGCCAACTTAATAAGTCCCTCACTATCCACCAAGCTCAAGCCCCTGTCCCATCGCCGCAATGTTGCTTCCTTGTGCTTGTTTTACAAGTACTTCAATGGATTGTACTCTGATGAACTTGCTGCTCTGGTGCCTTCACGACGTAAATTCACTAGACCAACCCGACAATCTGCTAAATCCCATCCATTCACTGTGGAGGCCCCCAAATGCCGAAGAGCATTCTACTTCAAAAGCTTCTTTCCTCGTGCTGTTGGACTCTGGAACTCCCTCCCTGCTCCCTGTCTTCCTGACGGTACCGACATGCAGAAATTTAAAACTAATGTAAACAGAGATCTCGCTGCACAACTCCCAATTTAGGTTGACCCCCCCCCCCCTAAAAAAAAAATCTGTCACCCTTTTTCTCAGTAGCCCCTCCTTACGTTTACGGTGGCGACCTGTCTTATTTGGGGTGAACTATGTTTTAAAAAAAACGCATGCGCACATATCCAAGGTAATGGCTGAATACTTAAAAATTACCTCCAGTTTGTATTTAAATAGGATAATAAATGGGTGTTAACATTTAATACTACGAAGATAAAGCTCCATTCCTTGAACATTTATAAGAAACATTTTGAACCACCAAATGCCATCTCTAATAGCACACTACCCGCGAGTCTCACATTCAAACTCTTACCCTAATTGTTACAGGTAACATGAATTGGAACAAATACATAGAAGATACTGCCAAGTCTGCTGCAAAGAAGGTGGGCTCCATTTACCGGGCTAGAAAATTCCTTACACCTGCCAGTATCTTATATCTCTACAAAGCCAGCATCCGCCCATGCATAGAGTATTGTTGTCACATCTGAACTGGTACCGCAGCAACTAGTATCTCCCTATTAGACAGGGTCCCATAAAAGGGTCTCTAATCTAATAGGGCCCACACTGTCTATCAAGCTCCGACCCTGTCTCAACGTCACAATTTTACATTCTTGTGCTTGTTTTACAAATGCTTCAATGAAATGTGCTCTGATTAACTTGCCTAAGGCCCTTATACCCAAAGCAAACACCTAGCAAAAGTCGCACTAATACAATGCAGTATGTTGCACCACTGCGACCCTGATTAAATTTATATATATATATATGTGTAAATATGTGCACATATGTAAATATATGTGTGTGTGTTTATTAGTGGGCGCGTGTGTGCATATATATGTATGTTTGTATGGGTTTGTGTCTATATATGTGCGTGTATATATAAATATATATATATATATATATATATATATATATATATATATATATATATATGAAATTAAAAATGGAAAAGCGGAAGACCTTTTCGCTCAACGTTTGGTCTTTTGTCATTTTTGTATTCTTTGTCCGCTTTTGACAATGCCACGTGAAATTTGGGCGAAACGTTGAGCGAAAAGGTCTTCCGCTTTTCCATTTTTAATTTTATACCGTCGGATTATTTTTATCCTTTCATATACTCATATATATATATATATATATATATATATATATATATATATATATATATATATATATATATATATATATATATATATATATATATACCCTGAGACTATAACAAGCTCTCATTGATAATCAAATCATTTTAATACATCTCTCTCAAACTTAACCCTTATTTTCTATTTTTCGAAATCTATATATATGTTTGCTTTTCTCCTACTCTTCTAACCTACTTTTCTGTTTGTTTCATTTTTCATACGTTTTGTCCACCACGGCACTTCATTTTCACGAGTTATCATGTTTCTCACCCCATGCATACATATGTATATATACATACATACATACATACATATGTATACATATATATTGACTGTCGTGTGTAAAACCCTTTATTACTCTTTAAAAACCTAATGCATGATAAACTAGCAGACTCATTCCCAACTCATTCTGATTAATCTTCGGATTCTGGCGTCCAGCATATCAATTTCCCACTTGTTCACCATGGTCAGCTACTCGTACTATCTCCCCTCCTGTCGCCTCTCTCCCTCTTCCACCACCATCTCCATACTAGCTCATTAGGTGTGGAAATAAAAAAAGAGAAAGAAAATAAATAGAAATATTAACAGAAGAATAAGAAACATAGTAAACTGTGCCACCCACCCATCATTTTTCAACATCACCTAAGTTCTTCTTCATATGGTCCAATCAGATCAACCTCTCCCATGTATGTGCCTTCAAAATAAAACTATTTGCAATACCTTCATTTCTGAAGAGGTTCTCCAACAGAACGAAACCGGTCAAAATCTTTTGTTTTTGTTTTTCTCCTGCACTTTAACTTGTTTTTTCGTTTGTCATTTTTCACACATTTTGTCCACCACATTTCTTTTTCATTAATTATCGTGTACCTCGCCCCATATGTATATATATATATATATATTATATAATATAAATATAATATACATATCTAATATATATATATATATATATATATATATATATATATATATATATATATATATATATATATATATATATATATATATATATACCAATTGTATCTCGTCTTAGCAAAAAACAATCAATCAAAGTGATCGATTGTAAAAGATACAAGAGCAGAATATGTATTTTTATTTATAAACTTTGTATTTATGCGCCTATTAGAGATATCTAGGTTTCGCCCATCGAATCACAAGAAAAGTCTTTCTAAGATATGTGATTTGGGAATAGATAAAACAGATATCTAAACGAGTCTGAAGTGTCCCATACGATCATTTTAAACTAGGAGTTGTTTAATTTAAAATTCCAAGTAACGCGATGGACAAAACGTGAGTACCACTAACGGAGGTATAATAAGTATATATTTTCATACTCCTACTATATATATATATATATATATATATATATATATATATATATATATATATATATATATATATATATATATATATATATATATATGTGTGTGTGTGTGTGTGTATAAGTATAAAAATATATTTATGACAAATAAGCTTGATATTAGCCTGATGATTTCCACCAGGAATGTAACGTGAACGTTTCTGTGTTTCTTATATGCTATAAATATATTTTTATACATTTACTACTAAGCTTTACTTGTGTGTGTGAGAGTGTATGAGGAAAATGAGAATAAAGGTATGATATATACCTTTAAAGTAAAACCTGTCATGAAGAGTTCATGCTCGATATCTGAGATCGAGCAATGCTATCAACAATTAAATGATGAGAATAAAAATTGTTCAAAAACAAGGGGTTTTGAATAAGAGAAATGTTATCATTCCTTCCTTAAATCACGGTTTTTCTAAGAATTATTTTTTATCGTCAGAGGGGAGTAGAAGGAGAGATTACCAAATTGCCACATTTTATCCTCTTTATCTACTGTCGGCTTGTTCATCCAATACCGTATGAAACTACCTGATATTTGCATAGTTATTCTGAAAAAGACATTTTATTCATTAATAATTTTTGTTGTTATTTGTTGATTTTGTTTAAATATTAAAAACAAAGTCTAATTTTTAAAAAATAAATAAATAATGAGTTATCGTAATGATGATTTCAAATTCTAAGCCTGGTTATTTGGCGTTGTGGTGTTGACAGAAGTTCAAGAAAAAACAAAACGAACGCTTTACGTTAGTTTTGTAAATATTGAGTATTAAATTTTGCCGATAGTTTAGAAATGATGTGTGCGTTAGAATGTTCTTCATAACAAACCGAATCAGAAAATATATGGTTTTAGATGATTCAATAATCGACTTTTGGGAAAGAAACACAAAAAATACTATAGATTTCATAGAATACCTTATTGAATTATCTCTCTTTTTTTTCTGTTTCGGATTATGTACTGTCGCAACCCCTATAAGAAGAGTTGACATTTTTTGCTGATTTAAATTATTTTGTAAAGAAATAGTGGACAAAGAGAGTATCTACTTATTTCTATTTTTCTACTCAATCCCAAATAACTTCTTACTGTTTCTCCATGAAGCCCCGTCGTTCCTGGGATTAATCCGGTTTTTGTCTACGGAACATTTATATATAGTCAAATTATATAGAGGGGTATATATATATATATATATATATATATATATATATATATATATATATATATATATATATATATATATATGTGTGTGTGTGTGTGTGTGTGTGTGTGCGTGCGTGTATTGAAAAATACATGAAAGCTATATATATATATATATATATATATACAGAATGTATCCCAAGCTAGTTGAAATGACCATTAAATTGATTGACTGTAGGTTCGACAAGAGCTAATATAAAGTATTTTATTTAAAAACTATACATTATTACAGATATGGTAGTGTATAGTTTTTAAATAAAATACGTAATATATATATATATATATATATATATATATATATATATATATATATATATATATATATATATATATATATATATATATATATGATTATTTGGAAAGAACTTTCCAAATATGATCTAAGGTTAAGATCTGATGCTAACTCTTCCTGATGAGATCTCAGTTTATAATATATATAATATATATAATATATATTATAATATATATAATATATATATAATATATATATATATATATATATATATATAATATATAATATATATATATATATATATATATATATATATATATATATATTAACCGATCATTATAAATGTAGGAATACAGCTACTAGTCGTAAATGGTCGTAATATGAGCTATATTTAGTTTAATTAAGTTGTATGCAAAGGGGGGGGGTAAAAAGAAGTGGAAGCTCTTCGTAAAATTGTAGTTACTTTTGATTTTGTGAAGTTTTAACAATAACTATTAGATATCAGTTAAGATATATTACCCAAATATAAGTTTCTTTGTAAAATGTTAAAGGGGTTTTAGAGGGACATAATATGGGCAGAAACTCCCATTTGAAAATTGAAAGATATCAGATTTGTAATTAATAGATACCAATTGAGCTAGATTTCCTGATTTCCAATTTCTTCTTGGCATACATTTAAGCTTACACTTGAGATATTTTCTAGAAGCAAAATGGATTTTTTTATCAAAACTGGACTAAGGATTCTAGACCTAATGTTTAGTATTTCGTAATTTTTAGATGAGGATTGATAATTTGTATAATTTTGGTTATTCGGACTGCTGTTCTCATCTTGAGTGTTATCATCACAACGTTTCGGTTGCTGTAACCTCCGGCCTTCTTCAGGTGTATCTATTCGAACTCGGAAATATTTCTGTCGAACTCGGGAATCTGGACAGAATTTCGAACGGAACCCTTTATTTAATCCACGGGGGTAGCATGATCTTGTTCCGTCAGCCATGACCGGGAGAGATCTTCCGTAATTTGTAATTTTTCGTATCGCCCGCACCGATTTGACTATCACTTCGAACTGAATTTAATGTACTATATCCACTGCGCAAGGACCCGTGGCGGAGTGGCTATAGTACTAAGTTAAATTGTGATGATAACACTCAAGATGAAAAATGTAGTTCGAATAACCAAAATTATACTAATGTTTAGTATCATTATATGTTTATTTTAATAAACGTGGTGCAAAAACTGTTCTGTTCAAGGAATTAATTTTACTCGTACTGGACGGGTATTTTTATAGCATATATATATATATATATATATATATATATATATATACATACATACATATATATACACATATATTAATATATATATATACATATATATACACATATATTAATATATATATATATATATATATATATATATATATATATATATATATATATATCAGAGCAAATATTTTTAATCAATGAAACGTGATGGGTTGAAAAAAATTGCTAAAATTTTTCTTACGGCCTTATCGTCTGACCCTCTAAGAGGAAACGTCAGAATAGTAAATTAAAACACTAAAAACATTGGATGATGAATGAGGGAATAATTATTTCAGTTGGAGAAATAAATTGAAACCTCTTAACTTTATAGGGGATTTGAATCATGGAAGATCACCAACTGATGTTTCCAAATCTTTTGTCTACACAGGCTAGGTCGAGAATTGTTAATAACTAACGCCTCAATAATATTGAGATGATAGTTCGACCTGGTATTGTGTAAAACAGAAACCATCTATCGGAATACTGGTCATCACAAATATTTGTACCAACCGGATGATTACCGATGGAAGATTCATGGGCTTGAAAGTTCCCGAATGATCTCAAAACATTGTGTAAACGAATGTCACGTGGTATATGTTGGGCTATTCTCATTTTTAATCTTTGGGATGTCTTTCCAACGTAGTCAGCTCCATACTGACATATGAATTTATAAACAACAAACTTATTTTAAATGGCTGGCAAAACATCCTTACGGAAAGGAGAGAAACAAGTTAAAGTCGTGTAAACTACTCTCGGCATGGTTGCTGGAAATTAACGTTAAGTAGAAGACATCCTTTTGATAATATCAAGGCCGTCGGAAGCTAACCATGGAATTTTCAAATAGATAAGACATCGTGGCGGGCCAATAACTTTATCACCATTAAATATAGCAACTTTGTGTGCAATTGTGGTCTTCTATGATATTGCTGGGATATCCATTGGCAAGAAAAATATTGGTAATTTCACCAAGTTCCGCATTGAGTTAAGTTGGAAAACAAATCATAAGTGCTCGATGAGTAAGCGTACAAATAAGATTTATTTTTCTTGCTTTAGGGACGAAAGAAACCCAATTTAGATAAAGACCTGTAAAGGTTGGTTTTCTATACACAGAGGTTTCAAACGTTAAACTAGCTTTAGACACTAAAACATCAAGGAATAGAAGAGAATCACTATCTTCGATCTCGATAGTAAATTGCAACGATGGATGCAAGTCACAAAATAGACGAAGGAATTGTTATGCCTTACTCCCTGAAGGAACGCAAGCAAAAGTGTGTAAAAATAATTGGTTTGCATGCGGTTTGTCAGGACAACCTGCCATGAGATCACTTCCCCCTACATGTACACCCTTACCAAATATTCAAAATAACATAGTATTCGAAGCACAAATAAGATCCCCGCGGCACTGCTACACACTGGCTCATACGAGGAATGATGCACCTTTTCCTAGTGATGTTACCTCAAATAACAGCACTTAGCAAGATACTCTACCAGACCAGATGAATTCTTGTCCTGGAATCCGGCAAACCAAGAGACCACAAGAAAGATATACTATAACATAGTAAATTTGTCAATCGAAGAGAGTAAAATTAATATTCTTAACTTTTTTTACTAACTCAACGTTTGAGGGATAAAAGAGGACTTTAATGGAATATTCGAATATCTATGTATCTCATATAGAGATCTAGTGTTAGCCCTAGGATGGGCTACTTGATTCCTGAGAACTTCGACTGAAGTAAAATTAAATATATATATATATATATATATCATACGCGCAAATATAGTACCACTAAGATAAAGATAAAAAGTTCATGATGAAATGAAAGTTTAAATCTATTGTAAAATTTATTAATAGTTCTTATTAATAGAGGGATAGTAATATGCGAAGTATTTAAGTATTTAAACTTATTTAAGGATTTAAGTAACGTCTTTAACTTAGCTTTGAAAACAGTGCGTATTCTAAAATTGACATTAAATATAAGAAACAAAATCCCAAAAGTATTTATATTATTATTATTATAATAATAATAATAATAATAATAATAATAATAATAATAATAATAATAATAATAATAATAATAATAATAATAATAATAATAATAATAATAATAATAATAATAATAATAATAAATAAATAAATAAATAAATAAATAAAATAAAATAAAAATTAAAAAATAAAATTAAAAAATATGCTCATTTTAGATACCGGACAATCGCTGGTAGTTGAATTCAAAATCTTTAAGTGAACAAGCATATATAGATTTTTAGACGATCCTTGATCTAGGAGAGAAACTAGAAATCTTAAAATTTTTAGATGGAAAAAAATACTAAATAATAAACATGAAATAGCTACAAACTGTAGACATAGAATAACGTTTACTATGGGAGAACTATTAAAAAACTAAACTCCAAAAATGACAAACTTAAAAATAAATTTTTTCAGAAGTTGATCGACATTTTTAATAAATTATGAACATGTAGCTCTAAAAATAGTCTTTAAAGAGAAATAAACAACGTCTATAAGTCTAATAATATAGATCGCACATCTCATTTATCAGTGGGTAAAGAAGATACAAAAATGTATAGCTATAGTTACAAGAGAAACAGCGTGACTGCATCGATGAGTTGATATAGCTCATCTTATCATAGCAAAATTGTCCTTTGTTTGTTTGACCCACTTTGAAATTAAGAGCGCCAAAATATTTTTCCATGAAGAGACTCAACGTTGCTTAACTTAAGTGATCTAACGGGAACCGGGGTTTCAGCGTGAGTATGTCGTACTACTACTACTACTATTATTATTATTACTACTACTACTAATAATAATAATAATAATAAGAAAAAGAAGAAGAAGAAGAAGAAGAAGAAAACTACTACTACTAGTAGTAGTAATATTAGTCAGGCATTCATTCCTGCTTGAGTAGAAGGATCCACCATGGTGTGCAACTTGTCAAATGCCATGCACAGTGAAGCACTTTATGTTAGAATCTGTTGATTTTACTCCCATACGACGAAAACGCTGCAATACTACAATGTTGTTACTATGAAGGAACTATTTAAAGACATCAGAGTAGAAATCGTAATCTCCTTTCTGAAAATGGTGGGTTTATACCTAAAAATCTAACATCTATAGGTCCAATAAACTTAACTTTCTTAGGAAAAAATTAATGAATTGCTGACTGTTTACTCAAGAAATATGCACGTATAAAAGAAATTCATCCGAATCTGTTAAACATTTAAAAATATTATGAACCTCAAGCATATAATCCTTTTACACATTTAAATCGAGTCGGAATTTAAATAACCAAAAAGGGTTGATATGCCGTAAAAGAAAAGAAAACAAAACAAACCACTACTCCCACTAGCAATACTGATCATTTTCAAAATAAAGTTATTTAGCTACGTTTGTCTCTGAACAAAGAAAACAGAATCGCTATAAATGTTAATACGAACAATAAAATTTAAAGTAACTAATCCACTTAATCTTGTAATTTACGATGTTTAAGTTCATTCTTAAATTTCCGTAAAACGTGTTTCTATTTATCCAGAGGTTTCTGTCTGTTCAACATATCTCTCTATCTGCAACAAGTTAGGTGCGTATATATGTTTATATATTTGACTTATGGTGTGCGCGGATCTCTGTTTTTTTATTAAGAAAAAGTTGAAAGACCACTCTTCGCATCATGTTAGTCTGTAGTTTCAACGTGTTACTGGCTATCTTGCTTTTGCTTGTTTCTGGACTCAACATTTTGAACTGAGAGAGGGGACTAGCTGTCGTACAAAGTTAGATCTCTTTATTTACAATATCAGTACAGATACTCCTTCAGACAATTACACTTTTCTGAATGAAGGAGTGACACTCGTCTGACAAGACGTTGCAGTCATCATCATATTTGTGTGTACAGGATGAACTCTTCAACTAATTAACCAATCATTGAATTTTAGGACACAGTTGCTAGGCGTAAGGGGTGCAAATGTTAGTTATATTTACTTTAATTCATATTTATGCAAAGAAGGTAACAAGGGGGAGCCCTTTGTTTAATTCAGATCTTTCCGATTTTTGTGAAATTTTAACAATAGGTATAAAACATCAATTAATAAATATTCTCCAAATTTCAGTTTCTTTGGAGTTTTGTAAAAAGAAATTTAAATCAAGTTTGCATTCACAGTCATTATACAACGATTAAGCCAGATTCCCTGAATTTCAATTTCTTCTTAAAGACCCCTTAAGCTTAAGCCTTAAATTTGAGACAATTTCTAAAATAAAAATCATGTAATGGATTTTGATAAAATTGAAATAAGGATTCTAGACATAAGGTTTAGTATCATTATATCTTGATTTTAACCTTCGTAAAGGACATAAAAGTTATACAAACCTGTTCTGTTCGGGGAATTAATTTAACTTATATTGGGACGGATATTATTCTAGTATATATATATATATATATATATATATATATATATATATATATATATATATATATATATAGTAAGCTATGAAAATATATTTATGGCAATTAAGCTACACAGAGGCCCCCGCGTTTCATCATCGGGGGTTATCTTCAGGTTACCTAGCTCTACTTACGTATCGAGCACTGTTTAAGTAAATACTGAAAATTGATACATAGAAAATTATATCTCCTTATAAAATTTTATGTGGATACATGAAATACTAATATATATATATATATATATATATATATATATATATATATATATATATATATAGTAAGCTATGAAAATATATTTATGGCAATTAAGCTACACAGAGGCTCCCGCGTTCCATAATCGGGGGTTATCTTCAGGCTACCTGGCTCTACTTACGTATCGAGCACTGTTTAAGTAAATACTGAAAATTGATACATAGAAAATTATATCTCCTTATAAAATGTTATGTGGATACATGAAATACTAATATATATATATATATATATATATATATATATATATATATATATATATATATATATATATAAAAGTGTTTTATACCCACAGGCGACGTCGTTTCGGGTGTTCTACTCTCATCAGTGCAGTAGTAGCGGTTGCAGGCGGTCGCATGGGCTCAAACGTAGTTCGTAGATTCAGCTTAGAAGGTGAGTTTACATTCATTGGGTAAACATTCAATGTATCCTAACTGTGTTTTTATAAAGGTTTTCAATGATAAATAGAGTTGTTTATTTAGTATCAAAGATGTATCCATACAAACATTATTTGGCTACATATATCGATACATATTTCGATCAAAAACAAAATAAAACTTTAAAAAATAGTTACACCTGCTCGGGCCAAGTACTTTTTTATCGTGGCTGCATGAAACAGAATAAAAACCAATATTTTTATTCTGGAATTGAATTCTTGAAATTATTCTAGTAGATATCTATAAGCTTAACGCGGTTTCTTGCTAAAACAATTGCTATAAATTTATATGTGCCTCCTTACCAAATTATTAGTTTGTTTCATGACTCGTTAATGTTCAGCTGTAATGATTCTAGTGCAAAGCCATTTTTTTGCATAGTTCGCCCCATAATAAACTATGTGTTTACTTTTATTTACGTTAGACAAAACATATTGGTGTTGAGACATGAGGGCTACTGTGATAGTAGTCAGATTTATAGGGGGCAACCCAAGTGAGAATATAAGAAGCAAAATATTTGTTCAGTTTACATTTTAATTTCTGCGTGTTTGGTACGGTCGGGGAAGCAGGGAGCATGTATGGAATTCCGAAAGACAAGCCGTCTGAGAAATGAATCTGTTAAAGTGGAAAGTTTTCGGACATCACCATCCACCAGTCTCTCCCTCTTAGACAAGGTCCAAAAAAGAGTCTCTAATCTGATAGGCCCCTCACTATCCACCAAGCTCCAGCCTCTGTCCCATCGTCACAATGTTGCATCCTTGTGCTTGTTTTACAAGTACTTCAATGGAATGTGCTCCGATGAACTTGCTGCTCTGGTGCCCCCTCGACATAAATACACTCGACCAACCCAACAATCAGCTAAACCCCATCCATTAACTGTAGAGGTCCCCAGATGCCAGAGAGCTTTCTACTCCAATCGCTTCTTTCCGTGACCTGTCGACCTTGGAACTCTCTCCCTGCTCCCTGTTTCCCCGACTGTACCGACATGCAGAAATTTAAAACTAATGTGAAGAAGCATCTCGCTGCACAGCTCCCAATTTAGGATGACCCCTCTAAGCTTTCACCATAATTCTCAGTAACCCCTTACTCTACAGTGGCAATTTACCTTGATTGGGGTGAACTAAGTTTGTTTGTTTGTTGTTTTTGTTTAAGTCCAGAACCCTCGACAACAATCAATCGAAAAGGTTGTCATAAATTATCATAATTGTTTTATTTGACCATTTATTTTTGTTTGAGAGTAATGGACATCGAAGGATGCGTTTTCTCCCTATTATTATTTGTCACGTGCTTTTTCGAAAGTCAGCTCAATTTGAAGGCACGTGGTTACAGAACAAGTTAGATCGAGTACGTCAAAATATCTCTAAAAAGATAATACATGAAAGGATTAAATAACTAAAGCTTTAAAGTCTAGTCTACATTACTATTAGCCCATAGCTGGAGGGGGATACATGGATTTACGCCTTTCTCAAGTGTATTAGTGAAAGTGATGCAGTAGACCCGCCAGAAATCGAACCCAGCACAACGAGCCTACAATCCGCGCATATCACCACTACATTACGTCACTTGATATAAAAAAAAGAAGAAATTACAACAGTTTGGTTGGTTGATTGTTGCCTCATGCGGCTTGTCCACCTTTATTGGGTTATTTTATACCGAGACCGCACGTATTTTATTGTAGATTAATTGGTTTTGTAGACATGCCTATTTTGTAAATAAATAGCATATAATCCCGATCTGCTTTATTTTTTGCATCCCACTTAGCCCCCACTCCGACTTAAAGACCGACCTGCTTGTTTAAGATCACTGGGTAAACAGTAGACGCTCTGTCACTTAACAGGAAGTTTTGAAGTTACTACCAACTTCTACTTTTTCTTTCTTACAGAACAATTGTAAATATTGCCCTACTCACTCCCCCACGATTTTTGGTAAATAAAATCTTTTAATTGGGTATCACCTAAGTAGGACTAACCTATAGAGTGAATGTGGGGCTTTAGTGAGAGCGTCTAACGTAGCAAAAAACATTTTTCTTGACAAAGTTGGATAATCACCGACTCCTCCTTCTCCCCCAAAACTATTCGGGCTCCATGCCTCATGCAAAGAATAGACTATTAAGATCAGTGGTTTTTTTTGTTATACAAAATACCTTGTTATTAATACAAAAAAAAATGGTGTCTAAATAAAATAGCCTGTAAACAATAATCTGTTCCTTGGCGTTTCGTCTAAGATCAAAGTGTAGTATCTGTTCCGATGGATGCTACACTCTGTAGACCGGTACCGTCTTGGCCTTCGGGCCTTTATTCCGCCGGTCTGAGATGTTGTCCTGTGCAGTTCTAGGAGGTCCATCCTCCCAGGCTTTGCCTTCTCACCTTTTAAGAAGAGGT
>OY744550.1:43154254-43171754 GCA_963556195.1 Sepiola atlantica
TAATCTAATGGATTCGTCTACACACTTTAAAATGCAGCAACATTTTTGTAAGTAACGGATAAATTTTATTAGACAGACGAACAACACAGGTAGGGAGGACTTTTTTTCTTTTTTTAATAACTAGTATAAGTTAGCAAAATATTTATACGGGACAAAACGTAGGTTTAGTATATGGAACGTTTATGTTTTTGTCTTTTAAGGGAAGTGGGGTCTGATCAACTCTGCTGTGAAGCCATGAAATTAAATACTGTCTTGTTTTTAAATTCCCGAAACAGTTTTTCATGGTAAACAACTGATGATCCCTTAAATAATGTTAGAAGCAAACTAATATAATAACTGTAAAAATTAAATTGACTTACATGAGTGATTTTCCACTGAACGACTTAGGACTTAAGGTTTTTTGTTGTTTTTTTTAATATAGTTTTAATGGTTGAGAAACTTTCAAGACTATATATATATATTAAAAAATTAAAAATACTGGAAGCTATCTACATAAAAACCAACAACCTACAATTAATAAAATCAAGTATGAAACCAGTGGCAACATTTTAAAATGCTTAACGTAATGCGATTTTATTCTGTAATGCCACTCCGGCGTCACTAAATTTAAATTGTCAACGTCTTTTCTTGAACAATGCGAAAACGTTCTATGCGCCTTTCTCCGCCATCGTTTTAAAAATTCTCAATTATTCTCCACGAAGAATCGAAAACATTCGTGATAGCTATGGGACATTTATTCATTTTTTTAATTTTAATATAAAAAAGTCCATCAGAAAAATAAAAAAAATAAAAAAGGTATAATTAAACAGACGAATTATGTTATTTTTAACTATGTTTGCATATATATATATATATATATATATATATACATATATAGTCATCCACATACAGCCTGTTTCGCAGCTCATCAGTGCGGCTAGACCAGTTAGTGTCTCAAGCCGGGATCGAAACGCAACCGTGGAGCTGACAGTCGGCGATGCTAACCCCTACGCCATCATGCGACACTGACTGAATGTAAGTGATATCTCAATGTAACGAAATGTAAACATTGCAAATGCCTGAGCTCGAAATTAGTTTTACCTAATGAGCATTGCCTTAAAGCTAATGGCCGTTGACAATACCCTTACAAAAATAAGCTCTACCCGGAGGGAGCTTTTTATAGTCATCCACATACAGCCTGTTTCGCTGTTTCATAGCTCATCAGTGCGGCTAGACCAGCTATATACATATATATATATATATATATATATATATATATATATATATATATATATATATATATATATATATATATATATATATATATATATATATATATATATAAGACCTGTCTAAAAAGTATCCGACCTTAAGCCAGAAAAAATATTTCAAATACCTGACAGGGTTGGGACCCTAATCATCTTCAAAGTAGGCCCCTTCTGCTTACAAACACTAAGCCCACCGATACATCCACTTCCGGACACACCCCTGGAAGTCTTCTTGTGAAATGGTGTTCATCTCCGCCATCGCGTTCCGCATTATCTCTTGTTTAGTCTGAAAACAGAAACCTTTCAGTGGCATCTTCAATTTCGAAACAACCACAAGTCGCAACGAGCCATGCCTGGAGAGTAGGGAAGTTGGCAAACGACTGGAATTCCATGTTTGGCCAAGAAATGTTGGATCAATTGGGATGAATGTGCGGTGGCGTTGTCGTGATGCAGTTGTCAGTTTTCGTCGTCCACATCTCTCGTCTTTTGCGCCGAACTGCGTCATGTAGACACTGGGGACATCTTGATAGTACTTATTTGCCACTGTTTGTCCTTCCGGTGCGTACTCGTGATGCACAATTCCACGGATATCAAAGAAGACAGTCAGCATCACCTTGATTTTGCTTCGCACCTCTTGCACTTTTTTTGGCCTTGGAGACTCGGGATACTTCAATTGCGACGACTACCTTTTTGTTTTTGGGTTGTACCCGTAGACCCATGACTCATCTCCAGTTATCACGGTGTTCAGAAACCCAAGATCAGTGTTGGCGGTATCCAGAATGTCCTGTGAAACTTGAAAACAGAAGTTCTTTTTGTTCCTGCGACAACAACTTAGGCACAAATTTCGCAACCACTCTGTGCATGATCAAATCATCACGCAAAATTGCATGTGCAGAATCTTTACTCACTCCGATCTCTTGGGCGATCTCCCGCTCAGTTGAACGACGATCTCTCATCGCCAAATTTTGCAACCTCTCAAAAACACCTGCACCTCGAGCAGTTTGGGGCCTGTCAGAACGTTGGTCACTCTCCTATTTTTGAATCGATTGAACCACTCTTTCATTTATGTTACACCCATCGCATTTGCTCCAAAAACCTGCTGAATCTTACGAATTGTTTTGCTTTGAGAATCACTAATCGTTTGACAAAATTTGATGCAGTACCTTTGCTCAACACGTTCAGTCATCTTGAGAGAATCGGTAATCCGACGAACACGCTGTGTAGCACCTCACTCAGCGATCAACAGGCAGCGACTAACGCGCAGGAAGGCGGTGATAAAATTCACATAAAATGCGCATGAAAGTGTCTTCCTTCACTGTGTAGAGTGGCGCCGCCCTATCGTCTCTATTTCGCACGGAAAAAAATAATGGTCGGATACTTTTAAGACAGACCTCGGTATATATATATATATATATATATATATATATATATATATATATACTTGTGTACACCCTCGGTCAAGAAGATTGAAAAATTATGCTTCACCAGTGTTCGCACAAATATACAGATAAAATCAAAGAATTACGTCAGCAATTTAATTTTTCATATATAAATAAGTATTATCATTTCTGATGACCTAAAGAAAAACAAACAAACACTGTTGACTTTTTATTTAGAATAGGGGATTCTATTCCGAATTCATTTCAGGCGGCGGAAGCTAAAATAACCATGCTTTTTACTCGCTAACGTTTGTGTGACGGGTGAATATATATTTATTTATATGCATTAAATACACACTGTTCTTGATTATATATATATATATATATATATATATATATATATATATATATATATATATATATATATATATATATATATATGGGAAGAGAAGGATGAAGGTAATCCGACGTAATGGGAAAATGAAAAAAGAAAACCAAAAAATGGATGTTTTTTATGTGTACATCAACGTTTCGTCTTTATTTATAAGACTTCATCAAGATGATAATATAAAGAAAAATGTCATGCAAGTACAAACACATATAGGGTTGACATATGGGAAAAAGGAAGAAAATAATAGCCACTACTGGAGAAAACAGTAGGGTGGACGTCCGTACTTGGTGAGAAATGAAACATTTTCTTTATATTATCATCCTGATGAAGTCTTATAAATAAAGACGAAACGTTGATGTACACATAAAAAAAAACATCCATTTTTTGGTTTTCCTTTTTCATTTTCCTACATATATATATATATATATATATATATATATATATATATATATATATATATATATATATATATAATGTGTGTGTATTTAGCCAGCATTTTCTCATTTATGCAAACATTGTTAAAAATAACAGAATTCGTCTGTTTAATTATACCTTTTTTATTTTTTTCAATTTTTCTGATGGTCTTTTTTGTATTAAAATCAAATATATATGTTCCAAAGGTTTCACAGGTTTCACAAACCTTTTCGATTCTTCGTCGAATCATCTTCAGGTGTCAAAACCAAATGAACAAAAATGCTGGAGAAAGAAGAGAATTTTTAAAAGACGGCGGAGAAACGCGTATAGAACGTTTTTCGCATTGTTCCAGGAAATCGTTGACGATTTAAATTCAGCAACGCTGGATGGCATCACAAGAACAAAATCGCATTACGTCAAGCATTTAAAAATGTTACCACTGGTTTCATATGTGATGTTGTTCATTTTAGGTTGTTGTGTTTTTATGTAGATAACTTCTAGTATTTGTTTTAATTGATTTAGGAATGTATAATTTTATAACGTAATACTTTGACGTAAAAACTGTGAAACCTATGGAACATTTATTATTATTTTATTGTTATTTTATTATTATTTTATTATTATTTTAATACAAAAAAGACCATAAGAAAACTAAAAAAACTATAAAAAAAACTATAATTAAACAGACGAATTTTGTTATTTCAACAATGTTGGCATATATATATATATATATATATATATATATATATATATATATATATATATATATATATATACATATCTATCTATCTCTCTCTCTCTATATATATATATATATATATATATATATATATATATATATATATATTTAGACAGCATTTTCTTTTTAAGACAAATATCGCTGAATATGACGAGCAACTTATGTTTGGATATCTGGATATCTATATATATAAATATATTCCATGATAAATGCCAGTATACTGAAATCATATGCCCTTAATAGGGTTGAGATGAAAATTCATATACACTAAATGTACAAAAGCAAGGAAATTCCCAAATTTTTACACTTTTATTGTCATTAAGGATATGACTACATATCAACCAAACCATTTCATTATCACATCACTACAGTATAAATCTTTATGCATGAGTGGATGAAGTGTGTGAGGTGCGCTGAAGAAAAAATCCTACCAGCAAAATACATAGCCCTGTTGTGCTCGCATACCCTTAATGACAATAAAAGTGTAAATATTTGGGAATTTCCTTGCTTTTGTACATTTAGTGTATATGGATTTTCATCTTAACCCTATTAAGGGCATATCATTTCAGTATACTGGCATTTTTCATGGAATGTCACTACTTTTGTAAAGGATATGCCTCAATACAATGCCTTCTCATAACTGATATAGTTGGTAGTTTGACTAATCAATGTTTCTTCCAATATTAACAGGTAAATATATTTTTTTAATTATGATGAGTGTATATTTACTCATGATACAATTCAAACTAGAACAAATTTTTTCAAACTTTACCATGTATTCATTGCAAACAATAAATGGGCATTCAATCATTTTACAGTCAGTGTGTTTGAAAATTGACAAGAACACAATGCAAAAATATTTAATTGAAATGAAATAAATAAATCAATCAAACGTTTTTGGAGCAGGGAGAAATATAATAAAGTTATTCACAATAGTAAACAATAAAATATTCAGTGTACAAAGGAAAACAAAATACAACCTCTATCTGTGCCATAACACAGCTGAATTAATCAAATAGCTGATGAGATATAGAAGAAAGTGTATGTGGACTAGTCATTTTTTAAGGTTTGTTGAAACTTTCTGAGAAACTACGGTATATTGGTAAACTGAAATTAGAAAGCCATCAACTAGAGCCCAGGGCCTCTATCTCTGCCAAAAATACGCTGTATCAATCAAAAAGTTGATGAGATACAGAATAAACTGTATGTAGACTAGTAATGTTTTTAGGTTTTTTTTTTGAATTTTCTGGAAAACTAATGTATATGGTAAACTGAAATTAAAATGCAATCAACTAGACACTAGAACTTCTATCTTTGCCAAATATCAACTGAATCCATAAAATGGTCGATAAGATGTAGAATAAAGTGTATGAATACTGATAATTTTTAAGGTGTTTTGGAATTTTTGGAAAACTAAGGTATATGGTAAACTGCATTTAAAATGCCATCAACTAGACCCTAGAACCTCTATCTCTGCCAAAAATCAGCTGAATCCATCAAATAGTTGATGAGATACAGGGTGGCACATACGTACGTACGTACGTACGTACGTTTCAGGATTTAACTTTCTGGATCTTTGGGCTGCCTTGACTAATGATGCTGAAATTCTACACACTTATAGAACCTATCAAATAAAAATGTTGTGCAAAGTTTTAACTAATTTGGTTTATTGGTTTTTGAGTTATGGTTGATCAAAGAAATGAGATTTCCAGCATAGGCCATTCGTGAGTTTATTAAGGGATACAGCGCTTTCGCGCCTCTCTTGATATATATATTAGTCAGGTTCATATTATATTCCAATAACTATGTTTTTATTTTATTATTTTTTATAAATAATTTTTTTTTATAAATAAAAATAATAAAATAAAAACATGGTTATTGGATTATAATATGAACCTGACTTATATTTGCTCTGTTATCACTAATTGACAATCATTGAGTCGAATCTTTTAAGGAGACTGCAAAGTAAAAGGGCACTGATAGTATATGCTAATACATATATTGTCATTAATAATTCATATATATATATATATATATATATATATATATATATATATATATAGTCATGCTGATGACAACTCGTAGCCAAAAACATGTGTCTATGACTTTATTTTATGTACGTTTAATTTATTAAACAAATAATTAATATATATATATATATATATATATATATATATATATATATATATATATATATATATACCCACCTCCATTTCTTTCCATTTTCCCCTTCAGTCTTGACCGCAGCCACCTGTTCAAATACCTCCTTCCTCCCTCTCCTCCACCTATCCACTCCCTCACTCATTGCCATCCACATTATTCCTGCTCATTCCCCCACCTCTTTCTCTTACTACCAGCCACAGTATCCTTGCTCACTCCCATCTTTCCACTTCTTCCCCACTCATTTTCATAAACATTCATTTTTCACTCCTCATTATTGACTCCACCAAGCACGGACGTCCGCCCTACTGCTTTCTCCAGTAGTGGCTACTATTTTCTTCCTTTTTCCCAATATGTCAACCCTATATGTGTTTGTACTTGCATGACATTTTTCTTTATATTATCATCCTGATGAAGTCTTATAAATAAAGACGAAACGTTGATGTACACATAAAAGAACATCCATTTTTTGGTTTTCCTTTCCATTTTCCCATATATATATATATATATATATATATATATATATATATATATATATATATATTAGTACTTCATGTATCCACATAAAATATTATAAGGAGATATAATTTTTCATGTGTCAATTTTCAGTATTTACTTCAACAGTGCTCGATACGTAAGTAGAGCTAGGTAGTAAGCAATGAAAATATATATGGCAATCAAGCTACACAGAGGCTCCCGTGTTTCATCCCCGGGGGGAATCGTCAGGCTAAATGCATGGAGTTATTTTTGTCAGGTGTTTTTATATACGTGGCTTGCTAGTTAACCAATCAGATTCTTTGTTGTTCCCTCAGCCAATCGTTGGGCTTCCCTCGAACAACGATATTTGCCAACGAAAGACCAAATAACAAGAAATACTACGTGGGTATGACATCCCTAGACTTTAAGACTAGATACTATGACCATAAAAGCACATTTAAAAACAAAGAACGTCGAACTAAAACAGCACTAGCTAACCATCATTGGGAGCTCAAAGAAAATGGACACTCACCAATAATTGAATGGAAAATAGTAAGACAGGCCAGTACATGTAAAAACTTAGACGACCCGTGTAGATTATGCCTGAATGAAAAATACGAAATCCTAAATTTTAAAGATCCCCGAAACCTATTAAACTCTAGAAGTGAAATAGCAAACAGCTGTTTACACAGAAATAAATTTACCTTAGGATGATATATAATAAATAAATAAATAAATAAAAATAAATAAATTAATTAATAAAAAACTGAACTAGTTAAAATTTAAAAACCTAAAATAGAAATACAAGAAACCACGTGTTAAAATAAACTCGCCCACTGTATTGACAAAACAAAGGAAACAGGATATAGGAAAATCCATTGTTAACAAAAATAGGAGAGTCACCAACAATGCCTTTGTTCTAGGGAAGCCCAACGATTGGCTGAGGGAACAAATAAGAATCTGATTGGTTAACTAGCAAGCCACGTATATAAAAACACCTCACAAAAATAACTCCATGCATTTAGCATGACGATTCCCCCCGGGGATGAAACACGGGAGCCTCTGTGTAGCTTGATTGCCATATATATTTTCATTGCTTACTATATATATATATATATATATATATATATATATATAACTTGATAACACGTCCGATTAAGGGTTAGTGAATGCAGTCACCTACATATTATTAACCGCTTGGATAGCGTAAAAAATTATAAACAAACCGATGTTCTATCGCTAGTAAAAAAACAATAACAAACAAAAAAAGCTGCGTAACATCATAGGTTATAAAAAAAAATCGTGCTTAAATTGAGGCAGGGCATTCTGGTCTGGGGATAAAACACTAGACTATGAACATTGACATCCACGGTTCAATCCTTACCAGGGTAGTCATGCTGATGACGGCTCGTAGTCAGAAGCACGTGTCCATAACTTTCTTTTATGTACGTAAAAATTAATTTATAAAATAAATTGATGAATATATACAGTGTAACCCGGATATAAGAGAGCTGTCGGAACCGGGGAATAAGTCTCTTATATCCGGGTTCTTCTTATATCGGGGTATGGTCTATTTTGTTTATGTAAGTATGGAAACACCACATATAACGCGTTTTACGCACAGAACACTAGTTTATTTAACAGTTATAGACATAAAAAATACTTTTCAATCAGTTTTCACAAATAATTCAGTCAAAAATTACTTTTTCTTAAAAAAGGCAGTCATTTTTGATTGCACACAAATCTCTTTGTTAAACCCGGATATAAGAGAGCTGTCGGGACCGGAGACTAAGTCTCTTATATCCGGGTTCGCCTTCTAACAACAACAAAAAAAGAAACCTTTTTTACGAATATTTCACGGCTATAGTGAAGGTCATAGAAAGACTCACCAATGAGGTGAGAAAATTTAGCAACGTCTTTTGACTGATTTACGACATAACAATGTCATTCAAAACGAACTCTCTTATATTGGGGAGGACAGGACTGGAGAAGTATCTTATAGCAGGGTTTCTCTTATATCCGGGTCTCTTATATCGGGGTCTAATTTATAGACATTAACACAGGCTGTAATTTGGGACCAGAGACAATGTCTCTTATATTCGGGTTTCTCTTATATCCGGTGCTCTTATATTCGGGTTACACTGTATATATATGCGTGCGTGTGTGTGTGTGTAAATACAGACTCCCGGGCAACACAGGGTAGATACATCTCGTAAATAATAAATCCGGCTTAAATTAAGACATTCTATTATTTGTTCTGAAAATCTTCCCGGCGTTACTCGGGAGTCTCTTTACTTTCATTTCTTTCTCTCTTCTTCATTTTTTTTAAACTGTGTCGTTTGTTTTGTTTTTTAACCAAGTTATTTTTAATAGGATTTTGACAGTTATGATGATGATTTGCTAAGAATGGTCGAGCCAGTTTATATGATATTATATTCGACAGTTTAAATGCGTCCAAATGACTCTCAAATTTCAAAAGAGTCACGAAGTAATTTATTCCCTCCCCACGTTAATAAAAAAAATAGTCGACTTCTTTACGTAGAAACCTAAAATGCATTGTGGTGGATTTCATTTCGTAAATAAATATTTTGAAAAAGGATTTTAAGAAAGTCAGCTTTAGTACGTTACGCTATTGCGTTTCTTATTCCAATAGGTAATCGATTAATGACGCATAAATATGTCACGTAGATGCGAGAAACACACGCTCGTACACAGACACACGATAAGTGGTTACACAGTTTTATTAATAAGGAGAGTAATTGGGGAGAGTAGAAAGTGACTAATTTCGGTTTACTTTCGGAAGCCTCGTAACCCTCACTTCCTTTGTTTTGTCCTTTAGCGATGTTTCTGACAAAGGGGGAAGAATTTCTGTTTTCTGGGTCGGAATGTATCCATCTAACACTTATCGTTGGTTAAATTCTAACCTTGAAGTAATATTTTAATTTTAGCTCCTTACATCAAGTGGCTTGATGTCTTGTCTGGAGCAACGAAATCAATAAATCTTAATAATAACTGATAATAGTAAAGAAAGGAAAAGATAATCACATATGCAAATTTAATTTTTATGAGCAAAGCAAGAGAGCCTTTAATCTTAATAACTGATAATAAATTTAGCTCCTTACATCAAGTGGCTTCATGCCTTGTCTGGAGTGATTTCCATAAAAAAGATGGGAACTTTTTAACTACCACTGAGAAAAATAAATAAACATAAAAAATAATTAGAAATTTTTTTTTTTTAAGTTTTTTTTTAATTAGAAGGTAAATCAGTGTATAGATTTACCTTCAGTCCGACATGGTATTTAATTACCTCCCACCGCAGGAATAGGTGACACAAGGTCGGAAAGTGGGGGAAGAGTCAAGCTAGCGGCCCTAAAGAAGGAGCACTCTGGCCTAGCAAAAATAGCCTGGGCAGCCCCGTCGGCATTCCCCGATCAGGGCGGCTCAGGCAGTAGGCGATAAATTTACGCCACCCCAAAGAGGGGAGGCAAGGCCTGGGAGAGTGCACCTCCTAGGACAACCCAGGACAGTTAGACACAGGGTCAGGTGTGGTTTTGAAAGGTCAGCGCTCTAGGATAAGCGCTCTGGCCTAGAAAAAATGCCTGAACACCCTCGGCGACATTACCCAGTAGGGCCGCTGCAGGCGATTACCAATAAACTAACCCATTTCTCAAAGAGAATGTAAAGCCTGAGAGGGTTGACCTCCTGAAACTTAACAGAACCATAAATAAGCATAACAGCAACAAAGTCACTGGCGAACAGATGTCGAAGACGTATCCCCGACTAGTAAGAACACAAGCTGTGCCAGATAAGTGTCAGACTGATGTATGGTTCTGTGCAGTACTACGAGGTCAACACTTCCCAGGCTTTACCTACTCGCGGTTTGAGAAGAGGTTAGTTTATTGCTAATCGGCTGAGACGCCCCTAGCGGGGAATGTCAGGCATTCTTATGTAGGTCAGAGTGTACTTCCTCTAGTGCAGTGACTTTTTAAGCTTCACCCCGCTGACCTTGTGTCTAACCTTACTGCGATGGGAGGGAGATTAATAAAAACATTTTTATTAGATAATTCCTACAAAAAAAATGTGTTCGCAATTAGGTTCAACAGAAAAATACTCTAGCGATGTAATGATAAATGGTGTTGGCAGATTAAGACGCCGCTCATCGTAAACATTATAGTAAGCAACATGGACTAATGTCCCCCCCCCCCTCGAAAAAAAAATGGCGTGTCAGAATCAAACGTTGATTTTGTAGGAAAACAGTTATTATCCACAAAGATTTGAGAAAGCTTTACGTTCAAAGTGATAATTAGCGATAAACATCTTGGCCAGTTTCAACTGAAGTACAAAACATATAATTAAAACTGAAAAAAAAACCAAAAAAAAACCGCAATCGACGATTTTAATTTTTATATAATTTTAAAAAACAATACATGTCACGTGATTATTTGACTTGTAACTTTTCTGGGAGTTTTTCATTATCATATGTTTCTTCGATATAAAAAGAAAATTGCCTTTAAGAGATTCGCCTGATTTACGACTGTAGCCGAAAGCTATCTGAAAAATATGCAGCCAATAATGTTTATATATATATATATATATATATATATATATATATATATATATATATATATATATATATATATATATATATATATATATATATATATATTTGTGTTATAATGGAATAATTCCAGGAGGAAATCCGGGTATGAGAGCTCAATGTAGTAAACAGAGCAATAATAAAATATAATAACACGAAATCACATAATTGTCGATGCAATAATTTATTTCAACCGTTCGGTTTTTTCAAGCATCACTCAGACAATTACATTTTTGAGACTGATAGAAAATTGAATTTCCCTACCACAGTTCCAATACAATCAGAGATGGTGGTAGTAGCAACCAATTTGATACATCTTTTATAGAGAGGGGGAAATTTAAAACTTATATTTAACTATGGCGGGCGAAGGGGAGGGATCTTTAAGTTAATCAACTAAAAACTGCCATGTCAAAATTATGACACATACGACTTGGCGATATCATACATATAGGCAATTTTACTCACGCGCATACACAAAACTAAATACGCACACATCATATGCGCACTCACATACATAATCTCACTCGAACATTATCATAACTAAACATAATCACATACGCAACTTTTATTCATCTCTAGCCAGAATGCGTCCGGCGAAACTCGTGTTCTTAAATTCGGTTAGAGAAAAGAAAGAAAGAAACAATTAACAGGCACAGAGAAGATATAGACAGACCGCGTGTCATAAATTCTCAGTCCGTCTGGGTTCCAAGAAAGAGAATCTAATTGAAATAAGATTACACGCACATACATATATGTATACATACAAATCCATACGCACATACACACACATATATACACATACACACCCACACATATACATATCTATACACATATACATATACACACATATATACATATATATATATATATATATATATATATATATATATATACATACATGAATACACCTGAATCTATTTGAAATATTGACCAAATGCATACGCATGTAGTTGTTCACACATGTAAACATACATACACATACATACACACACACATATATACATATACGCACATATACACACATATACATACGCACACATACATATATATCCACACACCTACACACAATATTTACATAACACTCTATATTCTTACTGATGTAATATGAGTTCTAAAAATTAGTCTTACCTTATTTATATTTTAGATTAATTTGATAATCTATTATTATAAATATCATGCGGGGGGGGGGGGGGGTTACCGTACCTAATGTTATTCAATTTGGTATCTTCACCGTTGTAATTCTAGAGGCCCATCGGATTACTAATTCAAGTCTAATAATGTCTATTGGTAATATTTGACATTTATACTTATATTAATTCAAAAACTAGTGTATTACCTGCAGAAAAAATTTTCATACCACTATCTTATTTTAAGTAAATAATAAATATCCGCGTACACACAAATACTATATATCACCAAGTCAGTAAATCTGTGTCTATCACAGATATTATTATAAATATTATGGGGGGGGGGTTTACCGTAAGTAATGTTATTCAATTTGGTATCTTCACCGTTATAAGTCTAGAGGTCCATCGGATTACTAATTCAAGTCTAATAATGTCTAGTGGTAATATTTGGCATTTATACTTATATTAATTCAATAACCGCAGAATTTTTTTAAAACCACTATCTTATTTTAAGTAAATAATCTGAATAAATAAATATTTCAAAATACCATTATATACGCATACACACAAATACTATATATCACCAAGTCGGCAATTCTGTGTCTATAGCAGATATTATTATAACTATTATGTTGGTGGTGGGGGGGGGGTTACCTTAAATAATGTTATTTAATTTGGTATCTTCACCGTTATAAGTCTAGAGGTCCATCGGATTACTAGTCGTTGATTATTTTAAATTTATATTTATGTCTGCACTTAGCCATAAGTTCATCTCGTTTATTTAAGAGGTTATTTCGATCATATTTTAGGATTCTTATTTTTTCTTCTAGACATAAGTTGCATCTTTGTCTAAATCCATCTGGAATATTCGAAAAAGATAAGATTGACCACGAAACCACCGGGGACCTGTTCTCATTTTTCAGATGCCACCATTGTTTAGCTAACTCCGTTTTGCTCTTGAGTTCTGGGTTATTGAAAGAGTGTTTGTGGTCATAAAAACGTTGTTTCCAGTTTCCCGCGGAGATGCCGATGTAAACCTTTTTATCCCTGTTGTTATCTTCCGGATGAATAGTGGCCTTATAAACCACACACTCAACTTTACAGTTACCGTCCAGTGGGCAGTTATTTTTCACTTGACAATTACATTTATTTACTGTGACCTTATTCTTACTAGGATTGTTAAGTAATTTACGATTATGGGTGCTGATAATTATAGATATAAAAATAGATATAACCCCAAATTGTAAAGAAGTAAACTATCTAGATATTACCTTAGACTTAGGAAAGGGGACATACAAACCCTTCAATAAAGATAATCACACACCATCTTATATCAACACTAGATCTAACCACCCGAACTGCATAATTAAACAAATACCTAAAACAATTAATACTAGAATAAATAAGCTTTCGGCTAACAGAGACATTTTTGAAGCAAATAAGCATTTATACAATGGAGCGCTAGAGAAAAGCGGATATAATGAAAAACTCAAATATACCAAGAAAGAAAATAAAAATAAATCCAGGAATAGAGGCCGAAAAATAATATGGTTCAATCCTCCCTACTGCCAACTATCTAACATCAACATCGGGAGAGTATTCTTGAACCTGGTAGATAAACATTTTAGCATAAATAATCCACTTAGGAAGATATTTAATAGAAAAACCATTAAAATCAGCTACTCTTGCACCAAGAACATGGACAGAATTATCAGCACCCATAATCGTAAATTACTTAACAATCCTAGTAAGAATAAGGTCACAGTAAATAAATGTAATTGTCAAGTGAAAAATAACTGCCCACTGGACGGTAACTGTAAAGTTGAGTGTGTGGTTTATAAGGCCACTATTCATCCGGAAGATAACAACAGGGATAAAAAGGTTTACATCGGCATCTCCGCGGGAAACTGGAAACAACGTTTTTATGACCACAAACACTCTTTCAATAACCCAGAACTCAAGAGCAAAACGGAGTTAGCTAAACAATGGTGGCATCTGAAAAATGAGAACAGGTCCCCGGTGGTTTCGTGGTCAATCTTATGTTTTTCGAATATTCCAGATGGATTTAGACAAAGATGCAACTTATGTCTAGAAGAAAAAATAAGAATCCTAAAATATGATCGAAATAACCTCTTAAATAAACGAGATGAACTTATGGCTAAGTGCAGACATAAATATAAATTTAAAATAATCAACGACTAGTAATCCGATGGACCTCTAGACTTATAACGGTGAAGATACCAAATTAAATAACATTATTTAAGGTAACCCCCCCCCCCACCACCAACATAATAGTTATAATAATATCTGCTATAGACACAGAATTGCCGACTTGGTGATATATAGTATTTGTGTGTATGCGTATATAATGGTATTTTGAAATATTTATTTATTCAGATTATTTACTTAAAATAAGATAGTGGATTTAAAAAAATTCTGCGGTTATTGAATTAATATAAGTATAAATGCCAAATATTACCACTAGACATTATTAGACTTGAATTAGTAATCCGATGGACCTCTAGACTTATAACGGTGAAGATACCAAATTGAATAACATTACTTACGGTAAACCCCCCCCCCATAATATTTATAATAATATCTGTGATAGACACAGATTTACTGACTTAGTGATATATAGTATTTGTGTGTACGCGGATATTTATTATTTACTTAAAATAAGATAGTGGTATGAAACATTTTTCTGCAGGTAATACACTAGTTTTTGAATTAATATAAGTATAAATGTCAAATATTACCAATAGACATTATTAGACTTGAATTAGTAATCCGATGGGCCTCTAGAATTACAACGGTGAAGATACCAAATTGAATAACATTAGGTACGGTAACCCCCCCCCCCCCCGCATGATATTTATAATAATAGATTATCAAATTAATCTAAAATATAAATAAGGTAAGACTAATTTTTAGAACTCATATTACATCAGTAAGAATATAGTGTTATGTAAATATTGTGTGTAGGTGTGTGGATATATATGTATGTGTGCGTATGTATATGTGTGTATATGTGCGTATATGTATATATGTGTGTGTGTATGTATGTGTATGTATGTTTACATGTGTGAACAACTACATGCGTATGCATTTGGTCAATATTTCAAATAGATTCAGATATATATATAGGTGTATTCATGTATGTATATATATATATATATATATATATATATATATGTATATATGTGTGTATATGTATATGTGTATAGATATGTATATGTGTGGGTGTGTATGTGTATATATGTGTGTGTATGTGCGTATGGATTTGTATGTATACATATATGTATGTGCGTGTAATCTTATTTCAATTAGATTCTCTTTCTTGGAACCCAGACGGACTGAGAATTTATGACACGCGGTCTGTCTATATCTTCTCTGTGCCTGTTAATTGTTTCTTTCTTTCTTTTCTCTAACCGAATTTGAGAACACGAGTTTCGCCGGACGCATTCTGGCTAGAGATGAATAAAAGTTGCGTATGTGATTATGTTTAGTTATGATAATGTGCGAGTGAGATTATGTATGTGAGTGCGCATATGATGTGTGCGTATTTAGTTTTGTGTATGCGCGTGAGTAAAATTGCCTATATGTATGATATCGCCAAGTCGTATGTGTCATAATTTTGACATGGCAGTTTTTAGTTGATTAACTTAAAGATCCCTCCCCTTCGCCCGCCATAGTTAAATATAAGTTTTAAATTTCCCCCTCTCTATAAAAGATGTATCAAATTGGTTGCTACTACCACCATCTCTGATTGTATTGGAACTGTGGTAGGGAAATTCAATTTTCTATCAGTCTCAAAAATGTAATTGTCTGAGTGATGCTTGAAAAAACCGAACGGTTGAAATAAATTATTGCATCGACAATTATGTGATTTCGTGTTATTATATTTTATATATATATATATATATATATATATATATATACACTAAATATATATATATATATATATATATATATATATATATATATATACACTAAATATATATATATATATATATATATATATATATATATATATATATACACACTAAATATATAGCTGTACTTGTTATTGAGCACTATTATATAAACACAGTAAAGATTCACTGGATAAATTCCTATGAACAAGACAGCACCGGACTTATTTCCAGAATCTGCATTTTAATTTTGATCAAAACCAATGACATGAGTTTGATTCTAGAAACTGTCTCAAATTTAAGTCTTAATCTTAAGTCGTCTTATGAAGGAATTGGAATTCAGGGAATGTGGCTTAATTGGTCTCTAATGACTATAGATCAAATTCAATGCAAATTTTAAGTATTTGAATTTTTAAATAAGAGTTTGTGCCCATATTATGCCTCTTAAAAACCCTTTAAAATACCCCAAATAAACTGAAATTTAGGGAATACTTTTAATTGATGTCTGATACCTATCGTTAAAAGTTTACAAAATTAGGAGGTATTTGAATTTTCACGAAAGGCTTCCACCCCCTTTTTACCTAATTTGTATCAAACTAAACTAAACATATCGGTTAATTACTTTATATATATATATATATATATATATATATATATATATATATATATATATATATATATATATATATATATATATATATATATATATTACATTAACCGGCAAGACAGACATAAACAGAGGTCCCCTCTGTTTGGATTTGAAACCGACGCTACCGATGTTGTTCTGATCTTCTGTAATATATACAAATAAATATTACGCTCTTTTTATGAAGTAAGCACTCTGCTACGGTTATCTCTCACTAACAGTACATGCACACACAAGCACACACAAACACACACACACATGCATATATATAATGAATATTTACGTAAATGAAAGTATCCATTGACATGTGTTTCCGGCTATCAGCCGTCATTATCATTGCTAACTTAGACAAAGATTGAATCCTCAATTATATTTTCTGTAGTCTGAAGTTTTACCTCCGGACCACGAC